>JAFEMH010001452.1:12500-471580 GCA_022495995.1 Adenophora triphylla var. japonica | reverse complement strand
ATCCGTCCACCAAAAATTTTAACAACTGAGGTCGTTTTCATGGTGAAAATCACCATTTACGAAATTTCGATTCCCTATAGGGGTAGTACACGCATTTTGGGCCTCGAGCACTAGTAGCCAAATACCCTCCTTTTTCAAACAATCCAATAGAACATTTGGAGTTAGATCCGCCCACCAAAAATTTGACCCAAACGTTATATCGTTTTCATGGTGAAAACACCATTTACTAAATTTCCCGATTCGCAAAAGGGGAATACACGCATTTTTGGTTCCGGGCACAGAAGCCAAATATCTTCCTTTTTCAACCAATCTAATAGAACATTTTGAAAGGATCCTCCCCACCAAAAAAAATTTAGCTCACCCGGAGGTCGCTTTAATGGTGAAAATGACCATTTTTAATACGGTAATTTCCCTGGCCCCTAAAGGGACCGTACTGGGCAGCTTTTGGGCTCTCGGGTACTAGTAGCCAAATACCATCCTTTTTTCAACCAATTCAATAGATCATTTGAAAGGATCCGCCCACCAAAAATTTGGCTCAAACGGAGGTCGTTTTCATGGTGAAAATCACCATTTACTAGCCCCATTCCCCAAAGGGGTAGTACTCATAGCTTTTGGGCTCTCGAACACTAGTAGCCAAATACCATCCTTTTTTCAACCAATCCAATAAAAATTTGGAAAGGATCCTCCCATAAAAATTCGGCTCAAACGGAGGTCGTGCTTTCTTAAGGAACAATCACCATTTTTGGGGCTCCCGAGCACTACTAGCCAAATACCCTCCTTTGCCAACCGTCTGCTGTAGAACATTTGAAAGCATCTTCCCACCAAAAATTCTGGCTCAACTGAAGCTCGTTTTCTCATGGTGGCAATGACTGCGCCATTTACGAAATCCCCCGATTCGCCAAAGGGTACACGCATTTTCTGCCTCTGACACTCAGAAGCCAAATACCCTCCCTTTATCAACGAATACATTAGAACATTTGAAAGGATCCGCCCACCAAAATTTGGCTCAAACGGAAAAGTCAGTTTTCATGGAGTGAAAATGACCATTTACCAAATTTCCCGATTCCTAACCGTACACGTGCATAGCTTTCACCTTGGGCATTAGTAGCCAAATACCCTCCTTTTTTCAACCAATCCAATATAGAATTTAAAAGGATCCGTCGCACCAAAAGCATTCGTTCAAACGGAAAGCTCAAAGTCATGGTGAAACATTCATTTACGGCTTCCTCCCGATTCCCCAAATGGGGCGTAAGACTGCAGCCAGGGCTCACCCGCACCCAGTAGTCAACACCATCCTTTTTTCAACCAATCCAATAGAACATTTGAAAGAATCGCTTCACCAAAAAATATGGCTCAAACGGAGAGTCGTTTTCTGTAGAAAACCACCATTTATGAAATTCTCCCCGATTTCCCCATAGGGGGTGTAAGTAGCACGCATTTGGTTGCTTGCTTCCTAGCACTAGTAGCCAATATAACAATTTTTTTCAACTAATCCTAATAGCTACACATTTGGGAAAGGATCCGTCCACAAAAAATTTGGCTCAAACGAGGTCGCTTTTCATGGGTGAAAATGACCATTTACGAAATTTCCCGATTCCCAAAGCAGTTTTTGGCTCTGTTGGCACTGAAGTAGCCAAATACTCATCCTTTTTCTCAACCAATCCAATAGAACATCTTGAAAGGATCGTACCTCATGACAAAATTTAGCCAAACGGAGGAGCCGTTTTCATGTTGAAAATCACATCTATTTACGAAATTGGGCCTCTCCACCCCCAAAGTGTGTGCTACACGACTACATGTACTACTCTGGGCCTCCCACTTAAGAGCCTGAAAATATCCTCCTCTTTTCAACTCAATCCACAATGGCAGAAACATTTGAAAGGATTTTCGCCCACCAAAATTTGGCTCAAACGAGGACTTTTTCTCACTTGGTAAAAACCACCATTTACGAAATTTCCCGACTTCCCAAAAGGGATATAGTACACGCATTTTGGCCTACTAGTGCCCGAGAGCCCAAAACTATTTGCGTGTACTACCCGCTTGGGGAATCGGGAAATTTCGTAAATGGTGATTTTCACCGGCATGAAAATGACCTCCGTTCGAGCTTTCAAATTTTTGGTGGGATTTTATCATTTCAAATGCTCTATCGATTGGTTGAAAAAGGAGGGTATTTGACTACTAGTCTCTCTGAGCCCAAAAATGCGTGTACCTGGTCCCCTTTCTCGTGAATCGTGGAAATTTCGTAGAATGGTGATTTTCAACATGAAATAACCTCCCGTTTGAGCCAAAATTTTGTCGGGTGGATCCTTTTCAAATATTCTGCGTGCAAGATTGGTTGAAAAAGAAGGGCATTTGGCTACTAATGCGCAGAGCCCAAAAATGCGTTGTACATCCTTCTGGGGAATCGGGAAATTTTGTAACATGGTCATTTTCTTCACCTATGAAAACGACCTCCGTTTAAGCTCAAATTTTTGGTGGGCGTGATACCTCTTCAAATGTTCTATTCCCAGATGGATTGGTTGAAAAAAGTTGGATGGTATGTGAAGGCTACTAGTGCCCTGGAGCCCAAAAAATTCACAGGTGCCATACCCCTTTTGGGGAACCTGTGGGAAATTTCTTAAATGGTGATTTCTCTTACCATGAAAACGACCTCCGTTTGATCCAAATTTTTAGTGGGCGGATCCTTTCAAATGTTCTATTGGATTGGTTGAAAAAGGAGGGATTTGGCTACTAGTGCCCGAGATCCCAAACTGCGTGTACTACCCGCTCGGGGAATCGGGAAATTTCGTAAATGGTGATTTTCACCATGAAAACGACCTCCGTTTGAGCCAAATTTTTGGTAGATGGATCCTTTCAAATTTTCTATTGTATTGGTTGAAAAAGGAGGGTCTTTGGCTACTAGTTCCCGGGAGCCCAAAAATGCGTGTACTACCCCCCTTCGCGAATCTGAAAATTTCGTAAATGGTGATTTTCACCATGAAAATGACCTTCGTTTGAGCCAAATTTTTGGTGGGATGATCCTTTCAAATATTCTATTGGATTGGTTGAAAAATGGAGGGTATTTAACTACTAGTTCTCGGGAGCCTAAATGCGTGTACGACCCCATTTGCGAATCGGGAAATTTCGTAGAATTGTGATTTTCACCATGAAAACAACCTCCGTTTGAGCCAAAATTTTGGTGGGAGGATCCTTTCAAATGTTCTATAAGATTGGTTGAAAAGCCAGGCAAGGGTATTTGGCTACTTGTGCCCGAGAGCCCAAAAATGTGTGTATTACTCTTCAGGGAATCGAAATTTTGTAAATGGTCATTTTCATCATGAAAACGACCTCCGTTTAAGCCAAATTTTTTGTGGGGTGATCCTTTCAAATGTTCTATTGGATTGGTTGAAAAGAGGAGGGTATTTGGCTACAAGTTCCCGGGAGCCCAAAAATGCGTGTACGCCCTTTCGGAATCGGTAAATTTCGTAAATGGCGCTTTTCACTATGAAAACGACCTCCGTTTGAGCCAAATTTTTGGTGGCGCTGATCCTTTCAAATGTTCTATAAGATTGGTTTAAAAAAGGAGTGGTATTTTAAATGCTAATAGTTCCCGGAGCCCAAAAATGCGTGTACCCTTTTGGGAATCGGGAAATTTCGTAAATGGTGATTTTCACCATAAAACGATCTCCGTTTGAGCCAAATTTTTGGTGGGCTGATCCTTTCAAATGTTCTATTGGATTGGTTGAAAAAAAAGGGTATTTGTCTACTAGTGCCCGAGAGCCCAAAAATGCGTGTACTCACCCCATTCGGGGAATCGGAAATTTCGTAAATGGTGCTTTTCACCATGAAAACGACCTCCGTTTGAGCCAAATTTTTGGTGGGCAGATCCTTTCAAATGTTCTATAAGATTGGTTGAATAATTGATTGTATTTGGCTACTAGTTCCCGGGAGCCCAAAATGCGTGTACGGCCCCCTTTGGGGAATCGAGAAATTTCGTAAATGGTGATTTTCACCATGAAAACGACCCCCGTTTGAGCCAAATTTTTGGTAGGCTGATCCTTTCAAATGTTCTATTAGATTGGTTGAAAAAAGAAGGGTATTTGGATACTAGTGCCCGAGAGCCCAAAAATGCGTGTACTTTGTGCTCGGGTCCGCTTGGTTCGGTTTTAGGCTAAAACCGAAACCGAACCGAAAGATATCGGTTTTTGTATTTTAAAACCGTGCTTCGGCTTTATTCGGTTTCGGTTTGGTGTCGGTTTGGTTCGGTGTCGTTCGGTTTCAACAAGATGAGAAGAACATGCATATATTGATGGTTTATATATATATTAAAATGACACGTCATTTTAATAGTATAATTATATGTTCTAATAATCTGTTTAAGAATCCCCTTTTAAACATTAGTGTGTGGAAGTGTGTGAGTGTTTAATAACTGCTTTAAGAATCCCCTTTTAAACATTAGTGTGTGGAATGTGTGTGAGAGTTAGTGCCATGCATTGTAGGATGAAGCTCACCACTTTGATTGTGTATGCATCGTAGGATGAAGCTCGAGTCACTTTGATTGTGTATGCATTGTAGGATGAAGCCTTACCACTTTGATTGTCTTGAATCTCTTGATTTTCGATTGAATTGCCACTTTACTTGAGCTTAAAAATGGCAAACAAGCCTCAAAGTTCGACTGTGGTACTTGGAGAGCTCCTCAAATGAAGGAAAGATGCAATAATCGTTTAACAGTTAAACTATCGTAAGCATAATTTTAACTCTATAGCAAGATGAGAAGATGAAATATATATATATATTAAAGTGACACGTTGCTTTAATAATATCGGTTAGGTTCGGTTTTATCGGCTATGTTCTTCATTTGAAACCAAAACCGAAACCGAAAGTTTCGGTTTTTTATGGTTAAAACCATTAACATTTCGGTTTTTTCGGTTTCGGTTTTTTTTCGGTCCGGTTTTCTCGGTTTCGGTCCGGTTTTTTCGGTTTTCCGATTTTGGTGCACACCCCTAGCGTGTACGGTACCCCTTTTTGGGAATCAGGAAATTTCGTAAATAGTGAATTTCACCATGGAAGCGACCTCCGTTTGAGCCAAATTTTTGGTGGGCGGATCTTTTCAAATGTTCTATTAGAATTGTTGAAAAAAGGAGGGTATTTGGCTACTAGTGCCTCCTGGAGCCCAAAAAAAGCGTGTACTACCCCTTTGGGAAATCGTGAAATTCCGTAAATGGTAATTTTCACCATGAAAACGACCTCCGTTTGAGCCAAATTTTTGGTGGGCAGATCCTTTCAAATGTTCTATTGGATTGGTTGAAAAAAGGAGGGTATTTGGCTACTAGTGCCCGGGAGCCCAAAAATGCGTGAGCTACCCCCTTTGGGGAATCGGGAAATTTCGTAAATGGTGATTTTCATCATGAAAACGACCTCCGTTTGAGCCAAATTTTTATTGGCGGATCCTTTCAAACGTTCTATTGGATTGGTTGAAAAAAGGATGGTATTTGGCTACTAGTGCCCGAGAGCCCAAAACTGCGTGTACTACCCTCTTTGGGGAATTAGGAAATTTCGTAAATGTTGATTTTCACCATGAAAACGACCTCCGTTTGAGCCAAATTTTTGGTGGGCTGATCCTTTCAAATGTTCTATTGGATTGGTTGAAAAAAAGAGGGTATTTGGCTACTAGTGCCCGGGAGCCCAAAAATGCGTGTACTATACCCCCTTTGGGGAATCGGGAAATTTCGTAAATGGTGATTTTCACCATGTAAACGACCTCCGTTTGAGCCAAATTTTTGATGGACTGATCCATTCAAATTTTCTATTGGATTGGTTGAAAAAAGGAGGGTATTTGGCTAATAGTGCCTAGGAGCCCAAAAATGCGAGTACTCCCTATGGGGAATCGGGAAATTTTGTAAATGGTGATTTGCAACATGAAAACGACCTCCGTTTGAGCCAATTTTTTTGTGGGAGGATCCTTCCAAATGTTCAATTGGATTGGTTGAAAAAAAGAGGATATTTGGCAGCTAGTGCCCGGGAGCCCAAAAATGCGTGTACTCCCCCTTTGGCGAATCGGGAAATTTCATAAATGGTTTCACCATGAAAATGACCTCCGTTTGAGCCAAATTTTTGGTGGGCGGATCCTTTCAAATGCTATATTGGATTGGTTGAAAAAAGGAGGGTATTTGGATACTAGTACTCGGGAGCCCAAAACTGCGTGTACTATACCCCCTTTGGGGAATCGAAAAATTTCGTAAATGGTCATTTTCACCATGAAAACGACCTCCGTTTGAGCCAAATTTTTGGTGGGAGGATCCTTTCAAATGTTCTATTGGATTGGTTGAAAAAAGGATGGCATTTGGATATTAGTGCCCGAGAGCCCTAAACTGCGTGTACTTTGAGCCAAATATTTGGTGGGCGGATCCTTTCAAATTTTCTATTGGATTGGTTGATAAAATGAGGGTATTTGGCTACTAGTTCTCGGGAGCCCGAAAATGCGTGTACTACCCTTTGGCGAATCGGGAAATTTTGTAAATAGTTATTTTCACCATGAAAACGACCTCCGTTTGAGCTAAATTTTTGGTGGGCAGATCCTTTCAAATTTTCTATTGGATTGGTTGAAAAAAGGAGGTTATTTGGCCGCTAGTTCTCTGGAGCCCAAAATGCGTGTACTCTCCCTTTGGCGAATCGGAAAATTTCGTAAATGGTGATTTTCATCATGAACATGACCTCCGTTTGAGCCAAATTTTTGGTGGGCGAGTCCTTTCAAATGTTCTATTGGATTGGTTGAAAAAAGGAGGGTATTTGGCTACTAGTGCCCGGGAGCGCAAAAATGCGTGTACTACCCCCTTTGGGGAATCGGGAAATTTCGTAAATGGTGATTTTCACCATGAAAAAGACCTCCATTTGGAGCCAAATTTTTGGTGGGCTGATCCTTTCAAATGTTCTATTGGATTGGTTGAAAAAAGGAGGGTATTTGGCTACTAGTGCCCGGGAGCCCAAAAATGCGTGTGCTACCCCTTTTGGGGAATTGGGAAATTTCGTAAATGGTGATTTTCACCATGAAAACAACCTCCGTTTGAGCCAAATTTTTGGTGGGAGGTTCATTTCAAATGTTCTAATTGATTGGTTGAAAAAAAGGAAGGAATTTGGCTACTAGTGCCCGAGAGCCCAAAGCTGAGTATTACCCCTTTGGGGAATCGGGAAATTTCGTAAATGGTGATTTTCACAATGAAAACAACCTCAGTTTGCGCCAAATTTTTGATGGGCGGATCCTTTCAAATGCTATATTGGATTGGTTTAAAAAAGGAGGGTATTTGGATACTAGTGCACGGGAGCCCACAACTGCGTGAGCTACCCCCTTTTGGAAATCGGGAAATTTCGTAGAATGGTCATTTTCACCATGAAAACGACCTCCGTTTGAGCCAAATTTTTGGTGGGTGGATCATTTCAAATGTTCTACTGGATTGGTTGATAAAAGGAGGGTATTTGGCTACTAGTGCACGGGAGCCCGAAACTTCGTGTACTACCCCCCTGTGGGGAATCGGGAAATTTCGTAAATGGTGATTTTCACCATGAAAACGACCTCCGTTTGAGCTAAATTTTAGGTGAGCGGATCCTTTCAAATGTTCTATTGATTTGGTTGAAAAAAGGAGGGTGTTTGGCTACTAGTGCTCGGGAGCCCAAAAATGCGTGTACTACCCCCCCTTTGGGGAATCGGGAAATTTCGTAAATGGTGATTTTCACCATGAAAAAGACCTCCGTTTGAGCCAAGTTTTTTGTGGGCGGATCCTTTCAAATGTCTTATTGGATTGGTTGAAAAAAGGATGGTATTTGGCTACTAGTTCCCGAGAGCCTAAAAATGCGTGTACCCATTTGGGGAATCGGGAAATTTCGTGAAATGGTGATTTTCACCATGAAAACAACCTCGGTTTGAGCCAAATTTTTGTTGGGCGTATCCTTTCAAATGTTCTATTGGATTGGTTGAAAATCCCTTTGGGGAATCAGTAAATTTCTTAAATGGTGGTTTTCACCATGAAAACGACCTCCGTTTGAGCCAAATTTTTGGTGGGTTGATCCTTTCAATTGTTCTATTGGATTGGTTGAAAAAAGGAGGCTATTTGGCTACTAGTGCCCGAGAGCCCAAAAATGCGTGTGCTACCCCCTTTGAGGAATTGGGAAATTTCGTAAATGGTGATTTCACCATGAAAATCCTCTGTTTGAGCCAAATTTTTGGTGGGAGGATCATTACAAATGTTCTATTGGATTGGTTGAAAAAAGGAGGGAATTTGGCTACTAGTGCCCGAGAGCCCAAAACTGCGAGTATTACCCCCTTTGGGGAATCGGGAAATTTCGTAAATGATGATTTTCACGATGAAAACAACCTCCGTTTGAGCAAAATTTTTGATGGGCGGATACTTTCAAATGCTATATTGGATTGGTTGAAAAAAGGAGGGTATTTGGATACTATTGCCCTGGAGCCCAAAACTGCATGTACTACCCCCTTTAGGGAATCGGGAAATTTCATAAATGGTCATTTTCACCATGAAAACGACCTCCATTTGAGCCAAATTTTTGATGGGCGGATCCTTTCAAATGTTCTATTGGATTGGTTGATAAAAGGAGGGTATTTGGCTACTTGTGCCCGGGAGCCCAAAGCTGCGTGTACTACCCCTTTGGGAATCGGGAAATTTAGTAAATGGTGATTTTCACCATGAAAACGACCTCCGTTTGAGCTAAATTTTTGGTGGGTGGATCCTTTCAAATGATCTATTGGATTGGTTGAAAAAATGAGGGTATTTGGCTACTAGTGCTCGAGAGCCCAAAAATGCGTGTACTACCCCCTTTGGGGAATCGGGAAATTTCGAAAATAGTGATTTTCACCATGAAAAAGACCTCCGTTTGAGCTAAATGTTTTGTGGACGGATCCTCTCAAATGTTTTATTGGATTGGTTGAAAAAGGATGGTATTTGGCTACTAGTTCCGGGAGCCCAAAAATGAGTGTACCCCTTTGGGGAATCGGGAAATTTCGTAAATGATGATTTTCACCATGAAAACGACCTCCGTTTGAGCCAAATTTTTGGTGGGCGTATCCTTTCAAATGTTCTATTGGATTGGTTGAAAACCCCCTTTGGGGAATCGGTAAATTTCGTAAATGGTGGTTTTCACCATGAAAACGACCTCCGTTTGAGCCAAATTTTGGTGGACGGATCTTTTCAAATGTTCTATATGATTGATTGAAAAAGGAGGGTATTTGGCTACTAGTTCCCGGAGCCCAAAAGTGCGTGTACGACCCCCTTTGGGGAATCGGGAAATTTCGTAAATGGTGATTTTCACCATGAAAACAATCCCCGTTTGAGCCAAATTTTTGGTAGGCTGATCCTTTCAAATGTTCTATTGGATTGGTTGAAAAAAGGATGGTATTTGTCTACTAGTGCCCGAGAGCCCAAAACTGTGTGTACTACCCCCCTTTAGGGAATCAGGAAATTTCGTAAATGGTGATTTTCACCATGAAAACGACCTCCGTTTGAGCCAAATTTTTGGTGGGCTGATCCTTTCAAATGTTCTATTTGATTGGTTGAAAAAATAGGGTAGTTGGCTACTAGTGCCCGGGAGCCCAAAAATGCGTGTACCCCTTTGGGGAATCGGAAAATTTCGTAAATGGTGATTTTCACCATGAAAACGACCTCCGTTTGAGCCAAATTTTTGGTGGGCGGATCCTTTCAAATGTTATATTAGATTGGTTGAAAAAAGGAGGGTATTTAGCTACTAGTGCCCGGGAGCCCAAAAATGCGTGTACCCTTTGGGGAATCGGGAAATTCCGTAAATGGTGATTTTCACCATGAAAACGACCTCCGTTTGAGCCAAATTTTTGGTGGGTGGATCCTTTCAAATGTTCTATTGGATTGGTTGAAAAAAGGAGGGTATTTCGCTACTAGTGCCCGGGAGCCCAAAAATGCGTGTACTACCCTCTTTGGGAAATCGGGAAATTTTGTAAATGGTGATTTTCACCATGAAAATGACCTCCGTTTGAGCCAAATTTTTGATGGGCTGATCCTTTCAAATGTTCTATTGGATTGGTTGTAAAAAGGAAGGTATTTGGCTACTAGTGCTAGAGAGCCCAAAAATGCGAGTACTACCCCCTTTGGGGAATCGGGAAATTTCGCAAAGGGTCATTTTCACCATGAAAACGACCTCCGTTTTAGCCAAATTTTTGGTGGACGGATCCACCATTGATACAAGCAATAAAATTGTCACCTTGTATTTATCTTTTTATATGCTTCTTTTATTCCCCTAGCTTTGCCCTTGACAACGAGGGTGTTTGTTGCACAAAAAATATCATCCATCAGTTAGGGATATTTTTTTGAAACATTGACCTTTTTGATACTTGTATAATTAGCTTTACTTAAAGCAATTTGGGTCCAGTGATAATGCCCACCACCTGTTTGATTGAAAGTCTCGCCTGTTGTCTCATTCTTGCGTATCCTACTTAGCATGAACTTCAGCTGTCTTGAATTATGGGGTTTCTAGGTGTTATCTGCAAGTTATACTATTGTGGGTTTTGTCTTTTAAATGTTCTCGTACTGTCCGGTCTTTTTGGATCATTTGTCAAAATGTCAAGTGCTTGTTTGGCATGCAACAACGGTCGTTTCATGTCACGTTTATGCCAATTTCATTACGGAACAGTTCAAGGAACATGGAAAGATCATGATTATTGTTTAACAAATGTGCACTAATATTTTGATGGAGTAATCTGACCCCACATTGTTGTTGCATTCTGACCTTCTTTGCTTTTTTTGATTTCTCAGTTTTGGTCCACTGGTCGTCTTAATATTACGGATGTCTTGTAGCTTTTCGATCCTTTAGTATTTGGTTTTATTCTTGGTCGTGCTTTTTGTTGTCAACTCTTATCTTTGGGTCAGTAATCTTAGTACTTCGGTAATCTTTCGGGTGGATGAATTCTTGAAGAACCAGACATTCATAATTCACATGCTTGCTGCCATAGGGGCTCTCACTTTAGGCACTGCTGCCACTCACCCTCTCGATACATTCATAATTCACATGCTTGCTTTGTTTAAATTGTGGGTCATTTGACATTACTGGCTTCTTTGATTTGACTGTAAATTGTGCAAGTCTTGTGATATTATGAAGTTTATAGTAACCACTTGAAGATGGTATTTAATGGTTTTCCATCCGAAATGAAATCTTTGTTGATGAATTGTGACTTAAATTTGAATTGCGTTTTTCCTCATCGCAGATATGTGAAGGAAAAAGATCGTAGATGCTGAGCAACCAAGTTAAGCACTATCAACGTTGATGCATTTATTTTGTTTATCATAGTTTTACTGAGTTTTTGCGTACATTTTTTGTTCAAATATTAAGTGGTTGAACTAAGCATGGATGTGTTATAGATTTATGATGTCCTTTTCGATCTTGGCGAGACGGTAGTACCAAATTAGGTTGAGTTTTTCTTAATGAAATAGTTGTCTTTTGATCTATAATAGCAATTTTATTGCAAAGTGTGTTTGAATTTTGATTTTTAGGTTTGGTTTTATTATATAATTACAATTCATTTAGTATATATAAAAGAATGAACATTCAATTCATTTTGAGACGAATGGAGTAGTTCATATTGATGATTAAGATTTATATTTTGGGAAACAAGCTTGTTTGGGTCGTTGAAAGCCGACCTTAAATCTTTCCCTCCAAAATTATATTTTGGCGCAAAATTACATTAGGGTCGGCAACGTGCGTCCCTAATAATTTCCCGGACAAAAATAAATTGGCGCTAAATTAATATTAGGGTCGGCGACGCATGTCCCTAATAATTTCCCGGGGAAAATTTAAATTGGCGCTAAATTAATATTAGGGTCGGCAAATCCGACCCTATTACCTCGTCCCAAAAACAAATTGGCTCCAAAATAATCCCCGCCAAATTAATTTTAAAGACCGATGCATGCCGTCTTTAAAAACTTATTAGGGACGGTGACGGGGGTCCCAAAGTATTAGAGTCGCCCTTTATTCCGGACCCCAAAGTCCCGTCCTTAAGGCCGACCCAAATACTTTTAGGGACGGCAAATTGGGCTTTAGGGACGGTGACGGGCCGACCCTAATGAGTGTGTTTCTTGTAGTGTGCGTGTACTACCCCCCCTATGGGGAATCGGGAAATTTTGTAAATGGTGATTTTCACCATGAAAACGACCTCCGTTTGAGCCAAATTTTTTGTGGGAGGATCCTTTCAAATGTTCTATTGTATTGGTTGAAAAAAAGGAGGGTATTTGGCTGCTAGTGCCCGGGAGCCCAAAAAATGCGTGTACTCCCCCTTTGGCGAAACGGGAAATTTCGTAAATGGTGATTTTCACCATGAAAATGACCTCCGTTTGAGCCAAATTTTTGATGGGCGGATCCTTTCAAATGCTATATTGGATTGGTTGAAAAAGAGATTTAACGAGGAAAGCCCTTGAACAACTTGTTCGCCGGCATAAAACCTCGGAAAGATGGAATATTATTAATATGGTGATGGTAGAGAACAAATGAACAGTACAAAATATGTTCCTAAGAGAACTAATGTGTGTGTGTATATACATGTGTTCGTCTATTTAAATTACAAATGATGGTAACGGTATCAACTAATTAAATGCAATCCCTCCTCATACGCCTAGAATCTCGCAGGAGGTTACTGATGCAATCTACATATCCGTTGCTGAGTAAATATTGTTGAAGACGTTGTTTGACTTGGTCTATCAAGCTTTGAAAAACGGTTCCTAAAATGTCGCCTTCTAGTCATCCTGAACGAAGCGGATAATCTATCAAGTTGTACTGCTAAGATGACGTTTCAGGATGTAACATGCTGCTGTAGTTTTTTACCCCGAACACCTATATCCCTATTACAGGGAGCGACCACACTATAATAGACTTAGGTCACCGTAGTTCAAACTGACACATAAGTAAAAGACAAATAATTTTATTTTTTTAAGTTTATGAATACCATTACCCCCAATCTAAAAAGATGATACATCCTCATTGCATAAAATCAAAAGAAACGTGTTTCCACTGTAGAGGTAATGGTAGACTGAAAGAAAAATTGAAAGCAATAAAAGATACCTAGTTGGTTGCCTCCCAACAAGAGCTTTATTTAAAGTCGTTGAGCTCAACGTAATTCCTCAAGAAGATTAGTTGACTTCCTCCGGATCCACCAACTCGATCACATCAATCTCCTCAATTTCTTCCAACATAGAGATCCCTTCATAGTATGGTTTTACTCGATGCCCATTTACCTTAAATGTGCTCTCATCCTTCAAGTTCTTGAGTTCTACAATCCCATGAGGAAAATCATGAACTACCTCATATGGACCAAACCACTTATAGCACAATTTGCCCGGAAACAATTTCAACTGAGATTTGAAGAGAAGGACCTTCATACTGCCGTTAGAAATTTAGGCCTCAAGTGTTTATCATGATACCTCTTGGTCCTCTCCTTGTACAATTTGGCATTTTCATAACAATCTTGCCTCAACTCTTCAAGTTCATCCAATGTAAGCAACCTCTTCTCTCCCGCTAGAGTTATATTCATGTTGAGTTCTTTGATAGCCCAAAATGCCCTATATTCCATCTCAACTCGGTAGGTGACACTCCTTACCATAGACAACCCGGTAGGGGCTCATTCCTAATTGGAGTTATCTATTCGGTTCGATAAGCCCAGCGTCACTTAATTTCAATGCCTAATCTTTACGGTTAGGACGCACTTTTTTCTCAAGAACCCCTTTGATTTGTGGTTACTCACTTCCACTTGGCCCGAGGTTTGAGGATGATAAGTCGTGGCCAATTTGCGCACTACCCCATATTTCTACAACACAATCTTTGAGCAGCTTTATTGGTGAAGTGTATTCATTGATCACTTATTATAGCTCGTGGTTCTCCATACCTGCTGAAAATACAATCACACACAAACTTGGAGACAACTTTAGCATCATTAGTTCGGGTGGCAATTGCCTACACCCACTTTGACACATAATCCACTGCCACAAGTACATAAAAAACCATGGGAATACGCTTTTGATCATATGTGAAACTAGACGAAATCATGTTAGAAACAAGATAATTCATAAAATCAGAATACCAAGACTCTCGGACATGTAAAGCAAAAAGTTGCTCATCCGAAAATTTTCATTTACTGGAATTGCACCCTCAATCAAATTGTAAAAATCAAAGTCCTCTAGCCTAGATAAATGATCTGCCACTATATTTTCAGTCCCCTTCTTGTTCCTAATATCTACATCAAATTCTTGCAATAAAAGCATCCACCTAAGCAGTCTAGCTTTTACATCTTTCTTAGTCAACAAATACTTAAGGGTCGCATGATCCGAATAGATAATTACCTTAGATCAAAGCAAGTAATGACGAAACTTTTCAAGAGAAAACACAACTGCTAAAAAATCTTTTTCAGTGGTGGTGTAATTATGTTGTGCATCATTTAAAGTCCTACTAGCATATTAGATAACATGAGTTTGAATAGCTTCATCAACAAATCCAGGTGGTTGTGTCATATAAAAGATTTCATGCAAAGTGCCTTGTACAAAGGTGTTGTTGATGTCAAGTTGGCGAAGGGACCAACCTTGACTCACGGCAAGAGAGAGTAGGAGGTGAACAATGACGAGATTGACAACGTGACTAAAGGTTTCAGAGTAGTCAATAATAGGATGTTGGTGAAAACCTTTGGCAACAAGACGAGCTTTCTATTTATGAATAAAATTGTCAGGATTGTACTTGATATGGAAAACCCATTTGAAGCCAGCAATGTTTTGGGCTTCATGAGGAGGAACAAGGGTCTAGGTTTTGTTTTGGGTAAGGGCTTGAAATTCTCTAGCATAGCAGTGCGCCATAGAGGGGAAAAGAGAGCTTATTTTGTGGTATTGGAAGGCTGGTGGGAGAATATATATTGGTAAGGTGGGCATATTTGGGTTAGGTTTGACGATGTTCTTGAAGAGGCGAGTAATAATGGTACGGATGGAAGGAGCTGGGATGGTGGGGGTAGGGAAGTTAGGTTGAGAGGCTAGTTGTGGGTTCGGTTGGGAGGTAGGTTATGGGACAGGTTGTTGATCAAGTTATTGAACAGGTGGTGGAATAGTTTGTTTAGCAGGCATTTGAACATATTGTTAATAAAGTGGTGAAATAGGTTGGTTAATAGGTAGTGGCTGAGTAAGGGGTGTTCACGGTCCGGATTGGTCCAGTTTTTGTCAAAATTTTAGAAAATCAGGACCGAATCAAATACTTCGGTTCTGTAAAAATTTCGGTTCTGTATGAAAATACTAACAAGTTTCTTTCAAAATTGCAATTTTCACCCTCCAACACAACTAATTCACATTTTTACTCCAACATGTTAAAATTATTAATATTATTAATATAATAATTTTTAACATATTACCTTAAATCCGACATAGTATCTTTTAAATTATAAAAAATAAAATGATAAAATTATTTATTTTTAGATTATTTTTTACTATAATAAATAATAAAATTATTTATTTTATCATTAATATCCAACATAGTACCTTAATTAATATTATAAATGATAAAATTATATATTTTAAAAATATTAGTGTTGGGTATGCATACTTTAACCCTCCTAGCTTTAGCTTAGATTTGATTGATACCATAACCTCATCTCTATTTTCTGGACTTTAGGCTCATATGTAATGAAGCATAGACTTCAATTTTTTAGTATAAGTCCATTTTGTAGAGTAGAATAATTTAGGCTTGAAGACTAGCACAAGACTCATTGGACATGAGGTTTCAGTTCAAATGTTTCAAAGCGCACGTATGAAACCGCACATACAAATCGCAGTATGGAATTCCTACATTGAAACCGCACTTCAAGAACTGCAGTGAATCCTAATTGATGAAACCGCACTTGCAAAACCGCAGTGCAGTTCCAATCATCAGACCGCACTGATGAAACCTCACTGGTGAAACCGCACTCCCAAATCGCATCATGACCAGACCGCATCCAATGATTGAAGACTTGAAGTTGAACCACTTATGACTGTTGGAATCCACGTCAGCAATATCAAAAGTCAACCACCAAATCTTGTCACGTGACTATGTGTCAAACAAGATCTGAAAGGATCCTGAAAAGTTGACAGATGTCCTTCATCCCTTAATTCCAGCTGAGGTCTGATCAGCCTTACCTGCTACTTCTGTACCAAAGGACAAAAGTGGATTTGTGGACCAATTAGATTGCACCAGTACAATACTTCAACAGCTGTATCATAACAGCTACTTTCTTGGTGCTTGGGTATAAATACCCCTAATCTTCAACATTTAAAGATTGCTTGAGAAATTTAAATCACATTGAGTTCATAATAAGATTAAGCTCTACTCAAAAATTTACAACCCTTTGAATCTTCATCTTCTTCCTTCAAGAAATATTTCCAGCCCAGAAATCAAGCCTTCAACACTCAAGAATCATTGTGCTCTATATCATATAGATTCAAAGAGCCTTGATCTTGTTAAACACACACACACCTCACTTGTTTAATCACATAGATTATTCATTTGAGATACACTGATTATAGTCTAGGATTTGATCTTCATATAATAGATTTTAGATCTGAGTATTGATCTTTGTACTTTGTAATCTCTCATACTCAATATAAAATCTAACTCTTAGAAAATCCAAGACTAACCATCTTGGTAGTGGATGTAGATCATTTACGATTGAACCACTCCAAATATTGTGTTCTTTATTTCTGCATTTTTACTTACTGTGCTTTATTGATTATTTTGTCTTTATCTGTTCAATCTCATTTTCAGTTATCCATTATTGTGAATTGTGTTTGCAGTTAACTTTGTCAAAACCTCACTTTTCAGTTTTGTAAAACTAAGACCGAAAAACCGCACCAAAACTGCAACTCTAATACTGCATTATAAACTCTGATATTCCGTTGTGCATTTTGCAACTCTACTTGCAGTTTCTAATACACTGCAAGTGGTTTTGTTAGCAAGAGGTTTAGTTTTCAAAAGAGGGCAAAAATTTTGTAACAGCTATTCACCCCCCCCACTCTAGCTGTTTTTCACCCTTGTTGCAACCTTTGGGACCAACAAGTGGTATCAAAGCGAACACATTTATAAAACCGTTGTTTTTCAAGCTTAACAGCTTGTGTGCCGATTCGCTATGGAAAATTCTAAAACCATGACAATGGTTAACTATTCACACATTCCCATTTTGGACGAACCTTGCCCGTATCAACCCTTCAAAAAGTGATGTATTCTAAGACCGCAAAGCAGATGTGGGACGCCATAGAGAGCTACCTTGAAGGTGACGATCTATGCAAGGAGAATAAAAGATATGATGTTGAAACATCCTACAACAACTTCAACAGAAAATCCAACGAAACCTTGCACCAAACCTACGATCGCTACGTTGAGGTAGTTAAAGCTTGTAGATCTCTAGGCAAAGTTTTATCTGATAAAGAAGTCAATATGACTTTTCTAGCTGCTTTAGGTTCGAGATGGGTCAATAAAGCCACATCTCTAGAGGACTCTAAAGATTTAAATACTTGGACGTTAAGTAACTTGTATGCAAATCTTAAAGCCCATGAGCTTAAATTAGATCACATTAAAGAGGTTGAAGGGAAAGGCAAATCACTTTCCATGTCCGTAGTGGAACATGAGGAGAAACCAACTACTTCAAATCAAATCGATAATTCTTCCATATCAACCGCATCACTCATCGAAATGGATGATGATGATTTTGCCATGTTTGTGAAAAGATTTCAAAAATTTAGAAAATCATCAAAACCCTTCACAAAATCATTTTCAAAAGGCAAACCTCCAGCAACTTTTTCCAAGGCTACTGATGCAAAGAAAAAGAGTGATCTAGTTTGCTACAATTGTAGGAAACCTGGTCACTTTGCATCTGAGTGTCCACAACCAAGATTTGAATATATGAAAAAGAAAACCTCTCCTGCGAAATTTTCTCATCGCAAGGGAATGGTTGCTGAAGAGGAAGAAAACTCAAAGGAGTTAGCAACTTGGATTGAAACAAATTCTAATGAAGGAAGTGACGATGAAACCGAAGATGTTAATCTCTGCTTAGTTGCAGACACTTCTAATGATTCATATTCTGAGTCAGTCAAGTTGTTGGATATGGAAGAAGAAGAGGTTTTTACAAGGATACCCAAATTTAAATTGGATGATGATGTGAAACTTACTCCTAGCATTAAGATTGGGAATAGTTTTTACTCACGTCCCATTTCCCCCCCCCCCAAAATGCCACACCTTCAAAAGTAATTCCAAATAAGAAAATTTTGAAAAAGGTGGTAAAAGAGGTTTCTCCCATAGAACATGAAAGGATGTTCAAGGAAGCTGAAATGATGATCCATAAATTCCAAAATGTTAAGAAAGCATTGTCTTTAGCACATGATGAAATTTCTTAGTTTAAGACGGAGAAAACTGTAATGAGGTCTGAAATTTCTAATCTTAAAGACCAAGTTAAAAGTACGTCTCCTCTTACTGAACAAAACTGCATCCTAGAAACCAAGGTTACTGCACTTCAACTTAGGAACGATAATCTGGTTGCTCAAAACAACGACCTCCAAAAGGTTATTGATGAGTGGACCAAATCACGTGTCACCATGGATCAAATTTTAGAATCCCAAATGGCCAGTGGTAATAAAGAAGGTCTGAGATTTCAAACAGGTGAAAAGGAGAAGTGTGCATCCTGCTGTGAAAAGGATGAGGAATTTTCTAAACAAACTAAAGAAATTCCTAAGGAAATGTATTCCACTTCAAAGGGTAAAGGACAGGAATCAAAGGCTAAACTTAATTTCCATTATGTCTACCCTAAGAAGCAATTTGAGAAAAATTCTCAAATGAAAAGAAAATAATCTGTGGTTGAAACCGCAGAGGAGGTTTCTTATGCGGCTGACCGCACTTCTACTTCAACCACACCTGGTGAAGTATGTAGTGCAGCCAACCACACGGCTGACCGCCCTTTTTCTTTGACCGCACCTCCTGCCTTCAAAAGCAAGGGGAGCGTTCCTAGAAAACCTGCGGTAAAACTGCAAATGCATCACCTTTGTGAAAGCTAAAACCGCAGTTCCCAAAAAGAATGCAAATCCTAAAAAGAGTAAAGAGTTTGTAAAACCTCATGTTGCTCAAAGCTTTCATAAATGTTCTGTGTGTGATGGTTTAGGTCACAAGGCTGCAGAATGCCTTTTGAGGTTCACACCCAATGCCAGGAAGAATAATCCTAACTCTGTCAAACAGGTGTGGGTCATCAAAAGGTGCTACCCTCAGGACCTAAAGAATAAAGGGGACCTCGTTTTAAATGTTTATATATCAGGTCCTCTGCTTAATGGCTGGTCACTCCAAGGATAATGAATGGTATCTTGACAGTGACTGCTCAAAACATATGACTGGAGATAGATCATTACTTGAAGACGTCATTGAAGCCAGCGGTCCATGTGGGCGCCTCCCAACTCCCGGACCTATAAACCGTGTCCCATGATGGAGGGTCCCAAAATATACCATTTCAAAAAAACTTTTTTTCACTTTAACTTGAAAAGTATACAACACATTTTTAAAACCATTTCAAAATAACCTCTTTACACGGAGGCAATATACACACCTGTTTTAAAACAACACAACCTGGTTGAACAAATTATACAACTGGAAAGGCTATACACAAGCCAACCAAACACAAACTAAGTTTAAGTTACTTACAACACGATACAAATGAAACATGTTGTAAAACTTTATATACAATACATTTCCCAAAAGAATAACAACCAAGTATAGCCCCAACTCCCAAAAGAACTCATACCCTGACAACCCAAAAGGAGTCCAAACTCTTCCCCCGGCCTCACTGGTTCGGTCCACCTGTCTCAGCGGAATCTAAAACAATAAAGGGAGAAGGGGTGAGATAAAATCTCAGCAAGCTATTATGTATGCAACAATATGCCATACAATATGCAACACATAAACAGGTTGCTCACATTGGAAAACAGTAAACACATTACGTTACCTTTTCCTTCTGACCAGTAAGTCATACACAATGCAACACACAATCAGGTTGCCAATAACACATTGGGAAACAGTAAATACATTCCGTTACCTTTCCCTTACCTTTTCATCTGAATCATATGTAGTACAACGGTGGGAGGGATATTCCGCTCTCGTGAAATGCTAATGCTTATTCACGTCTTATATGACCCCGAACATAGATCCATATAAGTTATCAGCTATCTGTGCCTGACTGCACATATACACAGAAGCTGCGCACCCCCAGACCGTGGCCACAGACGAGGGAGAGGTCACAGTTATAAGGCAATCTAAACACTTTATGAAATATCTTCTCATAAGTGTTAAGATCCCATATACCCCCACAATGATCAGCTGATACCATCATAGTCAAGCACATAACATATACTTGAACATAAGTCCACCCTATGGGACATCAATATACATAACATGGAACTATAACTCATGTTAAATCAATCGCAATAGTGCACATATATTTCACACTATTGAATAATAACAATGCAATGACATGGTATTCATTACTCATGCTCAACCCAAGAAAATGTGCAACAAGTATTTGAACACTTTGTACACAATCAACTATGAACAGGTAAGCACTTATGGCACAAATTATATCACATAAGTCTTACAATTTCATTTCATACCATGGAACCCAGAAACAGGGTGTTATCCCTCTTGTTCAACCCAAGGAAATAATGCCCTACTCATCTTTAGGCACTATAGAGCAAATAACCCTACATAGGTCATTACGTAGGGATACAATGACATATAAGCATCCCTACGCCATCACAATACAACCTTGAACAACTTCTCTTTAGGGTTCAAGTTCAAAAAACCAAGTTTTATAACATTTGGTTCAAGTTTCATAATCGCCTCTCAAGCATTTTTGAGACATTATTTAAGGACCTTATCAATATCTTTTTGGCCCAATTCAAACTCCATTATGTAGTACTAAAGTTGTACTAGATATAGGATTAAAAATTGTTCCATTCCAAGTTGTTTAGCCTAGGTTCCCAATGCCTCAAACATGGACCAAGGCTACAGGGTAAAATTGGTTCAGCTTTCAAACTTGCCTGCCAAGCAACTTTAGGTCAATATTTAAAGCTCTTGCAACTCTCTTTTTGGCCAATTCCAAGTTCTACAATGTTTTACTAAACTTGTACTAAAAGTATAGTCAAAGAGTGATCAAATCTATACTCATTAGACTGGGTTAAAACGCTTGCAAAGGTGCTCACTCAAGGCAGTTTTGAGCACAAGTCGTGCATGGTAGCACGAGTCGTGCATCTCCCCTGCACGACTGATTCCAAGCCCACGACTGGTGACTCACGACTGTAACCCTTGGTCACGAATCATGCTCATAGGCACGAGTCGTGCCCTTCACCAGGAGCCACGGTTTGCAGCAACAACAGCAGCAGAACACAACAACACCAACATCAGTTTCTGCCACCTTTGCTCTCAGCTAACTCAAGGCCATTTACAGCAGTGTATATACATGTTTTGGGACTCCAATATACTCCTTTCAAGTCTTATAACACCTATATAACATGTATACAACAATTACCAATTCACACTACCATCTTTTACCAAGTTGCTCATCACCAACTTAGCTTGTTCCAATTTCAACCCCAGCTGAAGTTCCATCAGTGCAAAACTTGCTAATAACATCATATTAACAACTTTAATCATGTTATGAACAAGTACAACAAAGAGACATAACAACTTACTGTTCGGTCGAAACCTAACGGTTTATTTTATATCCGCAAGCGCACGGGCTATTGTAATATAGCGGGTGCAAGTACGAGTCGATCCCACAGAGACAGGGTTTACTTAAGGGATATTTTTGTCTTTAGAAAATATAGAAAAGATTGGGGGTAGATAAAATTTGTTTTAGAATAATAGAGAGAGCATAAACAGAAAATACTTTAATTGAAATCTTATAAAACGAAGCATTCTCGGGATTGGAAATCATACACATATTCTTATTCATCAAATTGTCATTGTCTTAGAAATAAAAGGTTTTCATAAAAAGCAAGGATGGTATGTTAAGCCTACGCTATTTCGGGCTAAGACAATAGCGTTTGTATTCTTCACTAATTATGTCCTAACTGTTTGAGAAATCCGTTTATGTTTGCCCCCGCCCTGTCACAAACGGGCATTCCGGCTTATCTCTAGCTGACCATAATTAGTAAGAATCCATTAAGGACGGAAGTCAACATACTTTCCATTAAAGGAACATCCCTAGGCCATTGAACTACTCTCGTGATCAATGAACCTAGTTTCTTTATATGGTTCCGTCAATCGAGATTCTCCGCTAGGTACTTCTCTCAATTGATTTGAATCATACAAATTGGATATCGCCAAAATGTAAGGCATTTAGAGAATAATATAAAGAGATTGTTTTAGATGAAGAAAGAAGACAAGACTAAACATTTTTGAATGATGAATAAGCATGCTTTTGAGTTTCCAACCCCAAGAATATGGGGGATTACTCACAAGCCATTGATAACATAAAAGTATAAATGGAGATTGAGTAAGAAAGACTTATGATTGCTGAGAATAATGCTTCACTTTTATTGCTTTTCCTCCAAAGTGATTCCAAGAACAAATAATGACTTTGATCTTCAAACTCCTTTGGAAAATTGTTGTTACAAATCTTTGTATCTTCTATCTATCTAATATCAGTAATTTCTCTCTAAGAATTCGTATATAAGACTGATTACAAGGGTCCTATTTATAAATGGAAGGAGACTCTTCAATTGGGTGCCATCAAAAGGTGCCTTTACATCTCGATCCACGACTTGCACGGCCGTGTCAAGGATTTTGCACGGCCGTGTCCTCTTGGCGCCCAGCATTTGGATTTGAATTTGGAGACTTGCACGGCCGCTCCATATATAGGCCGCACGGCCGCTCCTGGTTTGGCACGGCCAGGTCACTTCAGTGCTCGGCCACTCCTTGGGCCAAGATGGCCGGCCATGGCCTATGATGCACGGCCGCTCCTGGTTTTGCTGCACGGCCGCTCCGACTGGTTTTCAGCTTGGAGTGCTTATTTTGCTTGGTGTTCCTCCATCCTTTCGGATCAAAATGTCCATGAATCCTTTGTATAAATAAAAAGACCCTAAAACCTGTCTAAAATGTATAAAACATACCAAAAACGTAAAATCTAATAAAATAACAAAAGTAAGTAAAAATACTAAAAACTAAATAAAAAGTGATGATTTATTTGTGTAAAAGTATATAAAAACTAGGATAATTGACTATATAATAGTCACTTATCAAACTCCCCCACACTTAAGCCTTTGCTTGTCCCCAAGCAAACTTAGAATGAAATACGGAGAGGGAGAAAAACACGATTGATCCCTCATAAATAAAGTAGCAAGCCCTTAAATGCCTTGTAGATAATGCCTTTATCTATCTAATCATATTTTGAATACCTTTAAAAATTTATTTTAGGAAGAAATATTTTAGGGATATTTTTAAAGAGATAAAATGCAAGACAATAACCTAATATAGCATATATAGAATTTTGACCAAGTAAAGCATGCTAGAAGGAAGAATCTTTAGATTTATTTCTTGGTAGAAAAAGCTGTCAATTTTTAGAGTGATTTTTTAGAAAAGATGAATTTTATTTCTTTAAGACGTACAAGAGAAGGTATAAACATTTATTCACAATTTAGAAGTTCCGAAGAATTGTATTACATTCTTGAATCACAAGGGTGAAGAATGGATGATGGTAGTGGAAAAATCTCGTCAAAGTCAAACAAATTTATCTTATTTTTGTACGTGTTATATTTTTGCAAAAGACCTAAGTTATTTTTGATCCTTTCAAGTAGGAGACATTGTGGTCGCGAGCCCCATGTTCCTAATACTTAGATCAAGAATACTTTTGGATATTATTTCCGTTTTGGCAAGGAAGCATCGTCGCAGCGAACGCCGTGCCCCGAGTTACTTAGGAGATAATATGTTTCTTTTTGCTTTTAAGGATTGGTGACAATTGTCACTCTTTTATCAATAAGATAGAAGTGTTTTACTTTGACTTGATTTGAAAAAATGGAAGGATGGAAATTATGAAAGGGTGTGATTCAAGGGATGCAAACAAGAAGGTGCTTCTAAAAAGGGAATAAATATTTAATAAAGATAAAAAATGTACAATCTTAAAGGAATATATTCAAAATTTGCATAAATGACCAAGCATAAAAGGAATTCCTTCTAATCAAATGCATTTTTCTTGATGAGATTCTATATTGTGCTATACCAACTTATGAGGCTTTCAATTTTTTCCTAAAAAGATCCCTTATACTTTTCCTTTTTATAGATTTCTAAGTGTATAGAAAATATGAGAGGAAAGATAAATAGGCATTCATACTAGGGCAAATGGCAAGCATAATGATAATGATTTTTGATCATCATAGGGATTTTTTTTTTATATACTATTATACATGCATACAAAAGAAAAAAATGCAACTAAGTTAAAAAAGAAAAATTATACTAGAAAGCGATTAAATCTATCCTAGAAAGCAAGTAAAATTTAAAAACTAGAAAGCGGAAAATAAAGGATAGATTTACCCCCCCCCCCCCACACTTGAAATGAACATTGTCCTCAATGTTTCAAGGAACAATGCTAAATCTAGGGAGGGTAAAGGGAAAAACTTACTAAAATGGATCACGGGTAGGTAGGTGGTTGTGGGAAATCATCCCAATTGTTGACCCCGTAGTTGAAGATGGTGTTCACTTGCCTTTGAATCGTCCCCACACGATTTTGTATAACATTCCGGAAGTAATGAAATTCATTGTTGAAAGTGTCGAACCGGGACATTATTTGATTGTTTTGAAGCTCGATCTGGTCAAATCTTTCATTAAAATCCGGCGGCAAAGGGGGGTGGTTGGGTTGATGTTGCTCTCCTTCTTCTTCTTCTTCTTCCTCCTCTTGGTTTGCTTGGCTTGATTGGCCCTCCTCGAGACTCATGGAAATTGGAAAGATCCATGTTTGGTGTTGATAAGTTTGGGCAAATGGGAGGATGGGACTAGGCAAAACAATGTAGGGCGTTTTACCCGGCCCTACCAACCAATTGTACTCTCCACGTCCTCTATCTGAAATCATTTGCATTACCCGTAGGGTTGGAATATCCAACTTTGTAGAACCCGAAACCGCGACTTCATTGGCGGGCACCATAAACCCAAAATGGTTAGCAAACAAAGTAACAATACCACCAATATGGATCTCTCCATTGAAAGTTGGAGAGACGATATCACTAAATAACTCGATCAAGAAATGGATCAAATTCACCTTCCTATGAGCCCTCACCATAGACCATAACAAAAACTGTTAGTCAAATATATGCTTTGGCTTAGAATTGCTTAATCCCAATCATAACAAGCATTAATGAGGACCCCTAATTTAGTTAGATCAAAATAGAATTTTTCTATGTACCATAGGATCCCTTAGTGCTAGTGCCCAGTGTTTTTGTTATGTATTTTTCTCAAGATTTGAAGACTTGAAGACCAGAGGATTTCCTTCAGCATTGTGTGAGTTACCGGTTGAAGTCACTTACCGGTCAAAGTTCCTTACCGGTTTACCTATCTTACCGGTTGAGTTACCGGTCAAGTAACCGGTTATAGCTTACTCCTCAAGATTGTTAGCAGCTTGCCGGTGCATTAATTGCTCCCAACCACCCACCCATCAATTTTAGCTAAAGTTGGTAAAGCAAGCATGCCGACATGACATCTCCGCAGCAAATCGGTACCTTCTTTGAGAATGTCAAGTAACCGCACTCACAGAGCCCCATCTATCTCTGGAAATCCTCTCTATCCAATCTCGTGCATTTAATGCAAGGATCTTCCCATTTAATGCACACGGTCAAGTCATCATTGCAACCTCTTCAAAGACAACGACTCCTTTTCAAAGTTCACTATAAATAGTTTCCCCGGAGCATTGAAGAAGGTTGGTGCATTTATGATTCTTGAGAGTGAGTTGCTCTGAACTATCATCCTGAAAACTCCATAGTTCAAGGCATTCAATTCAAGTCCTCTTATTCACTAGACATCTCTGTTAGGACTTATACACTGGCACCTCAATCAATTCTGTAGTGTTCCTCCATTAGACTACTTATGGAACACATTGATTGATTCACACACAACACCCTAGAGAAATCAGCTCAGCTTGTGAGAGCACATCTCTAGAAAACTCCAGGTCTTTATTGTAGCACGACCCATTAGTGGTCACCTTTAGATTGGCAGCCTTTCAATCATTGGCTTGCAACTTGTAATAGGTAGAATCCATTAATATAGTAGTGCACCTTCACAAATCCAAGTTCTGACCAAACTTGGTAGAGGACGTAGCAGTTATTTAACACTGTGAACCTCTTCAAACAATGTGTCATTTATTGCTTTGTTTGTTTTCTGTTGTGTAGTTGTAATCAGTTGAAATCTCTCAACTGGTCACAACCTATTGACTTCACTTACTGCTCATTTTGTTTGTCTTACTTGGAAATAATTTTTGTCTTGACTTGCATGATATTTTGTCTTACCGGTTTGCCTTTCCTCTAAACTGAAAACTTAATTTCCGCTGTGCAAAATCGTTTACCGGTAAGCTAGAGTTTTTCAAAACAAGTTTTTAGCAAAAAGTTTTAACAGGCTATTCACCCCCCCCCCTCTAGCCTGATTCCTACCATTTGGGACCTAACAATTGGTATCAGAGCTAGCAATTTTCGAAAATCATTTTTCCAAGCTTAACCGCTTGAATTGCCAATTCCAAAATGGCAGGAAAAATCATGCAAACATACAACTTGACATCCGTTCCCATGTTGAACGATAACGAATTTCCAGTATGGAAAAACAGAATCATGCGGTACTTGGATTCAATAGATGATAGGTTAACTACTGTAGTCAGAGATGGTCCCATGACACCCTTGAAAATCAATCTTGCAACCAGAGCACCCAAAACTCCTCTCATGGATCATGCAGATAGAGAGTCTGAACAAGATTTTGAGGTTTATGAAACTTATGTGCCAAAACCACGAGAAGAATGGACTGAGGATGACAAACTGTGTGATTCCTTGGACAGAAAAGCTTTGCACATCATAACCTCAGGACTTGATGACAGACTGTACAAACAAGTACAATGCTATGAGACCGCTCAACAAGTGTGGCAGAGTCTACTCAGATATTTTGAAGGAGATCAAGTGGCCAAGGACAACAGACTCTACAAAAGTGTTGCTGAGTTTGAGTCCTTCAAGAAGAATCCAAATGAGACAATGAAGGAAACGTACGACCGATTCTGCGAGGTGAGTAACTCTTGTGCATCTTTAGGTAGAGTCTATACCATGAAAGACCTAAACATGAGATTCCTCAATTCTCTTGGAGACTTGTGGCATGTGAAGGTCGCTATTTTGAAAGAGTGCCGTGACTTGAACGTTACTCATATCCAGAACATTGTGTCTACTTTGTTCTTATATGAGGAAGAGCTCAACCGGCTGAGTGGAGTGCAAAAACAATTTAAAAATTTATCTCTGCCAGCTCAGACTGAGATCTTTCCCGGTTCTTCTATGCTTACCAGCCAAAATACTACCGTTGACTCTCCCTCAATATCTCAGCCTCAACCAACTCAAGCCAATACCTCAACTAGTACACCTCTTGAGGTAGAGGATGAATTTGCTGCATTTGCTAGAAATTACAAAAAGTTTAAGGATTTTAAGAAATCCCACAAAGAAATCATTTCAACCCAAATCCTCATCTTTCCATAGATCTCGGGAAACTATCAAAGAAAAGGCCAAACCTCAACCTCAACCGATGGTAAAAATGCCCAAGGTGAGCTCGTGTGTTACAACTGTAGAAAACCCGGCCATTTTGCCTCCAAATGCCCTCAACCGAAATATGAATTTCTGAGGAAGAAACCGTTCAAGAAATTTCCTAGATCTAAGAGTTTAGTAGCGGAGGATGCAACTGAAAAGGCTTTACCTGTTTGGTTTGAGACCGACTCTGAGAATGAGGAAGCTGACTATGCTGACTCGTATGAAGATGCCGATGTCGTTTTGTTGCTATGGATGGAACTTATGATAAACCCATCTCCCTACAAACTCCTATCTTTAGACACCCCAACTCCAATGAACAATCATCCTATGTTGACCAGACTCCACCTATGAGATCTCCCTTGACATACTTTGATGATCCCATTCCTATTCCAAAGGTAGCTGCAGGAAATCCATATAATTTCAAAATTCAAAATATAGGTGGATCCCTTTATGGTCAGTCTAAAACCATGCCCACTCTCAGACCGCTGATGCAACCAATTCAACCGACCTATCAAGCTCAAGCCTTACCGATCGCTTCTTATCAACCGATGCTTGAGAACCGACCGATTCACTTAAAGCCTCTAACCGAGCCTAATCCTGAACCGATATCTTCACTACCAAATTTTGATCCCAATTTTGAACCATCATCCTCTTCCTCTCAGCCTACTGTTGACCCAATGCCAAATATGTCAAAGTCTGAAATGGCAGAGGTGATGAATGAGCTCTTCTCCGATTTTGAAAAATTAAATGAAGCTCACAAAATTATGGCTGATAATTTCAAATTGATTTCTACTGAAAATGACTCTTTGAAAGCTGAAATAAAAATTTTGAAAGAAAGCAAGCTAGAGTCTGATCAGTTGAAGAAAGATAATCAAGAACTCACTGAGAGACTAAACATATCTGTTTGTCAAATTGCTGATCTTGTGTCAAGGAATAAATCTCTTTCAAAAATTATTGACACATTCTCTAAATCCCGAGCTGCTATGGAAACTATTATACAAGATCAAATATCTCCTAACCGAGATGTTACAACCGAAATTAGTTTTACCTCCAGCAGTAAAGAAAAAGACAGCAATGACAAACCGGCTACCAAGTCTGTCTCTGAAAACTTGATGGGTAAATTTGATGATGCTCAATCCAAATTGATTAAGAGAGAGTTAACTAAACCTTTCAAAGCTGTTCCACACACCTATCCCAAGGGAAGGGAACAGATGAAAGCTTATTTGGGCAAAAACAAATCCCAATGGACAGAGGTAGCTGATCCTGAGCTAGGACAATATGTTCCACTCAGTGATGGTAAAAGCAAAGATGGAATTAAAATTGCTAACCAGGTTGCAGGTAAGGAAACTACAACCGGTAAGGAAGCCATCACCGGTAAGGGACCAACCGGTCAGACAACTGTCACCGGTCAACCAACCGGTGAGGGCTCCCCAACCGGTAATAGATCTTCCAAACCAATGCAACCGGTCAACAAAGCTAAATCCATTACCTTCGTCCCCAAAGGATCTGTTTCTGCTCAAACAGTGAACTCTTCTGAAGCAAAGGCTATATTGAACATTCAATCATCTAAGCCCCCTCAGCCATCATCTAACAAATGTATAAATTGTGGTTTTATTGGTCACAAGGCTTATGAATGCCTCTTGAAGCACCTATCTGGACCCACTGAGTCTAAAAGCTCAGGTGGTGGCCAGGTATGGTTGCCAAAGAGGAACTAACTCTTTGGACCCAAAAGAATAAGGGGGACCATAAGCTTACTGTTTTATTTCAGGAATGCTTAATGGCCTCAACCGATGCCGGTAAGGATGTTTGGATTATGGACAGTGGATGCTCTAGGCATATGACTGGACATGCTGATCTCCTCACCGATTTGGAAGAAGCATCTGGTCCTCCAGTTGTCTTTGGTGACAACGCAAAGGGTAAAATTATCGGTCGTGGATCCATCAAAAGAGGTACAGTTGTTGTACAGAAGGTATCTTTGGTGGATGGTCTAAAACACAACCTTCTCTCTATTTCACAATTTTGTGATAAAGGTATGCATTGTATTTTCAATTCTTCCAACTGCTATGTGAAAGACATTGCTACAGGTGAAACACTTCTCACTGGATATAGAAAAGGTAACGTGTATGCTATAGATTTAAACAATGTTTCGAACGTTACTAATGTTTGTTTTGTAGCTAAGAACATCAGTGAGAACTCCTGGCTATGGCATAAGAGACTCAGTCACTTGAATTTCAAATATTTATCCAAGCTAGCAAATAAAAATCTAGTTGCCGGCTTGCCTCAAGTGTCTGCTAATCATGATAGGAAATGCAGAGCTTGCCAGCTAGGAAAACAGCATAAAGAATCTTTCCACAGCAAGCCCTGTTTATCCACCTCTAGATGCCTCCAGTTGCTACATATGGATCTGTTTGGCCCCACAACTACTGCCAGTTTAGGGGGTAGCAGATATGCTTTGGTTGTTGTAGACGACTTCTCAAGATATACCTGGGTGGAGATGTTTGCTTCAAAAGATGATACATATGAAGTAGCCACCAGATTATTCCGTCTACTGCAAACCCAAAAAGAGTGTGACATCATCAGTATGAGATCAGATAATGGAACCGAATTCAAAAATCTTGGAATTGCTCAAGATCTTGTGATGATCATGGAATAGATCATAATTTCTCAGCCGGTATACCGCAACAAAATGGTGTAGTTGAGAGAAAGAACAGGACCTTGATCGAAGCTGGAAAAACAATGATATCCGAAGCTAGGCTTCCCAAGTATTTTTGGGCCGAAGCTATCCATACTGCCTGCTTCACCCAGAATAGATCCTTGGTCAACAAGTTTCATAACAAGACCCCTTATGAGCTATGGCGTGGCGTAATCCCTAACATTGGTTTCTTCAAGATCTTCTACGCAAATGCTACGTACTTTACAACGGTAAAGAGCGCCGAGGTAAATTTGATGAAAAAGCTGATGAAGGTATCTTTGTGGGATACGCCAAGCACAGTAAGGCATTTAGAGTTTTTAATAAACGGTTATTGAAAATTGTTGAATCTGTTCATGTTACTTTTGATGAATTTGATTTGCTAGAGTCTGATAAGGCTCCAAATAGTACTGATAATTCTGGTGTGTTTGAGACAGGTGAAACCAGCAATCAAAACTCCAATCATTCCACCAGTTCTAATGCAAATCAATCCCAGCTCAGCCTTCACCTCAAGTGGTGTAACTTGTAGAGACTTAGTTGATGACTCCTTCTTTCCCCAATCGGTTAGGCAATCCAATAGACAACCCCAGCTAACCGATTTATTACCAACCAGTCCTCATATTAATTTTCCTAATTCACCTCCTGAAGTTGAACCTATTTCAAACAATTTACCACTTCCTTCCCCACTTACTGATCACCAGTCTCCATCACCTTCTCCAAATCGATCTCCTTTACCGGTCACATCTCCCTTTACCGATTCTACTCCTCCACTAGAAAACCTTAGACAAGAATCGGTCAGGCAAGACCTCCCTAGGGAAGTGAGAACAGTGAGAGATCACCCTTTAGAAAATGTGATAGGTGATGTCTTTGGTCCCAGAATGACTAGAGGCCAATTAAGAAGCATGGAGGATCAACATGGATTATTTTCCTCTGCTATGGTCTCAAATATTGAACCAAAGAAGACTGAGGAAGCACTAGATGACCCCAGCTGGGTAGAAGCTATGCAAGAAGAGCTTAATCAGTTTGATAGATGTAAAGTTTGGGAGTTAGTGCCTAGATCTAGTAATCAAACCGTAATTGGAACGAAATGGGTTTATAGGAATAAATTGGATGAAATTGGAAAAATTATAAGGAACAAGGCTAGACTAGTGGCGAAAGGGTATAGGCAGGAAGAAGGCATAGACTATGATGAGACTTTTGCTCCCGTAGCTAGATTAGAAGCCATTAGGTTATTCCTTGCCTATGCAGCCTACAAAGAGTTCAAGCTATATCAAATGGATGTGAAAAGTGCCTTTCTCAATGGGGAACTTCAAGAACTTGTTTATGTTGATCAACCCCCTGGTTTTGAAGATTCCAAGAAGCCTAATCACGTATACAAATTGAATAAAGCTTTGTACGGCCTCAAGCAAGCACCTCGAGCGTGGTATGAAACTCTCTCCAAATTCCTAATTAGTGAGAAGTTTGAACGAGGTAAAATCGACACCACCTTATTTATTGCTAAGCATAATGGTCATTCATTGTTAGTTCAAATAAATGTTGATGACATTATTTTTGGATCTACTAACGAGAAATTATGCAAGAGATTTGAGAAACTTATGCAGAGCAAATTTGAGATGAGCATGATGGGTGAGCTTACATTTTTCCTTGGACTTCAAGTCAAGCAAACCCAAGAAGGTATTTTTATAAATCAAGCCAAATACACCAATGATCTAATCAAGAAATTTGGTCTTGACTCTGCTCATCCTCCAAGCACTCCTATGGCCACCAATGTACACCTTAACAAAGATGAATCCGGTAAGAAAGTAGATATGACACTCTACCGAGGTATGATAGGCTCTCTACTTTACTTAACTGCCAGTAGGCCAGATATCATGTTTGCCGTATGTGTATGTGCTAGATTTCAAGCTGACCCTAGAGAATCTCATTTGCAAGCTGTTAAAAGAATTATAAGATATCTTTTGGGAACTGCTAACTTAGGTTTGTGGTATCCAAAAGATTCTTCATTTACACTTATTGGATATTCAGATGCCGATTTTGCAGCTTGTAGGGTCACCAGGAAAAGTACTAGTGGAACTTGTCAATTTCTGGGTAACCGTTTGGTTTCCTGGTCGTGCAAGAAACAAGCATCAATTTCCACTTCTACTCATCGAAGCCGAGTACATACCGCCGGGAGTTCTTTGTTCACAAATTCTATGGATGAAGCAACAACTAGTGGACTATGAAATCCCTCAAGAAGTATGTCCTATCTATTGTGATAACACCTCAGCTATCTCAGTCTCCAACAATCCTGTGATGCATTCAAAGACTAAGCACATAGACATCAAATACCATTTCCTCAAGGATCATGTTGAAAAGGGTAACATTGTTCTTTTAAAAGTCCATACTGATTATCAATTAGCTGATATCTTAACAAAACCATTGGACATTAAAAGATTTGAATTCCTTAGAGGAGAACTAGGCATGATTGATATTCGATAAACATTATGTTCTAACTTTGTTATCTGTGTAAGCTCTCAACTAAAATCATAGGTGACCTCACTCGTTTGCCGATGCTTGCTAGTGCTCATTTACCGGTATCCCTTACCGGTAAGGCAAGACTCCCTTTACCAGTCCTCTTACCGACATACCTGATCGGTAAATGGTGTCTCTATCCGATGGTTCTTTACCGATGAAAGTCTTTCTTACCGGTCAAAATACCTGACCGGTTAGCTACCTTACCGATTGCCCTTTACCGACGAACTGCGGCCGGATCCAAATTTGCAATCCGTATTTAACCGGCTCGTTTGTCATCATTGCCTATCAAGTCACATCAATCCCTTCGCCGCGGCAGTCTGCAACCTACCGTACTATCCCTTACCTGTTCCCCATGCTCCTATACAAAAGAAGTAGATCAATTTTAAATAATTGATCAAAAAGGTAATATCTGTATCATTCATTTTTATCAAAAAGGTTATCTTTTTGTACTTTATTATATTTTGATATAACTGTTGCACACACGTTCATATTTTCATGACACATCTTTAATTTCGTGAAACAAAACTGTCAATCAATGTGCACGACAGTTAAAAACCTTTAAGCTTCTTTTGCTTTAACCAACACACCTCTTCATCTTCCCGCTCTTTTGTCCCCTATATAAGGATTTCAAAATCTCAGTTAAACTTTCTGGATTCTCTCTCTCTAAAAGAACTATAGGCAACCGGCAATTTACTCTCATACTTCATCTTCTCCTTCTCCATCTCGTGTTCTTCACTTCTTGAGATTTCTGGTATGATTTTGAAACTCTAAAGACTCCTAGATCTCTTATATTTCTAGAATCATCTAAACTCTTAAAATTATTTGTAGAAATCTCTTTGATTCTAACTTATTTTGTTTGAATGATTATTTGATTCACAGATGGCCATTAAGAAAGACATCTATGGAGGTTACATTCTCTCCAGCTTTTCGACTCCGATGAAGGCCGTGCCATTGAAGCTCTATTCATTCTGCCGGAGTTATTCCTTTCGTGATGCCCGAAGGAAATGAAGACATTTATTATGAGATGGTTAATGAGTTATTCGAGAATGGTGTTGTGGATGAAAATGAGAATATTATCTCCACCGCTTCGGTGTCCCCGTCACTTTTAGCCCCGCCACCATTCTTCTTTGCCTTCCCCAACCTTTCTTCCACCGGTTCATCTTCTATCTCCATGAAAGATATGATTCTTTGCCGGGCAAAGGTTCGAGGATCTCGACCCCTTCGTTACCGGTGAAGCTAACAAGAAAGCTGGTTTTGATCTTTGTTTTCTCTGTTTATTCGATGTCGTGGACCGATGCTTCATTTGCCGGTCTGGCTCTCATCATTGTATCACTATGATACAATGGGAAGCAATTCGCCATCATTATTGGAGGAGAATTCAGCGGTGTGCTTTCCTTTACCGGATTGTTTTAATTGCTTTTAAGAAATTTCGAAGGAAAGGTCATCTACCAAGACCAACAAAGCCAAACCTTGTCATTATCTCGATGATTAGCCGAGCTCTCGAGATCCATCCTGCAGCTTCTTCAAGCTTCGAGAATCAACCCAAGTATCCTCGGTCTTTCTGCAAAGCTTTTGACAAGTTTGACATGATTAGAGCCATCAAAGAATCTACCGGTAAACCAACCGGTAAGCCGACTGAGCCTTCCACCGGTAATCCAACCGGTAAGTCTGATGAACCTGCTACCAGTAAACCAGTCGGCAAACCAACCCAAAAGAAGAAACTCTCAAGCCGGCCAAAGGTTGCTCAATTTGCTGGTGCTCCTCCTGCTCCCAAACCTTCTTTGCCGGTAAAGAGAAAACTACTTGAGTCTTCTGATGATGATGATGATAAGCCTATCTCTATCATTCTTTCCCCTACCAGAAAGCAAAAAGCCACAGCCAGAAAATCAGCTCCTCCCCCTTCCAAGAGATCCAAACCTATTCCAAAATCTTCCCAACAAATTGCCAAAGAAAATGCTGAGAGAAGGAGAATTGAAACAGACATGGGAAACTTCATACCATTCATTCCCAAAAGACTTTTTAATCACAACTTCCTTACCGACAAAATTCCATTTACCGGTCAATCATCAACCCGACCGGTAAGTCACTGCAAACCGATCAGAAACCCAACCTTTCACATTTACCATTACAATCCCTGGCTAGTCAATCCTACCTTTGAACCATCTCCCACTTGGGTATATCATATTGAGCACTTGCCTCCCTTCCTCCGAAAGCTTTTGCAATTCCATGAGATCAACAAAGACTCAGTCCCAGTCGGTGACATATCTGATTATGTGGATTTTGACAACATCCATGATGATAAAGGTCTCTACTATACCAAGCCATGTTTGTTGAGTGACTATGATATCTCATTGTCCAGAGATAGTCTACTCAAGCTTTACAATCGGTATTTTGAGTTGCTGCCTCCAATGTGGAATGCCATCTACTTGGCTCAGGATAGGCTCCGGCAAGACATGATGATTCAGGCAGTATGGATTGATTTTGCCATTCTTTATAATGCTCAGGATACCCTCAAGGAATCTGATCCTTATCAGCTTGGAAGATTTGAGTTACCTGGAGATGATCTTCCCTCCTTTGATCCTGAAATTGTCAACTTAGGACCTCGAAGATGGCAATTCGTGAAGAATGTAATGGATGTGGTGCAAAATCTGGTGGACTTGAACAGAGACTTTCAGAGTATGGGTGATATCTCTCTTTCTGACTTCTTCAACTCTATTCAGTCCAACAAAAACAAATGGGCTACTGTTCCTGATGAAGAAATTGAAGAAATGTTCAAGGACATTAATGGCTCTGATAATCAAACCATTGATAGGGCGGAGCAGTCTGTCACAAGCTCTAGCTCTACTGACTCTAGTAATTCAAATGCCGATGACCAAGATGCTACTGAGATTGATCGATCTGAGAAGATAAGTACTGTCTTTACAACTCCTTTACCGATGCAACATGTAGGAGGAGGTAGTACTGAGACTTCTCCAGTTACCGTTCTTGCTTCAGGAGGAGGAGAAGTTATTAGGCCAAGCCCTTCACCGGTTGTTCAACCGATGCCTCTTACCGGTGAAATACTTCAACCGGTTAGAGAAGATTTACCGGCTTCTGAGCCATTTACCGGTGCTTCTCCTTTACCGGTTAGTCAGCCCCTTACCGTTGCATCTACTGAACCGGTTAAGGCAATTAATGTTGATGATATCCTTCTCCAGCAAGCCTTGGCCGCTAGCTTATTTACCGAGCAAACTAAGAAGCTCAAGGAGAGTCAAAGAGCAACCATTGAAGAGTTGGCTACTCAGAGAGCCATTCAAGCATCTCTTCTACCGGTTAGTCAATCGGTAAGTCAAGTTATTCTTCCTTCCTCTTCTAGAGCCAACTCACCGGTTCAGGAGGAGGATTATGATCCAATTTTTTATGAAGACTCTCTCTCTGATTTCTATGAAGAAGAAGAAGATGTTGATTTTGATGAGAATGATCCAACAATTCCTCCTGTTTATGATGATCCTGGTATGCGTCAGAAGGATCTCATGTCTACCCTCAATTTCTATACCTCCAAAGCTTCTATTCCTCGATCTGCCGATGGAATACCTTTATTTGAGGTTCATGAGAAGATCCTTAGCAAAGCAATTACTGAGCCCACTCCAATGCCTCCATCTATTGCTGATCAATTTCAGAGGCAAAGGAGAGAAGATAGAATGTCCACCTTCATTGATGTTGTGACAGACATGAAGGTTGGTGCTGCTCCTGAAGATACCCCTCCTAGATATACCAAAACTACTGGGCCCGGTGAGACAAGTCGCCGGTATCAGAAGATTAAAGTGTTGAAGCTTAAGAAGCGTTCAATTCCTCCCAAGGGCAAAGCAATCCTTCCTGGCAAAGATGAGCAACAGTTGTTTACTGATTTCCCTTCTCCAAAACCAAACAAGAAATATCCTTCCTCTATTCAGCAACACAATCGGTTTATCAGGATTCATGGCCAGTATGCAACTTTTGCCCCCAGACCGGTTGAAAGCACACTTTCAACCGATGACTTCTTTATCCGGTATATGTCTATCAATGGGCGTATTACTCAAATTCTGGAGTTGAGGCTTTTAAATTGGTTTGGTTATGTTACTAAAATGGTTGGCTTATTGCCAAATGTGACCAGACTCTCTGTGATGAAGAAAGGCAAGCCTATACCTTGGAGCAACATTAGAGAAGCTTCATTACTTCTGCTGGCTCTTAGAGTAATTCACATTCTAAGGCGTCGGCAAGCCATCTTACCATTGGTCCCTATTGCAGCTGAGCTTTTGGAACTTTCTTTTGCTGAGATGATGAGTTTGGAACCCTTTGATCCTCATGCTCCTGCTCCTACCTTACCGATTGCTCCTCCTGTCTCTTCCATGGAACTATTGGATGAGGAGATTGAAATCTCTCCTACCGGTGAAGTGTCTCGGTCCAATGCAACCTCTCTTACTGATCCATCTTCTCCTATTACCGATAGCCATGTTGCCGATCAATTGCCTCCAGTTACCGATGCTACATTACCGGCTAGCCAACCGGTATCTCAATCTATTCCTTTACCGACCTCTCCTACCGATGATTTAAATAGGCCACTCCTTGCTTCAGATTTGATAGGTCTTCATAGAGCCTTGCTTGATGGTTTTGTGGAAGTTAATGCTGAGTTAGCTCGTTCTTTCATTAAGTCCAATCAGGAGGAGGATGAGAGAAGATTTGATTTATTGAAGACTGGTATTGCTTTGTCTCTTGGCAATTTCATGACCGATATAAATGCTAGAGACAACGTCATCAGAGATCTTCAGTTACAACTTGATGAGGCTCGGCAAATCAATAAAATCCTTTGTGAGCAACAACTTTCAGGCAAAGACATTCTGAACCGATCCATTGAAGAACTCAAAAGGACAGCTGAAGCCCTTAGTAGTTGTCAAGAAAGGAACCGTGAGCTTGAAATGGAGTTAGCCAAAGTAAAAGCTAAAAATGAAGTGCTAATGGTGGTTAGAGAAGATAGGAAGAAAAGAAAAAGGGATGAGAAAGAGAAGAGGAAAGCAAAGAAATCCAAAGCCTCAGATGCTGCCCCTCCTTCAGATGCTGCTGCTCCTTAGCCGATCAAGTTTCAAGCCTTTTACCGGTGCAGCTCTGAGAATGTAACCGATGAAGTTTTTGTCTTTCTTTCCTCATTCACCGGTCCACAAACATAATGAGAATCTCTTACCCTCAAACTTTGTGTTTTGTTTGAAATTCCTTCTATTGTTTTGAATGCTTCATATGCTACTAACCGTTATATTTTTGCAGGATCATTCAAAATCTTTACCCATTTTCAATCTTTTATTTTTCTAATCTGTAAGCTTTCCTTAGGTAGCATCAAGTTGTCTCTTGACTTGGGGAATGATATATTAAATAGACAAAATCTTTATCATTCTTTTCTAAGTCAAGAAGATGCCAACCTAGGATGATTGGACTTAAGCAATTAGGAGGAGATTGTTAGTCAAATATATGCTTTGGCTTAGAATTGCTTAATCCCAATCATAACAAGCATTAATGAGGACCCCTAATTTAGTTAGATCAAAATAGAATTTTTCTATGTACCATAGGATCCCTTAGTGCTAGTGCCCAGTGTTTTTGTTATGTATTTTTCTCAAGATTTGAAGACTTGAAGACCAGAGGATTTCCTTCAGCATTGTGTGAGTTACCGGTTGAAGTCACTTACCGGTCAAAGTTCCTTACCGGTTTACCTATCTTACCGGTTGAGTTACCGGTCAAGTAACCGGTTATAGCTTACTCCTCAAGATTGTTAGCAGCTTGCCGGTGCATTAATTGCTCCCAACCACCCAGCCATCAATTTTAGCTAAAGTTGGTAAAGCAAGCATGCTGACATGACATCTCTGCAGCAAATCAGTACCTTCTTTGAGAATGTCAAGTAACCAGTACTCACAGAGCCCCATCTATCTCTGGAAATCCTCTCTATCCAATCTCAGGCATTTAATGCAAGGATCTTCCCATTTAATGCCTGCCAGTCCAAGTCATCATTGCAACCTCTTCAAAGACAACGACTCCTTTTCAAAGTTCACTATAAATAGTTTCCCCGGAGCATTGAAGAAGGTTGGTGCATTTATGATTCTTGAGAGTGAGTTGCTCTGAACTATCATCCTGAAAACTCCATAGTTCAAGGCATTCAATTCAAGTCCTCTTATTCACTAGACATCTCTGTTAGGACTTATACACTGGCACCTCAATCAATTCTGTAGTGTTCCTCCATTAGACTACTTATGGAACACATTGATTGATTCACACACAACACCCTAGAGAAATCAGCTCAGCTTGTGAGAGCACATCTCTAGAAAACTCCAGGTCTTTATTGTAGCACGACCCATTAGTGGTCACCTTTAGATTGGCAGCCTTTCAATCATTGGCTTGCAACTTGTAATAGGTAGAATCCATTAATATAGTAGTGCACCTTCACAAATCCAAGTTCTGATCAAACTTGGTAGAGGACGTAGCAGTTATTTAACACTGTGAACCTCTTCAAACAATGTGTCATTTATTGCTTTGTTTGTTTTCTGTTGTGTAGTTGTAATCAGTTGAAATCTCTCAACAGGTCACAACCTATTGACTTCACTTATTGCTCATTTTGTTTGTCTTACTTGGAAATAATTTTTGTCTTGACTTGCATGATATTTTGTCTTACCGGTTTGCCTTTCCTCTAAACTGAAAACTTAATTTCCGCTGTGCAAAATCATTTACCGGTAAGCTAGAGTTTTTCAAAACAAGTTTTTAGCAAAAAGTTTTAACAGGCTATTCACCCCCCCTCTAGCCTGATTCCTACCATTTGAGACCTAACAAAAACAACTCCTTCTTGTTCACTGTTCCCTTATCTTCCCTTGCAAAAACTGTACATGCATAGAATCTGTGCATAATCCGGAGAACGGGATGAATAATAGATGAGGCTTTTGCGGTTCTAGATTTGAAGGATGGAATTCCGGTTATTTGCTCCCAAAACACATTCTCCCTAAACTCTATAGGAAAATCGGTTTCATAGTTGGTGAAAGCAGGCCAACCCAAAATTCTATTTATGTCGAAGGAGGTAAGATGAAACTCCTCCCCACCAAGCCTAAAATACAAATGTATCAATTGGTATGGCTCCCCCGTACTTCCACAAATTTACATTTGTAAATTCCTTCCTCATAGTGCACAAGAATTCCAAAGTTATCCTTTCGTAAGTCTTTGCATTCAACTCAAGAAAACCACCACAACCAAATCCCATGTGAAACTTCCTTACATTTTTGTAGACATCTAGGGCCTTAAGGGCGGGAACATCAGGAATTAGGTTGGTCTAATTCTCTTTTGACGAAGGGCGGTGAATCTAGCCACTTCGGAAGGCTCTCTAAACTCAATACCCAAATCATTGAGCGTTGGGTTTAGATTAGGGCAGGAGATGGTTCCTTTCGGGACCTTTTCGAACCTCTTTCGGCGGCCTTTCCCTTTCCTTTCCCTCTCTCCATTGAAAATTTTCAGAAAAACCCAAAAAATTTAGCTAAAAGAAGAAGAAAGTAGATTACCCAAATCGAGCTTGAAAAGCTTGTAATCTTCGATGAATAGCCACTAGATACCAAAAAGCTTCCTTCTTGCACCTCAATTCGGAGTAATCCTTCTTCAATTTGTTGAAATGGGTGAAGGGTTTTGGTATTTTTGGAATTGGGGTTTTAGGAGGGTTTTGGGACTGATTTTGGTATGAGAGAAATGGTTGAGTAGAGGATTTGAGGAGGATTGGGGGTTGAATTGTGCGTAAAAATGGTGTAGGAGTGGGTATTTAAAGTGGGTGGGGCGGAGGTTTTGAGGGAGAGGTTGAAAATGAAGTAAATGAGGGAGGAGGGGAAAGGCTGCGTCTTTTGACTGGAACGAGGCAACTCCCCAGACGTCTTGCACGGCCGTGTCAAGGAATTTGCACGGCCGTGTCCTTTTACTGAGTCAACCCGCTCCAACTCGATATGAACTGCACGGCCGCTCCAAGAAGAGCTGCACGGCCGTGCGAACCAAACTTCACCATTTTTAAATCTTTTTCCCTATAAAACAAGGTTAGCACAAACAAATATGATAAAAACTAAAATAAAATAACATGAAAATAAAACAAAAATAATCCATCGGTTACCATCCCGATGATGCTTGTTTTAGGTCCTTAGCTTGACCCCTTCCCGGTAGTAGGAGATGCATGATACTTGGTTGGCCTTTTGTCATTGACAACTTGCCATTGCAATTCCTCCGGGGTAATAAGTATCTTCTGCGGTAGACATTTCTTCCATCCCGACTTCTTGGGTAGAACAAGTGACCTATAGTCTTTGCACTTTCGGAAACTCGAAGTGACCTCCGTCTTTGTTCTTTTTGACTTTTTCACTGCATTGTTAGCTTTGGGACATGCAGAAATATCTAAACCATTATTGCAAATTAAAGGTTCAATATTTATGGGATCATTTTTTATTTCTTCCTTTGACTTTGTTTCCTCACCCATTAAATCTTCTTCACTAGGTATCCAATTTTCTTCGCTAGGGGTGTAGGTCTCTTCATTTGGGGTCCAATCTTCTTCACTAGGAGTATAGGCCTCTAGATAGGGATCTTCGAGAACTGGCCTATGCATACTAAATTCGACCCTTTCTTTCCCTATATTTAGGGAAAATGTGCCATTTTTCACATCTATAATTGCCCCGCAAAGTGGCAAGAAATGGCCTTCCTAAAATGACGGGAATATAATGGTCTTCCGCCATATCCAAGATAACAAAGTCGACAGGGATGATTAAGTTCCCTACTCGACAAGGCAAATTTTCCATAATACCAACGGGGTATTGAACGGATCGGTCTGCCAATTGGAGAGTTATGGTTGTGGGTTTGAGTTCCCCTATACCAAGCTTCTCGCTAACCGATAATGGCGTTATACTAACGCTTGCTCCTAAGTCAAGGACAAATAAGCGTTATCTATGTTTATTCTGCCAACACAACAAGGAATGGTGAATGTACCTGGATCCTTTAATTTTGGAGGGTCTTTATCTTGCAAAACGGCGCTTACCTCCTCTGCTAACATAACATTCTTATTTTCTTCTAGCCCTTCTTTTTCAAAAATTAATTTTTTCAAAGGTTTAACGGCTAAAGGCATATCTTCATCTTTTCTAAAATAAGGAATGTTAACATTAATAGCATCTAGGTTATCAAGGAATTCATCATAATCCTTGCCTTTTTCTCTAGGGGATTCTGTCCCCAAACTAGTCTCAATCATCGGAGGGATTGGACTATGATTATTTCTAGGGCTTTCATTTTTCTTTTCTTGCTCATCCCTAGTTTTTACTACATTAACTTGCTCATTTGGCCTTTGAGGTTGACCGGGAAGACTCCCTTGTGGTCTATTCAATGGGGTAGCCTGTTGAGCTTGTTGGGTTTCTAACATCTTATTATGCGCTGCCAAGTTATCAAACCTAGCATTAAGTAGTTTAAAACATTCCCTAAATTCATTATTGATCTTTTCTTGGGAATTTTTATTTTCCACTACAAAATCCATTATAAGATCTAATTTAGATTTAGGGGGGAAGGTACTTGCATTGTTGTTGAAATTCTTAGGTGCAAATCCCGGAGGTTGTGTAGATGATTGCGGGTTAAGAACGTTGTTATTCTTATAGGAAAAATTGGGGTGATTCCTCCACTCGGGATTGTATGTGTTAGAATACATCCCCCCTTTTTGCCCAAAAGAATTAACGAAGTTCACTTGATCGTTAGAAGTAACGTCAAGTAACTCGCAGTTATCCGTACTATGTGAGTTAGACCCACATAGTTCGCATAACACATTTACACTAGCAATGGGATTGACATTAAGTTTTTCAAATTTTTTCAAAAGCATGTCAACTTTAGAGGAGAGAAGAGTAACTGCATCAACATTATATTTACCGGGCGTACCTTGTTACTGCTCCCTCTCGCTTGACCATTGGTAATGGTTCAATGCAATGTTTTTGATAAGGTCGTATGCCTCATTGACTCCTTTGTTCATCAATGCTCCTCCTGCAGCGGCATCAATGGTCTCTTGTTTTGAAAATGAGACCGTTGTAGAAGGTGTGAACAATCAACCACTTTTCAAGCCCGTGGTGGGGGCACATTCTGAGAAGTTCCTTGAACCGTTCCCATGCGTCATACAAAGTCTCACTATCTGTTTGACAGAAGTTAGTGATCTTTGTTCGTATCTGGGCAGTCTTTCTTGGTGGGAAAAATCGATCAAGGAATGCTTCTTGAATTTGGTCCCATGTTGTTAATGAATTCTGGGGGACCGAATTCAACCATTGTTTCGCCTTATCCTTGAGAGAGAAAGGAAAGAGGCGCATCCGGATTGCTTCCACCGTAACATTTTGAATACGTGTAGTATCACAATATTCAAGGAATGTTTGGATGTGTAGATGGGGATCTTCGAAGGCAGTGCCGCTGTATTGGTTATTCATAACCATGTGCAATAATTGCGGCTTTATCTCGAAGTTTGCTGCTCCGGCATTTGGCACAACAATAGGGGATCTAGTTCCCGGGGTACTTGGGTTAACAAAGTCCCGTAGGGTCCTAGCAGGTGTTTGCGGTTCTCCGTCCATGTGTTTTTGTAGAGTTTCTCTAAATCTTCTTAATCTTTCGTGAAAGCTTCTTTCGGGTTCCGGATCAAAGTTGTCAACGAATGTCCGAGACCATTTCATAAACTACAAGAAAAACACTTGAAGAAAAATTAAACGTAACAGATTATAGGATAAGAAAGCAAAATAGTAAAAATAAAATAAAAAACAAAAAATTTTGTAGTAAAGACAAAAATAAAAAGTAAACCGTTGTCCCCGGCAACGGCGCCAAAAACTTGTTCGGTCGAAACCTAACGGTTTATTTTATATCCGCAAGCGCACGGGCTATTGTAATATAGCGGGTGCAAGTACGAGTCGATCCCAGAGACAGTGGTTTACTTAAGGGATATTTTTGTCTTTAGAAAATATAGAAAAGATTGGGGGTAGATAAAATTTGTTTTAGACTAATCGAGAGAGCATAAACAGAAAATACTTTAATTGAAATCTTATAAAACGAAGCATTCTCGGGATTGGAAATCATACACATATTCTTATTCATCAAATTGTCATTGTCTTAGAAATAAAAGGTTTTCATAAAAAGCAAGGATGGTATGTTAAGCCTACGCTATTTCGGGCTAAGACAATAGCGTTTGTATTCTTCACTAATTATGTCCTAACTGTTTGAGAAATCCGTTTATGTTTGCCCCCGCCCTGTCACAAACGGGCATTCCGGCTTATCTCTAGCTGACCATAATTAGTAAGATCCATTAAGGACGGAAGTCAACATACTTTCCATTAAAGGAACATCCCTAGGCCATTGAACTACTCTCGTGATCAATGAACATAGTTTCTTTATATGGTTCCGTCAATCGAGATTCTCTGCTAGGTACTTCTCTCAATTGACTGAATCATACAAATTGGATATCGCCAAAATGTAAGGCATTTAGAGAATAATATAAAGAGATTGTTTTAGATGAAGAAAGAAGACAAGACTAAACATTTTTGAATGATGAATAAGCATGCTTTTGAGTTTCCAACCCCAAGAATATGGGGGATTACTCACAAGCCATTGATAACATAAAAGTATAAATGGAGATTGAGTAAGAAAGACTTATGATTGCTGAGAATAATGCTTCACTTTTATTGCTTTTCCTCCAAAGTGATTCCAAGAACAAATAATGACTTTGATCTTCAAACTCCTTTGGAAAATTGTTGTTACAAATCTTTGTATCTTCTATCTATCTAATATCGTAATTTCTCTCTAAGAATTCGTATATAAGACTGACGATTACAAGGGTCCTATTTATAAATGGAAGGAGACTCTTCAATTGGGTGCCATCAAAAGGTGCCTTTACATCTGCAGTCACGACTTGCACGGCCGTGTCAAGGATTTTGCACGGCCGTGTCCTCTTTGGCGCCAGATTTGGATTTGAATTTGGAGACTTGCACGGCCGCTCCATATATAGCTGCACGGCCGCTCCTGGTTTGGCACGGCCAGGTCACTTCAGTGCTCGGCCACTCCATGGGCCAAGATGGCCGGCCATGGCCTATGATGCACGGCCGCTCCTGGTTTTGCTGCACGGCCGCTCCGACTGGTTTTCAGCTTGGAGTGCTTATTTTGCTTGGTGTTCCTCCATCCTTTCGGACCAAAATGTCCATGAATCCTTTGTATAAATAAAAAGACCCTAAAACCTGTCTAAAATGTATAAAACATACCAAAAACGTAAAATCTAATAAAATAACAAAAGTAAGTAAAAATACTAAAAACTAAATAAAAAGTGATGATTTATTTGTGTAAAAGTATATAAAAACTAGGATAATTGACTATATAATAGTCACTTATCACTTACCAAGGATTATGCAATTAAAAGAGGGAACGAATCGGATGAACTTGCTCACAACACCCTCCTTTGCAATAGTTTGAAAACAGAATCGACAACCACTTCAAATCTGATTTTCTGAGATTTTTTAGAAGTAGAACAAGGATTTGGGAACTTCCATGGCTGATGGAAACAAGGAGAAGGCTGAGGAAATGTAGTAAAGCTTCTATAGGAAGCTTTAAGAAGATATACATAATACTTTTACACAAGCTCCTCCAAGATTGAAATCAAACAAACAACTACCTTAAGCTTTATTTTACAATTAAGCTCCTTACAACTTTTTATAACACTTTCAATTAGAATTCAAGTGTTACAAATAAACTACACAAACTTTCTTTGTTTAGACATTATATGATTAAATCAAGTTATAACATCTAAAAATCACATAGTGCAACAAACTGGCTCAAAATGAACACGTAAGCAATCAAATGTCAACAAACCAAGGATGATATGCAAGGCATACCCAACCCCACGTGCTTCACGTGTGACCAAGAATGTGCCTAGGCTTAGGGTCGTGACACTCACTCCCCCTTAAACAAAATTCGTCCCGAATTTGGACTTAACTTACCTGAATGATTAAACAACTCAGGATACTTCTGCCTCATATCTGATTCCAATTCCCAAGTAGCTTCCTCAATGGTGTGATTCTTCCAAAGAACTTTCACCACGGGAATACTCTTGGTACGCAATTCCCGGACCTGCCTCTCCAGAATCCACAAAGGTACCTCAACGTAGGTCATATCCGCCTGGACATCCTCAGGAGGAGAACTCAACACATGTGAGGAATCATAGCAGTACTTCCTCAACATGGACACATGAAACACATCATGTAGAGAAGAAAGAGATGGTGGTAGAGCCAAACGATAGGCTAACTCACCTACCTTCTCTAACACCTCAAATGGACCAACAAACCTAGGAGCCAATTTTCCTTTGTTGCCAAATCTCTTGATCCCCGTTCTAGGTGAGATCTTCAAAAACACCAAATCACCAACCTAAAAAGATAACTCCCTTCTTCTCGTGTTGGCATAACTCTTCTGGCGACTCTGGGCTGTCCTCAATATATCACGGATCACTTTGATCTTCTCAGTTGAGTCTCTAACCAAATCTGGACCCCAAAGTTTAGCCTCACCAACCTCGTCCCAACACATTGGAGACCTACATTTCCTCCCATACAGTGCCTCATATGGTCATATCCGCCTGGACATCCTCAGGAGGAGAACTCAACACATGTGAGGAATCATAGCAGTACTTCCTCAACATGGACACATGAAACACATCATGAAGAGAAGAAAGAGATGGTGGTAGAGCCAAACGATAGGCTAACTCACCTACCATCTCTAACACCTCAAATGGACCAACAAACCTAGGAGCCAATTTTCCTTTGTTGCCAAATCTCTTGATCCCCGTTCTAGGTGAGATCTTCAAAAACACCAAATCACCAACCTAAAAAGATAACTCCCTTCTTCTCGTGTTGGCATAACTCTTCTGGCGACTCTGGGCTGTCCTCAATATATCACGGATCACTTTGATCTTCTCAGTTGAGTCTCTAACCAAATCTGGACCCCAAAGTTTAGCCTCACCAACCTCGTCCCAACACATTGGAGACCTACATTTCCTCCCATACAGTGCCTCATATGGTGCCATCTCAATGCTGGATTGGTAGCTATTGTTGTAGGCAAATTCCCCTAAAGGCAAATGGTCTTCCTAAGATAACTGGAAGTCCATTACACACGCTCGTAGCATATCCTCCAAAATCTGAATGGTCCTCTTTGTCTGCCCATCAGTCTGAGGATGAAATGATGTACTGAAACTCAACTTAGATCCCAGGGCCTCATGCAAAGCCCTCTAAAATCGCGAAGTGAATCTCGGATCCCTATCAGAAACAATGTTGACAGGTACTCCATGTAGTCTCACAATCTCACGGATGTACAACTGATCCAATCTCTCCAAGGAATACTTGGTTGAAACTGGAAGGAAATGAGCTGATTTGGTCAACCGATCCACAATCACCCATATAGCATCCATCTTTCGCGGAGTAAGAGGCAATCCTGTCACAAAATCCATAGAAATGCCCTCCCACTTCCACTCTGGAATATCAAGTGGCTGAAGCAATCCAGCTGGTCTCTGATGCTCTGCTTTGACCTGTTGACAAGTCAGACACTTTGACACAAACTCTGCAATCTCTTTTTTCATGCCATTCCACCAGTAGCCCCGTTTCAGATCCTGATACATCTTGGTGCTTCCTGGATGAATAGCAAATCTGAACTTATGGCCATCCTCTAATACCTGTCTTTTGATCTCTGGGGAAGATGGTACGCAAATTCTGCCTTTGAAGGTGAGAATTCCATCCTTGTTCAATGAATACTCCCCAAACTTGCCATCTTGCAATTTCTCCCTGATTTTCTTCAATTCATCATCAAGCAACTGAGCTTCCATAAGATCTCCATAAAGAGTAGGAACAGCTCTGACATTAGCAAACAACATCTCACCTCTCAGTTCCCGAGATACCAAGGACGATAGATGAGCCTTACGGCTAATAGCATCAGCTACCACACTGGCCTTTCTGGGATGATAAGAAATAACACAATCATAGTCTTTCAGAAGCTCCAACCATCGCCTGCATGCATTTGTTCGGTTCATACGGGTGAACAAGTACTTCAAACTCTTATGATCTGTAAATATCTCAAACTTTGCCCCATACAAGTAATGCTTCCACTTATGCAAGGCAAACACAATGGCAGCTAACTCCATATCATGGGTAGGATAATTCTGCTCCGCTGGTGATAACTTCCTCGAAGCATACGCAATTACCTTCCCATTTTGCATAAGAACACATCCCAGACCCTCTTTAGAGGCATCACTGAATATAACAAAGTTCTCACAACCCTCTGGAAGTGTAAGAATAGGAGCTGAAGTCAATCTCTTCTTCAATTCAGTAAAGCCAGCTTCACACTTAGCATCCCAAACAAATGGTACATCCTTCCTAGTCAATCTGGTCAACGGAGTTGCAATCCTCAAAAATCCATCAATAAATCTCCGATAGTACCCCGCTAACCCAAGGAAACTACGAACCTCTGTCACAGTAGAAGGTTGTTTCCAGTTAACTACGGCCTCAATCTTTGAAGGATCCACTGCAATACCATTTCTGGATACCACGTGACCCAAGAAAGAAATCTGTTCCAGCCAGAACTCACATTTGCTGAACTTTGCAAACAACTGTTTCTCACGAAGCACTGATAAAACAATTCTCAAATGCCTCTCGTGATCTTCCCTGGATTTTGAGTATACCAGGATATCATCAATAAAAACAACAACGAAGTTATCAAGATACGGTTTAAAAATCCTGTTCATCATATCCATAAAGACTGCTGGTGCATTAGTCAATCCAAATGGCATAACAAGAAATTCATAATGCCCGTACCTTGTTCTGAAAGCTGTCTTAGACACATCATCTGGCTTGATTTTCAACTGATGGTATTCGCTACGTAAATCCAACTTAGAATAGATAACGGAACCTTGGAGTTGATCAAATAAATCATCAATGTGAGGAAGAGGATATTTGTTCTTAATTGTAGCTTGATTCAGTAGTCTGTAATAAATACACAACCGCAAAGTACCATCCTCTTCCTAACAAACAACACCGGTGCTCCCCAGGGTGATACACTGGGACGAATAAAACCCCTATCAAGCAACTCCTGCAACTGAAGTTTCAACTCTTTCAACTCAGCTGGAACCATTCTGTAGGGTGCCTTAGAAATGGGTGAAGTACCTGGCAATAAGTCAATACAAAACTCCACTTCTCTATCTGGAGGCATACTATACTCGGTTGAGAATACGTCACTGAACTCATTCACAACTGGCACAGAAGATAACTCAGGAGATTTCCTATTAGAGTCTAACACATATGCCAAGTAACCTTCACACCCCTTAGATAATAACTTTCTAGCCTTTAGTGCAGAAATAACATGAATGCCAAATAAAGATTTATCAGCATCAAAAACAAATACAGGCACATCAGGCATAGAAAAGGTGACTCGCTTTCTGCGACAGTCCACCAAGGCATGACAAGAACTCAACCAGTCCATGCCTAATATAACATCAAAATCTCGGATTGGTAACTCTACCAAATCCACTGGCAATACATGCCCACATAATATCACCTCACAGTCATGATAGATCAAAGAGGCTTCGAGGTGCTCTCCCATAGGAGTAGAAACCTCTAACATATAAGGTAGAAACATAGGAAACTTATGCAATGTAAATGCAAAATGAGATGCCACATATGAATGAGACGATCCAGGGTCAATAAGAACACGAGCCCTGACCCCTGAGACAGGGACAATACCTCTAATCACCGCTGTGGGATCTACCTCACCTCGGCCTAAGGCAAACACTCTGTCTTGCACTTTCTCTTTTGGTTTTCCCTCTACATCTATTTTCAAACCACCTCTGGGCTGATCACCTTGCTGTTTACCACCCGGAGATTGACCCTTTTTAAATTTAGGACAGTCCTTCTTGAAATGCCCCATTTCACCACAGTTTAGACACTTGCCCTGTTTCCTCCAACAGTTGTCTTCTGAATTGCCAATCCTCTTACAAAAGTTGCAAACAGGTCCAAATTGACGGGATACAGGCCTTGTGACACTGTAACTGTACCTCCCTTAGCCACTCCAGCAATTGAAGCTTTTAGTCTGACTCTTGCCCTGCCCTGAACTCTGGCCTTAAGACTTACCCTTGCTTCCACTTGCCTCGGATTTACTCTTATGTTCATCAATGTCATTCTCAATTCTGTAGGCCATATTAACTGCTGCTTGGTAGGTAGGAAAATCATGAGTCAACAATTGCTTCCTGAATTCCAATCTCAACCCTTTAACAAACCTGTAGACCCTCCTGCTTTCATCTGGCACAAGATGGGAACAATACCTGGCCAATTCTGTAAATTTAGCTGAGTACTGGGCTACTGTCAATGCCCCCTGCTCAAGTTTCAGGAATTCTACCTCTTTCTTGTCTTTCGTGATCACGGGAATGAAGTGTTCCTTGAATTTTCCCACAAAGTTTTCCCAAGTCTGGGGCGTATGATCCCGCTCCCAGCTTTCTTTAAGGATCTGCCACCAATGTTCAGCTGGACCCTCTAGCTTAAACACTGCACATCTGACCTTTTCTTCATCTGTGCTCTCCATTGCAATAAAGATTTTGGTCATAGCCTCCAACCATCTCTCAGCTATCTGTGGATCTGGATCTGCCACCAAAAGAACTCATACCCTGACAACCCAAAAGGAGTCCAAACTCTTCCCCCGGCCTCACTGGTCCGGTCCACCTATCTCAGCGGAATCTAAAACAATAAAGGGAGAAGGGGTGAGATAAAATCTCAGCAAGCTATTATGTATGCAACAATATGCCATACAATATGCAACACATAAACAGGTTGCTCACATTGGAAAACAGTAAACACATTACGTTACCTTTTCCTTCTGACCAGTAAGTCATACACAATGCAACACACAATCAGGTTGCCAATAACACATTGGGAAACAGTAAACACATTCCGTTACCTTTCCCTTACCTTTTCATCTGAATCATATGTAGTACAACGGTGGGAGGGATACTCCGCTCTCGTGAAATGCTAATGCTTATTCACGTCTTATATGACCCCGAACAGAGATCCATATAAGTTATCAGCTATATGTGCCTGACTGCACATATACACAGAAGTTGTGCACCCCCAGACCGTGGCCACAGACGGGGGAGAGGTCACAGGTATATGGCAATCTAAACACTTTATGAAATATCTTCTCATAAGTGCTAAGATCCCATATACCCCCACAATGATCAGCTGATACCATCATAGTCAAGCACATAACAGATACTTGAACATAAGTCCACCCTATGGGACATCAATATACATAACATGGAACTATAACTCATGTTAAATCAATCGCAATAGTGCACATATATTTCGCACTATTGAATAACAACAATGCAATGACATGGTATTCATTACTCATACTCAACCCAAGAAAATGTGCAACAAGTATTTGAACACTTTGTACACAATCAACTATGAACAGGTAAGCACTTATGGCACAAATTATATCACATAAGTCTTACAATTTCATTTCATATCATGGAACCCAGAAACAGGGTGTTATCCCTCTTGTTCAACCCAAGGAAATAATGCCCTACTCATCTTTAGGCACTATAGAGCAAATAACCCTACATAGGTCATTACGTAGGGGTACAATGACATATAAGCAGCCCTAAGCCATCACAATACAACCTTGAACAACTTCCCTTTAGGTTTCAAGTTCAAAAAACCAAGTTTTATAACATTTGGTTCAAGTTTCATAATCGCCTCTCAAGCATTTTTGAGACATTATTTAAGGACCTTATCAATATCTTTTTGGCCCAATTCAAACTCCATTATGTAGTACTAAAGTTGTACTAGATATAGGATTAAAAATTGTTCCATTCCGAGTTGTTTAGCCTAGGTTCCCAATGCCTCGAACATGGACCAAGGCTGCAGGGTAAAATTGGTTCAGCTTTCAAACTTGCCTGCCAAGCAACTTTAGGTCAATATTTAAAGCTCTTGAAACTCTCTTTTTGGCCAATTACAAGTTCTAAAATGTTGTACTAAACTTGTATTAAAAGTATAGTAAAAGAGTGATCAAATCTATACTCATTAGACTAGGTTAAAACGCTTGCAAAGGTGCTCACTCAAGGCAGTTTTGAGCACAAGTCGTGCATGGTAGCACGAGTCGTGCATCTCCCCTGCACGACTGATTCCAAGCCCATGACTGGTGACTCACGACTGTAACCCTTGGTCACGACTCATGCTCATAGGCACGAGTCGTGCCCTTCACCAGGAGCCACGGTTTGCAGCAACAACAGCAGCAGAACACAACAACACCAACATCAGTTTCTGCCACCTTTGCTCTCAGCTAACTCAAGGCCATTTACAACAGTGTATATACATGTTTTGGGACTCCAATATACTCCTTTCAAGTCTTATAACACCTATATAACATGTATACAACAATTACCAATTCATACTACCACCTTTTACCAAGTTGCTCATCACCAACTTAGCTTGTTCCAATTTCAACCCCAGCTGAAGTTCCATCAGTGCACAACTTGCTAATAACATCATATTAACAACTTTAATCATGTTATGAACAAGTATAACAAAGAGACATAACAACTTACCAAGGATTATGCAATTAAAAGAGGGAAAGAATCGGATGAACTTGCTCACAACACCCTCCTTTGCAATAGTTTGAAAACAGAATCGACAACCACTTCAAATCTGATTTTCTGAGATTTTTTAGAAGTAGAACAAGGGTTTGGGAACTTCCGTGGCTGATGGAAACAAGGAGAAGGCTGAGGAAACGTAGTAAAGCTTCTATAGGAAGCTTTAAGATGATATACATTATACTTTTACACATAAGCTCCTCCAAGATTGAAATCAAACAAACAACTACCTTAAGCTTTATTTTACAATTAAGCTCCTTACAACTTTTTATAACACTTTCAATTAGAATTCAAGTGTTACAAATAAACTACACAAACTTTCTTTGTTTAGACATTATATGATTAAATCAAGTTATAACATCTAAAAATCACATAGTGCAACAAACTGGCTCAAAATGAACACGTAAGCAATCAAATGTCAACAAACCAAGGATGATATGCAAGGCATACCCAACCCCACGTGCTTCACGTGTGACCAAGAATGTGCCTAGGCTTAGGGTCGTGACAATCCATCTGTAACCTTTGGTGACAACAACAAAGGTAAAACCATTGGGTATGGTATCATAAGGAGAGGAAACCTAACTATTGAGAAGGTTTCTCTTTTTGAAGGACTCAAGCACAACCTCCTTTCAATTTCTCAATTCTGCGACAAAGGAATGCATCTTCCTCAAACTTCTTTATCAAAGATAGCATTTCCGGAGTCACCCTACTCACAGGGATACGTAAGAGTAATATTTACATTATCGATTTAAATGCTGCATGTAGTATTACTAATCTCTGTTTTGTAGCTAAAATGTGAGCGAAAATATTTGGCTATGACACAAGAGGTTGAGCCACTTGAACTTCAAGTATCTAGAAAAGATTGGAAGGGAAAACCTCGTTTGTGGTTTACCCAAAGTGCCTGACCACCATCCAGAGAAATGCAGTGCATGTCAACTTGGTAAACAAACCGCGTCGTCTTTCACCAGCAAGACCGCGCCCTCAACTACAAGATGTTTACAACTGCTTCACATAGATTTGTTTGGACCCGTTACCACTGCCAACATTGGAGGAAATAGATATACTTTAGTGGTGGTGGATGATTATTCAAGATATACGTGGGTTGAGATGATGATCATAAAGGATGATTGCTATGAAATTCTAACCTCACTCTTTAGACGGCTCCAAACCCAAAAAGAAGACGACATCGTTAGTGTAAGGTCCGATAATGGAACATAATTCAAAAACAATGGTGTTGCTCAGTATTGTGATGACCATGGAATTGATCACAATTTTTCTACTGCTAGTGTTCCACAACAAAATGGGGTTATGGAAAGAAAGAACAGGACGTTGATTGAGGCCGGAAAGACAATGATTTCTGAAGCCAAGCTACCTCAGTACTTTTGGGCTGAAGCGATCAACACAGCTTGCTTTACTCAGAACCGCTCCCTCATCAACAAGACATACAACAAAACTCCATATGAGCTTTGGAGAGGAAGAACCCCCAACATTGCTTTCTTCAAGATCTTTGGCTGCAAATGATTTATCCTCTACAATGGAAGAGAAAACAGAGGTAAATTTGGAGCTAAATTCGATGAAGGTATTTTTGTTGGGTATGCTAAACACTCTAAAGCTTTTCGTGTTTTCAATAAAACTAGTTTAAAAATAGTAGAATCTGTCCATGTCACTTTTGATGAACATTCTCTCCTTGAGCCACATTTGGCTACAAATGTTGCTGATGAGTTTGTTGAGACTAATGAAACAGATGAAAGTTCCAAAACTGCACCTGAACCTCAAGAACCGCAAAATCCAGCAACCTCAACTGAAATTCCCTCAAACCGCAATTCTGAAACCGCACCTGAAGTTCCTACTCCAGATGCAACCGCAAGGGAAGATGTTGAGAATTTACCCATCCAACTTATTGAACCTCTTCGTCAACTTACCTTCCATGACTTCGCTGAAGGATCTAACGATGTTCCATTAGAAGATCTTCAGCAAACCTCAGTTCAACCAAACTTACCCCCCGAGGTTCGAGAAGTCAGTAGTCACCCTCTCTCTAATGTGATTGGTGATCTATTTTCCGGAGTTCAAACAAGGAGATCAAACTATGACGAGCATACTTCCTTGATATCTCAAATTGAACCCAAGAAGATTGATGAAGCACTCCAAGATTCTAGTTGGGTCATTGCTATGCAAGAAGAACTCAACCAGTTTGAAAGATGCAAGGTTTGGACATTAGTGCCTAGACCTCATGATCAAGGAGTGATAGGAATAAAGTGGGTGTTTAGGAATAAGATGGATAAGAATGGAAGCATCACCAGAAACAAAGCAAGGTTGGTTGCACAAGGATATAGGCAAGAAGAAAGGAAATGACTACGACGAAACCTTTGCTCCAATTGCAAGACTAGAAGTAATCAGAATTTTCCTAGCCTATGCCTCTTACAAGCATTTCAAGTTATATCAAATGGACGTGAAGAGTGCTTTCCTCAATGGTGAACTTCAAGAAACCGTGTTCGTTGCTCAACCTCCTCATTTAAAGACTCAAAATTTCCAAATCATGTCTACAAACTCCATAAAGCTTTTTATGGACTTAAGCAAGCTCCAAGGGCATGGTATGAGACTCTATCTAAATTTTTACTAGAAAAAGGCTTCAAACGTGGTAAAATCGATACAACTTTATCCATTGCCAAATATAATAATCATTCTTTACTTGTTCAAATATATGTTGATGATATTATTTTTAGTTTTACTAATGAATTACTTTGTAAGCGTTTTGAGAAGCTAATGAAAAGCAAGTTTGAGATGAGCATGATGGGAGAATTGACGTTCTTCCTTGGACTTCAAATCAAACAATGTGATGAAGGAATCTTCCTCAGCCAAGCCAAATACATAAAGGAGTTGATCAAGAAGTTTGGACTAGAAAATGCAAAAGCATACGATACTCCCTTGGCTACCGGCAATAAGCTTGATAAAGATCTAAAAGGTAAGAAGGTTGATCAAACCTTATATCGAGGTATGATTGGCTCATTACTTATTTAACTGCTAGTAGGCCAGATATCATGTTTAGTATTTGTGTATGTGCTCGATATCAAGCTGATCCTAGAGAAGCACATTTAAGTGCAGTCAAGCGTATAATCCGCTACATCTCTAGAACTACTAATATTGGACTTTGGTATTCCAAAGATTCGAATTTTGATCTTGTAGGTTATTCAGATGCAGATTATACAGCTTGCACTATTGACAGAAAAAGCACTAGTGGGATTTGTCACTTCCTCGGAAATAGACTAGTTGCTTGGGCCAGCAAGAAGCAAGCCTCAGTTTTAGTGTCAACCACAGAGGCTGAATATATTGCTACTGGAAGTTGCTGCTGGCAAATTCTTTGGATGAAGAAACAGTTGATGGACTATGGAATTAATGAAAGAAATTGCCCAATCATGTGTGACAATACATCAACAATTTCAGTCTCCAACAACTGTGTCATGCACTCAAAGACCAATCACATTGATTTCCTCAAAGACCATGTAGAAAAGGGGAATATCCATCTAGAGTATGTGGGGACAGATAATCAGATTGCTGACATCCTCACTAAAGCTCTTGACTCCAAGAGGTTTTCATTCCTCAGAGGAGAAATGGGTATGCTTGAACTTAAATAAGTCCATACTTTTTATTACTAACTTGTGTGTTAAGTATGTGAATTTTAGGTTAAAACTTATGTTGAGGTTCCATACCTCACCCTTGTTGAAACAGCGTGGACAAATCGCATGAGGCTCCATACCTGACCGCATGTAGTATCTAAACCGCGTATATTTATTAAAGCCTCATGATGTTTCAAAACCGCAAAATCAAAACCGCGTTTCAACACTTAGAATATTTTCAACGATTTTCATTTCTAAGCTTTGTAGAAGCTTTAATGTGGTTTGAAACTTATTTCCTTAAAAAAATCATTTTTATTTTTTCAAACCGCATGCATGACTGCCATGTGGACCCAGGTAAGTTTTCCTTATTTTATATTTGCTCCTTATTTTGGCATAAGGATATTTTTGCAAATGTTTTCCAACATTATTTCAAAATTTAAATGCATTTAATGCAAAAGGAACATTTGCATTAAAATCCTTCATGTCAGTCGTCATAGGGTTCTGTGCAGAAGCTGAAGGGTGCTTTAGAGGTGGGAATGTGTGCTGATGGTACACTTAGTGGGAAGTGGAACCATTATATGCTATTTACACTCCACCCCATAACCACCTATATATACCCATTTCAGTATAACTGTTCAATCTTTACCTCTGCACTCTGTCAGTTGTACCTTCTCTTGTCATTTTCTCAACCACTTTCTATCTCTCTCTAAAAACCTTCAAAAACTTCATCTTTCTCAAAAATCTAAATCTTTCAATGGCTCCTAAGAAACATTTCAATGACAGGGTATGATTTCTGAACCTTAATCTTTCTTATTTTTTGCAAAATCACCATTGTTGAACTTGGAAACCTTCGAATGCCATGAACTTTTTTATGCTCATAAGTGCTTTATTTCTCAGTCATTCTCTGTGAAAGTTGTTGGGTTTTGTTCGGATTACTGTTTATATTATGATTATGTGATTTATTTCATGATCTAAACACGTTTTGGGTACTGATTTTGAAATTTCAGTTTTCATTTTTCGAAAACCCACTTCATGTTCTTGGCCATTTCTTGATGATTATGGGAAAAGTTTGAATTTTTATTGATATATTTTTAATCTACTGCCCAATGTGATTATTTTGATATGTTATTTGTCAATTTTGGTTAAGTTTCATGTTGTCTCTGTTCTTGGTGTTCTTGAGTGTTCTTCGTGTTCTTCATGACTGTTCATATGCTTTTCTGAAAAATTTCTTATGTTTTGGATTCCATGATTCCTTAGTTATGTTTTTTCATACTAAGAAAATTTTTGAAAAACTTTGAATTTAATTCTGCATTTGAACGTCATCTCTCAACCGCATGCTTAGGCCCAACCCGCAAATGCTAAAACCGCAACACAAAACCTCATGCTCATTTTGGAAGTTAACACCGCATGTTGGAAACCGCTTTTCTTTATATATAGAAACCGCATACTATTTTCCTTCTACAAACCGGATGTTCACTATACTTGCTTGAAACCGCATAATGGCAAAACCGCGTGTGTGTTCGATCGAAACCTAACGGTTTATATTAAAATCCGCAAGCGCACGGGCTATTGAAATATAGCGGGTGCAAGTACGAGTCGATCCCACAGGGACATGGTTTACTTTGGGATGAAATTGTTTTACTACAACTATAAAGGAAATTGGGAAAATAAAGATTGATTTAGGAAAAGAATAGAACATACGCAGAAAATTACTTAAATAAAACTCTTATAAACGAAGCATTCTAGGGATTGGAAATCATTTAGCTAAATATTTATCATATAGTCATGTCTTTGAAAATATAGGTTTTCATAAAAATCAAGGATGGTATGTTAGGCTTACACTACTTCTCACAGTCAAGACATTAGCGTTGTACCATTCACTAATTATGCCCTATCTCTTTGAGATTTCCATTTATGGTACTCCCGCCCTGTCATAAACGGGCATTCCGCCTTATCTCTAGATGACCATAATTAGTAAGGATCTATTAAGTTCGAAAGTCAACGCACTTTCCATTCAAGGAACATCCCTAGGCCATTGAACTACTCTCGTGATCAATGAAACCTAGTTTCTTTATATGGTTCCGTCAATCGAGATTCTCCGCTAGGTACTTCTATCGATTGGCTGAATCATACAAGTTGGACGTCTCCAAAATGTAAGTCATTTTGAGATTGATATAAAGAAATTGTTTAGATGAAGAGAATTGACAAGACTTTTATAAAAGATGATGAATAAAAGGCATTTTGAGTTTCCAACCCCAAGAATATGGGGGATTTACTCACTAGCCATTCTTAATATAAACATAAATGCATAAAATAAAGATAGAGATAGAAGAACTTATGATTGAAAGAGAGAAAAAGATGTGAATAACTTCGATCTTTATTGCTTTTGATACTTCAAGGTACAACTCCAAGAACACAAGTTTGATCCTTGAGAAATCTATGAAGTAATTATTGCTAGAGTTTTTGCTATGTAATCTCAGGTATTTCGCTATAAAATCTGATATATCTTGACTTATATAAATGGCCTTTAAATAGGCATCCTAGGCTAGAGTTGTGTTCCTTCAAAAAGATGTCTTCAAGAGGCACCTTTCCATGAACTGGTACAGAGTGCACGGCCGTGCTCTATGGTTTTGCACGGCCGCTCCAGCCTTGGCTCCATATTTGAATTTGAACTGGCCTTCTTGCACGGCCGCTCTGCCTAGGTTGGCCGGCCACTTTGCTAATTTGGGGCCATTTTGGCCTGGCAGGTGCACGGCCGCTCCAGAATACAATGCACGGCCGCTCCTCTTTGGTTTTGGACTGAATGTTCATTTTGAATCTATCTTTCCTTGCCTTTTCACCCTTAATGTTCCCAAAGCTTTATTTGTCCAATATTTGCCTTAAAACCTATAGAACATGCTAAACTATACCAACAAGTGTAAAATCGAAGAATTGGAATAAATAAAGCTAATTTATACTAATTTATGACAAAAAGAGGAATAAAACTAGGGAAATGATTATGAAATAATAGGATAAATGACTATATAATAGTCACTTATCAGTGTGTAAACCGCATTTTCTATATATTGAAACCGCATGTTGTTTTATACTTATCTTTTTGCACTTGAGTTTTACTTAGTATATAGGCTGGAAACCATAACCTTCCCCAACAGGCACTTCTTGAAAGTGTGGGATAACTTTGGATTAAAATGCCACGTACTAGTAATTATGCACTCAAGTAATTTTAGTTTGTCTCCTAGGCATAAATTCACAGTTCACCTGGAGTTGAGAAATTTCATTTTCTCAACTGCACCAGTGCAAAACCGCATGAGCGCTCCAAACCGCATGTGATCTGTGATTTCTTAAAAATGGATCTAACTTTAAAAGTTTTATTTTGTTGGATCCGCAATTTTTCTTACCAGGTTGGGAAGTTAATGAGACTGATTTGAAGAATGATGCTCTTGGGAGAGAAATGCTCAAGAAGATGGCAGCTTCTGGAATCCTTCCCCTCTTCACCAAGAAGCAATCCTATACCATCCCTTCGTTCACCAGTTCTACACCAACGCCAAGAAGGGACAGAGAGAACTTGGAAATGGTCATTTGATTAACTGCCTTACAGCTACTGTTGAAGGCATGAATGTCTCAATAGACTACTTGGACATCAGAAATACATTTGGATTCAATGTTCCAAATGCTCCTGAGAGAGTTGGCCAAGAGATAATGGATGCAACCGCCTCCACCACTACAGGGGTCCCTACCCTTTCTGGTCAGTACAAGAAGATTCCCCAAAAAGATTTTGGTGAGCTGATGAGCCACCTTTGCTTCCTGGTTACAAAGTCTGTCTGTGGGAAGACTGGAAACCATAACAACTTTACATCCCAACAATGGATGTATTGCTCTGCAATCCACACTGAGATTCCCCTTCACTGGCCTAAACTACTTATAAAGGAACTCTCTGCAAGTATTGACACCTACCAATCAAAGAGGAAGAATGAAGAACAAATATGGAGACCCTTCTACAGGCTCCTGACAGCTGTTTTTGCCAACTACCTTCATCTGGAAGAACTCAGATTGCCTAACCCTGAGATGACTGTATATTGGGGCATGGAAGAAACACTTGGCCTAAGTGTATGCCACAACTTCAGACTCCACTATGGAGATGATGAGTACAAATATTTATGGGATGATGAGGAAGACAGCGGCTGAACCGCCCTTGAAGAAGGCTAGAACCGCACCAGCACCCAAACCGCGTGTTGCTGCTGCTGCAGGTCCCAGCCAAAAAGGGAAGAAGAAGATGAATCTGGTTGATGAGCCAGAAGATATGGATGAAGATGAAGAAGATGATGGAATACTTGCACTGATTGCAAGAGCTAGGAAAGCCAAGCAGACCACAGAAGATTTAACTGGTGAAGATCTGGCCCAGTTTTATAGAGCTGAACTGGACAGGCTGGAGAGGCTGAAGAAAGAAGAGCTGCAAAAGGTAAGGCAACCTCACCTCCTCCCCAACCGCAACCTCAACCTGAACCGTAGCCTAAAAATCAAACCCCCATCTAAACACAACCTCAATCACCTATTCATTCCCCAATTCAATCTCACCATTCTTCACCTAAAAAATCTCCTTCTCCAAAACCTCAACCTTCACCCAAACCGCCTTCCCCCACTCAACCGCTTGGAGCTGAAACCGCTCAGGGGGAGAAACCGAAAAGAAAAAGGTTTAAAATGGTTGCCAAGAAAACTCCTTCCAAAGGGCTAAAACATTTTCTCAAATGTGTTGCCCAAGTCTCTATGCCCATTCTTGGTGACACTCCTTCATATTTTGACCAAGGATCCCCTTCTCCCTCTCCTTCACATTCCTCCTCCCATTCTGACTATCACATCCCCTCTGACCTAGAATCCCCTTTACCCCCTGCCTTTTAGGAATGGTCCCAAAAACCATCAGTGGGCCAGGCTATTTCCTTGTTTGTTCTAAGAAATCCAACTCCTTCTCCACCTCATTCCAACCGCGGCCAAACCTCCCCTCCTCCTTCAAATCGCGCCCAAACTCCACCCCCCTAAAAAATCCCTACACCACCTCCTTCTCCCATACATCAAACCCCTCCTACCTCACCTCCACAACAAAAATCCCCTCCTCTTTCTGTTCACACTACCCAAACCAACTCACCCTCAAACTCACCTCCTAAAACCTCAAACCTTCCAGCTACCACAATTCCTCCACCAATCCAAACCGCTTCCATCCCAACCGCACCTATACCTTACCCCAAACACTACCCATTCCACCCCCAACTACCCAATCTCATACAATCCCAACCGCACACATATTCCAAACTCTACACACCCAACTACCCCAAACTATACTCCCCACCCAAACCCCACCCATCATCCAAACCGCCCTTCCTACCTTTTCTCAACCGCCTCCCTCATTCTCTCATATTCCATCCACCTCAACTGCTCCAACTGATTACTCCCAAATCCTATCTACCCTTCACTTGATCCAAAGCCAACTCCTTGTCAACCAAGGTCATATGGTCAAGCTCACCTCCTCCAACTCCTCCCTAGAGGCCTCCAACCGTTCTCTTCAAGCTAAGGTTGAGTCTTAAACCCTGGAAATGGCTATTCTGAAATCCCAACTGATTGATGCCATTAAGGGGGAGAGATCACCTTCAACCGCTACAACTCAAACCGCTGATATTGTCCAGACCGCAGCTGAAAATTCCTTCAATGCCTTCAAGAATGAAATGGCTGCTGGAGTCAATCAATCCTTAAATGATGTGGTTTCTAGAGAGAATCTCAAAGTAATGCTCAATCATGTTGTTGATCTCTTCTGTGAAACCCTTGACAAGGACATTGACAAAATGAAGGAAGAACTTCTTGAAGCCTTCAATTCCAGACCTCAACCGCAGCCAGACTCAGGCTTGAGATCAGTTTTGGATTTAATGCAAGCAAGTCTTTAAGAAGAGCTTGATACCCTAAGAGGAGAGCTGAATGTGAAAATGAATATCATTGGAGATAGTCTGTCAGCAAAAATCAACACTCTCAATGATGAAGTTAATGATAGACTGGAGAACCTCAAGGAAGGTTTTAACTCCAAACTTAGCTCCAAGATCAATGATCTGAAAAATTCTTTGAAGGAGAACTTAGTAGATCTAAAGCCAGTTCAAGAAGCCATCTCTGCTCAGACTGCTGCAGTTCAGGGGGAGATTCATACTCTTTTCAATTCTTTAAATTCCTCTTTCCACCTTCAAATTGATGAGCTCAAAGAAAATATTGTGGCCAACACTAAAGCGTTGGTGCCACCAATTCAACATCAGTTCATGCAGTGAATGCCCTGAGAGCAGTTGAGACCGCACAAGCCAGGACCGCAGAAGAAGTAAGAAGACTTAGGAAGACCCTCCAAGCAGAACATTCAGTCTTCCAAGGACCGCAGGTAGCTGAGCATGTAGTGGACGGACCGCCTCAGCAACTGCCTCAACAATAAAACCGCTTCTTTGTAATTTCCTTTTTGATGAACAATTTTTTGCTTGTGTTAGACCGCATCCTCTTTGTATTTTTTTGGTCTAACTCTTTTTGCTTTTGTAACCTTGTAATTTTCTTTCCTACCTGTACTTGTAATTCAAACCATTTAAGGTAGTAATGAAAATTGCATCATGGTTCCAAAACCTTGTTCATATCAAACTGCTTGTTTATAGAATAATGAAACCGCAATGGTTAAAAACCTCATTCAAATTTTCTTAACTTAAAATCATATTTTTGAATTGAAGTTTAAACATTCATTTTAAACCGCACTTTAAACTTAAACTCATATTTTCCAAGTGCACTGAATGCATTTCTATACTTTCAAATTGTAAGTTTTCAATCTTTCAATAGTATAGAAATCTATAACTTAAGCTAATGTGTGCATTGACTTGGGACATGACTTACCATGTTAATTCTTATGGACATATTTTTACCAAAGTACAATGTTTGCTTTTGTTATAGTAGGTAATGGCATCAATCAAATAGGGGGAGATTGTTAAGTATGCATACTTTAACCCTCCTAGCTTTAGCTTAGATTTTATTGATATCATAACCTCATCTCTATTTTTTGGACTTTAGGCCCATATGTAATGAAGCATAGACTTCAATTTTTTAGTATAAGTCCATTTTGTAGACTATGATAATTTAGGCTTGAAGTCTGGCACAAGACTCATTGGACATGAGGTTTCAGTTCAAATGTTCCAAACCGCACATATGAAACCGCACATGCAAACCGCAGTGTGGAATTCCTACATTGAAACCGCACTTCAAGAACTGTAGTGAATTCTAATTGATGAAACCACACTTGCAAAACCGCAGTGCAGTTCCAATCATCAGACCGCACTGATGAAACCTCACTGGTGAAACTACACTCCCAAACCGCATCATCACCAGACCGCATCCAATGATTGAAGACTTGAAGTTGAACCACTTATGACTGTTGGAATCCATGCCAGCAATATCAAAAGTCAATCACCAAATCTTGTCACGTGACTATGTGTCAGACATGATTTGCTAGTATCTTGAAAAGGTGACAGATGTCCTTCATCCCTTAATTCTAGCTGAGGTCTGATCAGCCTTAACTGCTACTTCTATACCAAAGGACAAAAGTGGATTTGTGGACCAATAAGATTGCACCAGTACAGTACTTCAACAGCTGTATCATAACGGCTACTTTCTTGGTGCTTGGGTATAAATACCCCTAATCTTCAACATTTAAAAATTGCTTGAGAAATTGAAATTACAATGAGTTCATAAGAAGATTGAAGCTCTGCCCAGAAATTTACAACCCTTTTAATCTTCATCTTCTTCCTTCAAGAAATATTCCAGCCCAGAAATCAAGCCTTTAACACTCAAGAATCATTGTGCTCTATATCATATAGATTCAAAGAGCCTTGATCTTGTTAAACACACACACACCTCACTTGTTTAATCACATAGATTATTCATTTGAGATACACTGATTATAGTCTAGGATTTGATCTTCATAGAATAGATTTTAGATCTGCGTATTGATTTTTGTACTTTGTAATCTCTCATACTCAATATAAAATTTAACTCTTAGAAAATCCAAGACTAACCATCTTGGTAGTGGATGTAGATCATTTACGATTGAACCACTCCAAATATTGTGTTCTTCATTTCTGCATTTTTACTTATGTGCTTTACTGATTATTTTGTCTTTATCTCTTCAATCTCATTTTCAGTTATCCATTATTGTGAATTGTGTTTGCAGTTAACTTTGTCAAAACCTCACTTTTCAGTTTTATAAAACCGCACCAAAACTGCACCTTTAAAACTGCATTATAAACTCTGATATTTCGTTGTGCATTTTGCAACTCTACTTGCAGTTTCTAATACACTGCAAGCAGTTTTGTAAGCAAGAGATTTAGTTTTTAAAAGAGGGCGAAAATTTTGTAACTGCTATTCACCCCCCCCCCTCTAGCTGTTTTTCACCCTTGTTGCCACCTTTGGGACCAACAATTAGTAAAAACAAATAAAATAAAAATCATATGTACCAAAAAATAATTTGTTTTACAAAATATAAATGATTAATTACAAAGTAACACACCACAAAGATAAATAAAAAAATTAATTCAATGAAATAAAGAGTATAATTATCCAAAAAAAAATATCAAACAAAAAACAAAAGAGAGAAAAAAAAAAGAAAGAAATTTGAAAAGAAGGAAAACAAAATTGACCAAAAAGAAAACAAAATCATCTTTCACATTGCTCCTTAACAATCTCACTTCCTACCATTTTCCTACCTCCCTCCTCTCTTCCCTTTCACCCCCTACCTCCCGATTAAACCAAATCATAGGTTTGTTTATTTTGAATTTTGAAATCAAAGTAGTGGTGAGGTGGTGGCGATAACGGAGGCATGGTGGATGCTACGAGGATGGTGAACTTTGAGTACTATAATGTGTAATATTTTTTTATATTATAAATATTTTAAATGAATAGTATTAAGTTTTTAACATATTAGGGTAATAATTCGTTCATTTTACACCACATTGCAATAATTTAACAAACTCATAAATCATAATATAACGAAAACAAACTCAACAACCAATTAAAACACGTATACAACTCAGGTAGCTAAAGAGAACTGTTAGTCACCCATGCAACATTACTAAATACCAATGCATGACAATTATTATAAAATTGCCATAGATTCAAATGACTATATTAACTCATAGCATTATTATTCCTAAATGAGGGTTTTTGTATATTTTTTTCGATCTTCTTCTCGGCCGCATTGGCAAAATTCCTCTGCCACATCGGCAAATTTTGAATCATTAATGTTGAATCTTCTGGACAAATTATAATGAGATCATTTACCAAACATTTTCATTAAGTTTTCTGGGTTTAAAACTGAGTGAGTGAAGCGCAGCGTTTGATTGGTAGTGGTCAAATAATGTCACCATGTTTGGTAACTGTCGATCGAACAAAATTACAATGTTCGACCAATAGTGAACAAACAATGAGTAAAGTTTCAGCTATCGAACAAAATTACAATATTCGATCAAAAGTGACCAAACAATAAGTAAAGTTTCAGATACCGAACAAAATTACAATGTTCGACCAAAAGTGACCAAACAATGAGTATTGTTTTATTCATTGATGACCGAACATGATAATACATAAGACCTGCCTCTTCCTTATTTTTGGGCTTTGGTATCACATGGAACTCTGTTTATGCTTTAGGTTGATGTTTATGTCATTCTCCTTAGTTTCTTGCCAAGCTTAGAGGGAAATCTCTCTGCATAGTTCGGAAGCGCTTTTGTTGATTGTCTTGTGCGCGTTGTTGTTTGGTCGGCTTTGACCAAACAAACAAAAAACTCTCAAATTTTCTTATAGTTCTTTTTTTCGTCCCTACAATTAGGGCTGAACAAAAAAACCGACAGGGACCGATAGAACCGGACCAGACCAATGAAAACCGGACCAATCCAATAGAATTGGTTTGATTCTGGTCCCAAATTTATATGGAACCGATTATTTGGGTTGGTCCTGGTTTCTGAAAAAATATATATGGTCCTGGACCGAACTCGGACCGGACCGATTATGTATATATTATATATAATATATATATATTTATTTATTCATAATTTCAAATTCCTAATTTCCAAAAAAAATAAAATAATTTTGCTATGACCTTATCCATCCAGCGACATTACAAGTTTACAAAAACCCTAACCCTATCATATCTCTTTCATTTCCGCCGTTTGATTTTCTATCCCTCTCTCTCTCTACGCTTTTCCCCTCTCTCATCTCAATTCTCAACCCTAGAAATCAAATTGATTTTCCATGGCGGTGCCCTGATTTCGACTCAGCTGTCCAACCATGGCACCACCATCAATCTCTACCGACGGCGCAATAGTTGTTGGATGTTTTAACTTTGTTTATGTAATCGTCCTATATTTTGATTTCATGAAAAAAATAGTTGTTGCATGTTTTATCTTTAGAAAAAAATATATAGTAGTGTAACTTGTGGAACCGATGGAACCGGACATGGACCGAACCATTGGAACCAGACCAAAGTGACCGGTCCTGTAATGTAATGATCTGGTCCTGGTCCTGAATTTAGGCAGAATCGAACAATTGGTATGGTCCTGTTTTTTTGAAATTTTGATAAAACCCGGACCAATCCGGACCGTGAACACCCCTCCCTACAATGACGTCCTACTCCATGTCTGTAATTGCTCCTCATTCACATGGATATTCAAACTTAAACTCAATATTGAAACATTCAAAACAAAAAAGATGACGCAAAAGATGAAGATTGATCGGAGAAGACGAAGTGTTCGACTAGAGAAAATGAAGATTGGCCGGAGAAGATGAGAGGTTGATCGGAGAAGATGAAGATTGGATGGAGAAAAAGAAGATTGGCCGGGGAGAAGATAAGTGGATGTGTTGTTAATTTATGTGGGTAATTATTTATGAGTTTTAAAGGGTAAAAGAGAAATAACATTGGTGTAACTAGTGTTTAATGTCTAATTTTTTGGATAAATTTTATAATGTAAAAATATTTGATAATGTTGCGGGGGATAAATAACGGTTCTTTTAGCTAAATTGCAGTTTAGGGCCTAAATCTAAGAATCAGACTATCCCCATCAGTGACCCCGACCCGACCCAACCTCAAATAAAATATTAATTTCTCCCACTTCCATATACACACTCCCAACCTTATATAATTTATACTCTCATCAGTGACCTCGACCCAACCCAACCCAATCCAACCTTTTACAAATAAAATATTTATTTTTTCTTTACTTCAACTTACCTAAAATACTTATCATTTTATTTTTTAAAATAATGTATTAGTAATAATATTTTTAAAATTACCCGTAAAATTATTAAAAATAATTACCCATACAATTATTAAAAAAAATGAATTTTGATGTATTTTTTATTTTTTTTAATTTATATAATTATATAAAATATACTAGTTTTAAAAATATACTCCCTCCGTCCCGCTGATAACTTCACTTTTTGCCATTTTGGGTGTCCCATTGAAAGCTTCACCTTTCCTTTTTTGGCAAAGGAATCTTTACTATTCCCTCCACTCATTCTCTCTCCTACATTATTTTAATACTCACAACACCATTATAATTTACTATTCCCTCCACTCATTCTCTCTCCTATTTTTAAATTACACTCACAACATTTTCTCCACCTTAATTTGCGTGTCGGAGCCAAAATGGTGAAGTAATAAGCGGGACGGAGGGAGTATTTATATAAACACAAAATCAAAATAATTTGGTGAAACAAAAAAAAAAAAAAAACAAATGGTGACCCAACCGGGGCCAATTCAGGGCAATTGGCCAACCCAGGTTGCAAAAAATCGTAAAAAATCGTGACTTTCAATGTTTTTTTTTTTTTTTTTTGGTGACTCCCACAAGGAGAGTCACCGATGGGAATGGTCTCATACGGAGTAGTAATTTTCCTGATTTGTTTCCATTTGAGCGAATGGCCAGCGGCTGACTGATTGATTTTTTTTGTTGCAGACCAGACCAGGGTTATTGGCGAATTCGGAAATGGTGTCCACTCCGAATGGGTCTATCTCCGCCTCTGACGTCGACCAAAACGCCATCGCCGTCAAATTCGGAACACCGGAGGCAGTAAAGCACGTCCAAAAACTCACCGATGCCACCGTCTTGAACCGCCTCCTTCACGAGTGTATTGCTTACCAACGAGCCCTAGATCTCGAATTTGAGAACATCCTTTCCCACCGTTTCGATCTCGACAAGCAGCTCTTCGTCCTCCAGAAATCTGCCGACGTCCTAGACATCGTCAATGCTGACTCCGACCACATGCTCTCCAACGTCAACTCCACCTGCGACCTCGCCGATCAGGTCAGTGGCAAGGTTCGCGAACTCGACCTCACCCAGTCCCGCGTTAACGACACTCTGCTCCGCATCGATGCCATCGTTGAGCGTGGCAACTGCATCGACGGCGTCCAGAAAGCTCTTGATTCCGAAGATTTTGAGTCCGCCGCTGCCTACGTTCAAACATTCCTCCAAATTGATGCCCAAAACAAGGACTCCGGTTCAGATCAAAGGGATCAGCTCCTGGCTTCCAAAAGACAGCTAGAAGGGATCGTTCGCAAGAGATTATCGGCTGCCGTGGATCAGCGTGACCACCAGGCAGTCCTACGATTTGTCAGGTTGTATTCCCCCCTTGGCCTGGAGGAAGAAGGTTTGCAAGTCTTTGTCAGCTATCTAAAGAAGGTAATTTCAATGAGATCTAGAGTCGAATTCGAACAATTGGTGGAACAGGCGGAGCAGAGTCATAATTCTCAGGTAAATTTTGTTGATTGTCTAATTAATTTATTTAAAGAGATCGCAAGTGCAGTGGACTTAAATTACGAGATTCTGAAAAGTTTGTGTGGAGAAGATGGAATTGTATATGCCATCTGTGAGCTCCAGGAAGAGTGTGATTCTCGTGGTTCCTTGATTGTAAAGAAGTACTCCCTCCGTCCCAGAACAATGTTCACATTCACTGTTTGCACATGTTTTAAGGAGGGAGTATTATATTGAAAGTGTTGTGAGTGTGAAAATAAAATAGGAGAGAGAATGAGTGGAGAGAATAGTAAATTATAATGGTGTTGTGAGTATTAAAATAATGTAGGAGAGAGAATGAGTGGAGGGAATAGTAAAGATTCCTTTCCATTTTAGGTAAGTTTTAAATGTGTGAAGTAAGTTTTGGGACGCCCAAAAGGGAAAGTGTGAAGATTGTTCTGGGACGGAGGGAGTATATGGAATATCGGAAGTTGTTGAAATTGACATCCGAGATCAATACTTACAAGAGAAATTTGCTCTCTGCGGGGGTTGAAGGACCTGACCCCAGAGAAATTGAAATGTATTTAGAGGAGATACTGTCTCTGACTCATTTAGGTGAGGAGTACACGGAGTACATGATCTCAAAGATAACAATTTTGACTTCTATAGATCGTGAATTGGGTCCCCGGGCTACTAAAGCTTTTAGGAGTGGAAATTTCAGTAAAGTTGTTCAGGACATCACCAGTTATTACGTGATATTGGAGGGATTCTTCATGGTGGAAAATGTGAGGAAGGCTATTAGCATAGATGAGCATGTATTGGACAGCCTCACGACGTCCGTGGTGGATGATGTGTTCTATGTTCTGCAGAGTTGCTGTTATAGGTCTATTTCCACTTCAAACATTAACTCTGTCATTGCAGTTCTGAGCAATGCAGTGAGTTTGCTGAGCAGCGAGTATAATGAAGCATTACAGCAGAAAATTAGGGAGCCGAACCTTGGTGGAAAGCTGTTCTTGGGTGGTGTTGGGGTGCCTCAGACTGGGACTGAGGTTGCTACTGCCTTGAATAACATGGATGTAAGTAGCGACTATGCCCTGAAACTGTGCCACGAGATTGAAGAGAAGTGTTTGGAGGTGAGTACCAAAACATCTTTATCTCTTTTTTTATGATGAACATAAAATCTACTCCCTCCGTCCCGCCCGAAGAGACACAAATTTCCTTTTCGGGCGTCCCATTTGAAAGGGTACAATTCAAAAATAGAAAGTTTTTTATTACTTCTTTATTTGTGGGACCCACTTGTCATATTCACAATAACTATTCACTAACTATTCCCTACCCCACTTTCTCTTTCCTACATCACTTTTCATACTCACAACATTTATTTCACTATACACTTTTTCTCTTTCCTACGTCACTTTTCTTAATTATCATGCAAGGCATCAACTTTGCCCCTTCGGGCGGGACGGAGGGAGTATAGCTTTGTAATTTTGTTCAGCTGCTTTGCTTATGATGGGGATGGGGTCTGATGTAGGAGGAATCGAGGAAGGAATCTGCACCAAGAAAGGATATTTGACGAAGTCAAATATATCAATTAATTTTGTATTTTAATTACTATCTTAGGACTTAATTTATTTTAATTTATATTTTATTGCTTATTTTCGTCATTAATTTTAATAGGTTGATTAGGGATGATTTTAGAGTAGATTTTGAGAAGATTTACTAGTTTTTGAGTCCTATTTAGTTACCATATAGGTTAGGAGTAATTTTAGAAGGTTTAGGATTGTTTTTTCAAGTTTTATGGGCACTATAAAATAGGCCTAGTGGTGTAATCCGAAAATTAGCTTTTGATTAATTAAAATTAAAGAGTTTTTCTCTTAATTCCTGGTGGATTCCAGATTACTGCTGGTGGATTCCAGTATTGTGTTTGAGGATTCTTCGCTTGAAGAATTCTTGTGATTAGTGCGCTAATCACGAAATTTATCGTGCTTCCGTGCTGCGTCAGTTGATATCAGAGCAGGCCATATCCTGTCTTTTCATCGCTGATTCTTTATGGGGGTTCAAGTAACAAGATCTGATGACAAGGTTATTCACGAAATAGATCGTCGATTGGATCGTGCTCGACAACAGGAACAATATTTTCTAGAGTTAGAGGAAGAAGAACTCGACGAAGCGGACAAGCATGATCGACTTGTGCAGAAATATAAATCAATCAGAGATCTGAATCGAGCATCAAGGGAGCGAGTGCTTCTACCAATGAATGATTCTTTGTGCTTATCTGTAAAAACTCAGTGTGTTTATTAATTCTTCCATAGTACTGCTAGTATGGGCTAGGTGGGGTGTGATCGTCAAATCTGAACTCATACAGTTATATAATATTCCTCCAAAACAAGCCGTTATTAGCATTAACTTGAAATTGTGTGCGGTCTATATCACGTAGTTCTCTAATTTTTCAGTTTAGATGAGACTCCAATATACTCCCTCCGTCACATAGAACCTTACCCACTTACTATTACTATTGAGAATGGAAATTAAGGAATAATATTATAAAAGTATGTGTTTCCTATCAAAAAAAAAAAAAGAGTAGGTGTTGTGAGTGGGTAGGATAGAGAAAAGAGGGGTAGGGAATGGTAATTTATAGTTAATGTGAGTATGACAAGTGGGTCTCATTAATAAATAAGTATTATAAAAAAATTCTTTTAGAAAGTGTGACTTACCAACCAATGGGACACCTGATATGATATGATTGGTGCCACAACGCCATGATCTTATAAATTATTAGCGACCTTAAGTGGGTCATGTTGATCCTGCCATATCATCAGATGTGATCCATTTTCACGACATGAAATTGAATCTCTAGTATTATTGTTTTAGTTTTTCACAAGTTAATGAGATGGATCCAGTAAAGATAGCTTTCCGAGTGTAATTGGCCATGGTCCAATAGCTTATTTCTGCTGTAGTATTGCTTGTCTTGAGGAGATATCCAAAGTTATGCTTTCTTATTCTGCTTGACTGACTCCTTGTAGGTATTTTCGGCAGCAGCAGATAGAGAGAGAGTGAAGTCATGTCTATCTGAATTGGGTGAGATGAGCAACAGTTTTAAGAAGGCATTAGCAATGGGTTTGGAGCAACTTGTAGCTAATGTGACACCTCGAATCCGACCGGTCTTAGATAATGTAGCAACCATCAGTTACGAGCTGTCGGAGGCAGAATATGCAGAGAATGAGGTGAACGACCCATGGGTCCAGAGGCTTCTTCGTGTTGTCGAGACTAACGTGGCATGGCTCCAGCCTGTAATGACTGCCAACAACTACGACTCATTTGTTCATTTGGTCATTGAATTTATAGTAAAAAGGGTTGAAGTGATAATGATGCAAATGAGGTTCAGTCAGCTTGGAGGTCTGCAGCTTGATAGAGATGCTAGGGCGCTAGTCAGCCATTTCTCAAGCATGACTCAGCGGACTGTTAGGGACAAATTTGCTCGTCTAACCCAAATGGCGACAATCCTAAACTTAGAGAAGGTGTCAGAGATTTTAGACTTCTGGGGAGAGAACTCAGGGCCTATGACATGGAGATTAACTCCAGCTGAAGTTAGGAGAGTATTGAGTATGAGAGTAGATTTTAAACCAGAAGCCATAGCTGCTCTCAAACTGTGATGATATGTACACTTGATTTTGCTTTTTGTAATCTGTTTTTTGAACTCATTCAAGGCCGATGCATGCATCTGATTGAAGGAGAGACTTGGCCTTGTCCATTTCAAAAAGGAAATGGTTGGTCATCCTGATAGTACAATTATATTTATCCATTTCATTCGTGTATCTGACAAAAACATGACATTTGTTTTCTTGGTATATCGATGGGTTCAGTCTATAAATGCCGTGAATACAAACATGGGAGGTCAATATTGCTCCAAGTACCAGAACAGCACTTTCGCCTTGCCATTTCAAAACACTAGTCCAAAAACCATTGTTATTATGTTACAACCACTTTCACTTGCTAAAAGAAGCAAGAACAAAATTTATAAATTCTGCAACTAAAACACCTGAAAGGAAGAAAAAAAAAGAGAGAGAAACGGAGACAGAGACAACTGTGGCTCTGATAAACTTAGACCTGAGCAGTACCTTCAGTGAACTTTGGGTCCTCACATCTGTACCGTCCATCAGGTCCAATACCAAAGCCTTTGGGATCTGCAAACACGTTCTCCAGCAACTGGCTTCGTGATGGAACAGGGCTTGCATCAGAAAACTCAACGGAATCCTCAACCACCTCATCAATCTTCTTCTCTATGGCTTTCAAATCTGCTTCAGTGGCCAGATTGTTTTCTAACAAGTACTTCTTCAAGGCTGTGATGGGGTCTCGAGCAGCATAGTGGGCCTTCTCGGCTGCCAACGCGAAGATGCAAGCAGAAGTTAAAACAAAAATAACCAGGATATACACAGACACACACTCATCTAGCAGATAAAGGTTTATTTTAGTCCTGCAAAAGGATATTTTGTAGCACCCAATGCCCTCTAGAAACACATCTGGCAGGGCATACAAACCTGAGAATCCATAATTTTAAAGTTACAGAAACACAAGTCATGTATTGAGAGGCTAATATATTGCTCTGTATCACATCAGTGGTCTATGTATCAAGGTGCCTGTTGCCATTACATAAAGATACCAGCCCAATCAGGTTGTAACTGAGGGAGCAAAGGTCACTTGATACAACAACAAATATGGTGCTTTCTGTGTAATTATAAGTAGGTCCTACTAAAATTGTGCTCTGGAGCATTTGAATTTCTAATAACTACATGGACATGGCTGTTTGCAAATGTTTTGATTGTTAGACATCACATTAAGTTACTCCTTGAGATAGTATTTATGTTCTACAATTTCTGCATTTAAGATGGGTATAGTTTGAGCAGAGTGGCCACCAAAAACCATCATGAAGCAACATGCTATTCAAGAGCGTTTCATGAAAATTAAGCATTTCGGAATTGGTATTGTAGTAGCTTAAAACTCAACCAGATCTAGGAAGATAAAACATTGAATAAACAACAGAAAATCATATGAAGTTATGAGCTACTAAACAGCTACTATGCAATATACAGTTGTAGTATTTAATTAAATATATTCAAAGAGTTGTGTCGTCAATATGAAATAAACTATATCTCCAATGTCACTTTAAAACAGAATGAAGCTGCCGGGAATTTTAGGAAAATTGAATTTTATTAGGGCCCAATCTTATTAATCTTTGTGGACGCAGAGTGAGATAAACTTCTTAGGAAAATTGAAACACCCCAATCTTATTAATCTTTGGGGATACTGCCGGGAAGACATGGAGCATCTCCTTGTTTACGAGTACATGCCTAATGGAAGCTTTGAGAATCACCTCTTCAGAAGTAAATTGAACTTCAAAAAATATGATTCAAAAGTTAAGTGATTGAATGTGTGTTAACAGAGCGACTAAAATGATTTTCCTAATGTAGGACGTAATAGAGAACCTCTTCCATGGGCTACACGGATTAACATAATAATTGGAGCAGCTCGAGGCCTTCTATTTCTGCACACAGGAGAGATCCAAATCATATACCGTGATTTTAAGTGTTCTAACATTTTGCTGGATGCGGTACGTAAAAATACTTCTGTTGATTATTGATCCTTCTAAGGCCTCATTGATCACATTCATCTCTCTCTCTCTCTCTCTCTCTCTCTCTCTCTCTCTCTCTCTCTCTCTCTCTCTCTCTCTCTCTCTCTCTCTCTCTCTCTCTCTCTCTCTCTCTCTTTTTGCAGGATTTTAATGCAAAGCTTTCAGACTTTGGGATGACAAAGGATGGTCCAGAAGGTGATGGTACGCACGCTTCAACACGTGTTATGGGAACATATGGTTATGCAGCTCCAGAGTACATAGCTACTGGTAAGTTACCTGACCATATATTGTGCTCCGTAATATATAGATTCAATCGCTGGGATGAGTTGACTATTTGAAATAGTTGTAAAAGTAAAATTTTAGATTTCCAGAGTAGTGCGAGTGTGATGAACCCAAATAGATTTTGGAGGAAGGGAATTTTGAACACGAAGATGCTTTTATGAAGATAACATCTTCAGCAGGGGCGGAGCCAGGGGGGGCAGGAGGGGGCACTTGCCCCCCCCCCCACCGGCGGAAATGCAGTGCAAAATTATTTTTTTTTTTTTTTTTGCCCCCACCGGAATCGGCGAAAATTAGGGCTTTTGGCCGGAGAATTGCCGGAGAAGAGAAGAGCTTACGTTTTTTTTTTTTTTTTTTTTCATCAAAACGACGTCGTTTTGATTAATTAAAAAAACAAAAAAAAACGTAAACTGCGTCGTTTCCATTTCCAGTTATTTAAAAAAAAAAAACAGAGAGAGGACGTAATTTCCTCTCTCTTCTCGACAAAAACCTAGCAAAAACCTCCGGACTCCGCCCCTTGCAGCGCCGCTCCTCCTCCTCGACGCCGCCGCCGCTCCTCCTCCTTGACGCCGCCGCTCCTCCTTCTCCTCCCTTAGCTGCTGTCTCTCTCTCTCTCGGTAATTTCTCTCTCTCTCTCTCAAATTTGAATGGAGGCCTTAATTTCTTCACAAATTTGAATGGAGACTGCTTCTTATGGAGTTTAGAAATTTAAATGTGTTGATTAATTTTTAATTTCTTCACAAATTGATAAGTTTTCTGTTTTCAATTGTAGTTTTTGTTCATTTAGCTTTATCAATGGATAGATTTGAACATGATTTTGTGTATGAAATATTATGACATTTTTCCTTATTTATTTGTTTTTCATGGATCCGACCCATTTTTTTACTTGTCCGACCCGAAAAAATTTTTTCGGGGGCACTGCCCCCGAACCCCCGTATAATCTTGCCCCCCCCCCCACGACAAATTCATGGCTCCGCCCCTGATCTTCAGTTATATAAAACTCAACAAGGTATTCTTGATGTATGTACATGATGAGGTGGTTGTACATTCTAACTTGATGAATGGAAAAGCAAGTACAACTTTAAACTCTTGGACAAATCATCAGTAATTGTTGTTGGTCTAGCGGTTGGAGTGAAGCTGAAGCTCCTGGTTTGCTTACCATCCATCCGTGTTCGAGTCTCACCTTGTACACTTGTAACTTTAGTTTTATTTTCTTTCTCCTGTTTTGCTTCTCTCTCTTCTAATTTCCTTTTCTTTCTCCTAGACAACTTTGCTTTTGTCCCACCTAATTTCCTCCTATTTTACCAATCTTAAATCTTAATTAGTTGGCTTTCTTCCTTTTTTTGCTTACATTCTATTATTCCAAGTTTAATTAGCAAATTTAATTTTCTTTTTGCAATATATTTTAGTGAATTATTTGCATTAATTACTTCAAAATTATTGGAATATTTCTTTATAAATTTTGCATTTATTCATTTTGGTCAAATATTTCTTTAAATCTTTTGCATTTATTAATAAAATTTATTGTATTTTTTTACAATTATCTCAATCCAATCTAAGTACCAAATCCAATTATCTAAGCACAAACTCAATATTTTTATTAGTAAAATTTTCTAAGTCTCGTTGTTAGCTTACTATTCAATAATGCTAAAACCTAATAAAAATCGAAAATAAACATCTACAATCGTAATAAACCCTAAACCCTAAAGATATAGAGATAAGTATATATTTGAGAATGTCACCGCATTGTTGCTCGTGGAGGATTATAAGGGCCCCGACCAAATAGCTTGCCTTGGGCCCCAAATTCCACAGGACCGGCCCTGATATCAAAGAAGGCAGTTCTACGAGCATGCATTACAATCTCCTACCTTTAAGCTTTTCAAAACATTACTTATGTTCAGTAGAATCATAAAAACATTAGCTTCATCATTAAATTCATACTCCCTCCGTCCCGCAAAACTTTACCCCTTTACTATTCAGAACGGAAAATAAGGAATAATGTTATTAAAGTAGGTGTTGTGAGTGGGAGGAGAGAGAATGAGTGGAGAGAATAGTAAATTTGAAAAGTGTTGTGAGTGGGAGGAAAGAGAATGAGTGGAGAGAATAGTAAAAAAAAAATTCTTTTTTAGGAAAGTGGGACTTTAAAGTGGGACGCCCAAAATAGTAAAAGGGGTAATGTTTTATGGGACAGAGGGAGTACTTCATAGCAATGATATCAGTCTTGATGAAAACCACGAGAAAGGGCAGTAACACAGCTTAAGCAGGAATACTAACACATAAACTGTACCAGCATTGAATTGATTCATAGTCAGATAGGAAAATCAAGTTTAACAAACAAAAAAAGGGTACTTGCACAAGTACTCACCTGGGTCACGAAGCTCATCAGGATCAGCCAAAGAGTGACCTCTGAACCTGTAGGTCTCGCACTCAACCAATGTTGGGCCTTCTCCTCTCCTAGCTCTCCCTATAGCCTCCTTTGCCACCTCTCGCACCTTCAATACATCCATCCCATCAACATGAACCCCTTGCATCCCAAAAGCAGGCCCCTTCTTCCAGATCTCCGGATCAGATGTTGCCCTCAAATGAGACATTCCAATTGCCCACAAATTGTTCTCCACAACAAACACAATGGGCAATTTCCACAAAGCAGCCATATTCAAACACTCAAAGAACTGCCCATTGTTACAAGTCCCATCACCAAAAAAGGCCAATGTTACATGATCACAATCAGCCTGCTTCAAAACCTCCCTCTTATACTTACTAGTGAATGCAGCACCAGTAGCAACAGGAATTCCTTCGCCAATGAAAGCGAACCCACCAATAAGATTGTGCTCCGCAGAAAACATGTGCATGGACCCACCCTGCCCACGACAACAACCGGTAGTTTTTCCAAAGAGCTCACTCATGACAGCGCGTGCAGGCACACCTTTGCTCAAAGCGTGAACATGATCACGGTAAGTGCTGACAACGGTGTCTTCCTTCTTCAAGAGCTTAATGAAACCTGAGGAAACTGCTTCTTGACCATTGTACAAATGTACGAATCCAAACATTTTGCCTCTATAATACATTTGGGCACACATGTCCTCAAAAGATCTACCCAAAACCATGTCCTCATATACTTCCAACCCTTCTTCTTTTGTGATCAACTGCATATACACCCGCATTTCAATCACAATTAAGCAGAAAAATAATGATTATTGATTAGCATATTAATACATGTTTGCTATTCCCCCAATATATTTTTCAATTACGCATGCTACTAAGCACAAAAAGATGCATAAGCATTTTCTCATGCATGTTTTCCTGATCTCAGCTCCAATCAATCCACTTATTCCAAAACAAAGATCCTTAATTTACAAAGAAAACGCATACTCGAATTCAAAAAAAAAAAAAAAAAACGGAGAAAAGGAAGCAAACAAAATTAATAATCAGAAATGAGGCACAAACAGAAGCTTAAAAATCAGATTAGGGCGGAATTAAGGAGGGAAATGAAGAAGCATACCAGATTGGAGGTGGAAGCTTTGGGTTTGAGCTTGTTTTCCTTGAGGACATCGGAGGAGGAGACAGCAAAGACGGGGGTGGATCGAAACTTGGAAACACGGGCTGAAGCTGAATAGGGGGTGGAGCAAAGTCGAAGGTGGTGGGTAGAACCAAGAAAGGAAGAAGAAGAAGAAGATCCTCCAATAAAGGGTTTGTGAGGAAGAGGTTGGGAAATGTTGGGTGCAGAGAAAGCCATTGTTGTGGCCTGACTGCCTGATCCAATCTTTGTTGAGATAGGTAATTGAAGAAAATGGAAGCGATGATTACTATATATAAAAAGGAAAGGAAAATGAGGGAGGGGAGGGGAGGGGAGGGGGCGGAGAGAACAAGGAAAGGAGAGTGTGTTTTTGTGTGTGTAGAAATAACCGCTACGATAGTTGGCTGCTTTCATTACAGACGAAAGGGTAGCCACCCAACCTCCAACTTCTTTTTCTTTTTCTTTTTCTTTTTCTTTTAAGAGAATTTGACTCTGGATTTTTATTTTATTTTTCATAAATTGCCTATTCCGGAAAGTTCTGCCTAAATTATAACGATTCGAAAATTCTTTTGCAATAATTTAAAATTATGATAAAATATCATTAAAATCAAACGCGTGATGTATTAAATTCACTCATAGGAGTATGTTTTTTTCAAAAAGAAAGGGCATTGCCCACTAAATTTTATTAATAAAAAAAATAATCAAAATTACAAGGAGGGGATTTAATGTCTTACCTCAAACAATAACAAAAAAAAAAAAAGCAACAAGACCCCCCCCCCCCTTTTTCTTGGATTCTACTTTTTAAGGCTTATGCTTACCGTTATGCTTACGGTTAACGGATGTGTACCCATTTTCAAGGTTATATCAATTATCTTAAATGCCATAACCATCTTTAAGCTCATAATAATCATTTTTTCTTGACTTTCATTCCCTTTTGCCGTGAACTCGTGGAGCCTGAGGAGGGACAGTTACCCCACCCACAATACCTCCAAAAGTATCACAAAATGATATGACACATCAAGGGACGTAAAGCATCAGTAGTATCTGATCTACATTTTTATATATGTTTCCTTAGTCGACGAAAAAGACTTAGTACGACCCCGGTGTTTAAAAACTCAGCATTGAAACATTCTAGATTAAGCTTACGGGCTTCAGGGAGGGCGTAATTGAGGGTTAGTGGGTTGTGGCTTTAAATTCAAATGACTTGTAGTAACAACAACAGCCAGAAAAGAATTAGACGGATTATGGTTTGACTTTGAAATAGCAACTTTATGTAAAACCTCAGCTAAAGGTAATACTCCCTCCGTCCCGCCCGAAGTGTCTCAAAATGAGATCGGCGCGGGAATTAAGGAAAGTGAGATAAGAAAGAGAAAAAGGTTAAATGTTGTGAGTATGAAAAATTAAATAGGAGAGAGAATGAGTGGGAGGAATAGTTAGGAGAGAGAATGTTGTGAGTGTAAAAGTAAAGTAGGAGAGAGAATGAGTGGGATAGGAAGAGTATAAAAATAATAAAAAGTTTCCATTTTGGGATTGAGACACTTTCAATGGGACGCCCAAAAAGGAAAGTTGAGACACTTCGAGCGGGACGGAGGGAGTAGAATAAAGAATGATAGACGAAGTCAATTCATTCATGGAGAGAGAGAGAGAATTGATATGAATGACTCAAGTTTTATTAAAACATTGTATTAATATATATACAACCTAGAAACCACTTATTAAGGAAATATATAATTACAAAAGGAGAAGAAATACTCACTACTAGAAAATGACCATTTACCGACGGAAATTTTTGTCGGTAATTGTCCATTTCCGTCGGTAAATGGTCATTACCGACGGATTTCGTCCGTCGAATTCCGTCGGTAATAATTGGTTGGTAATACCGACGGACCAATTCCGACGGTAATTCCGGCGGATTGTCCGTCGGCAAACCCAAAAATCCGCCGGAAACCGTCTGTCGGCAATGAAGTACGCCGGCCGGTTGCCGAAGCCATCGCCGGAGAGTTACCGACGGAAATCTCCGTCGGTAAATCTTAGTTATTTCCGACGGATATATCCGTCGGAAATCTTAAACTTTACCGACGGAAATGTCCGTCGAAAATGTTAAGCTTTACCGACGGAAATGTCCGTCGGAAATGGGTTTGATTTTTTTTAATTATTTACCGACGGAAATTTCCATCGGTAATCTGTCCAAATTTTTTTAAAAAAAATCTGTTTTATTTGTAAACCACCTGTAAAAGGTTGTAACCTGTCCAACCTGTTTTAAACAAATCCCAACAATTACAAGAATCACAAACAACCTGTTTCGCTTGAAACAACCATCCAAATCAAGCGAAACAAGAAAGGGGTAAGGGAAAAGGGAAAAAGGGGAAAGGGAAACTGTTTCGCTTGAACATCAAACAAAATTCAAGTATCCAACAACCACAAGCGAAACAGGAAAGGGGAAAGGGAAAGGGGAAAGGGGGAAAGGGGAAGGGAAAGGGAAAGGGAAACCAAATATGTTTGTTTGATTATATGTTTGAAAGAGGTATTTAGAGTTAGGGTTATGGCACAATATTTTTCTCCATAATCTGTTAATATTTTTGTGGTTTGTTTTCTCATTATTTCCTCAAGACGTCTAGATTATTAATGTTTGTACAATATGAAAAAATAAATATATAAATCAATATACTCCCTCCGTTCCAGTAAGGTTGTAACATTTTGCCATTTTCGACATTTCACTTAAGTTGCAACATTACCCAAAAAGGAAACTTTTTATTATTTTTATAATTCTCCACTCATTCTCTCTCTTCCTCACAACCACTCATTATTCTCCACTCATTCTCTCTCTTCCTCACAACCACTCATTATTTCCCTTTCTTAATTTACGTTGTGAGGACCCCGACCCGGAACCTACACGTATCCCGAGCTGGAGCGTCCTCAAACTAACCCAAATTTCCTTAACTTTTAAAACCTTTTATTTAACTTTCAAACATAACATAACCATTTTAAAATAACTCTACTCATTTCCACATTGGAGGAAGAGTTGACCAACCTTGAGAGTATTAAACGATTTTAGTTACAAAAAGATGTCGAATATAAAATAGAATTAGAGTTTATGAATACAACCCTTTAAAAGAATTATACTAACATACACTTTCTATACCAACCTAATCATACCCAGACAATTCCCACAATATAACTTCCAAACTCCTCACCGCCCTTACTTGGCCGGGTCCACTGTCTCGGAATCTAAAACAAGAAAGGGAGAGGGGTGAGAATAAATCTCGGCAAGCTATTATGAATGCAAAGAATATGCCATATAAGATGCAACACATAACAAGTTGCACATAACACGTTGGAAAAACTGTAAACACCTTACGTTACATTGGTTTACCTTTTCCCGTCTGAACAGTAGTCGTACAACATTGGGTATAATAATACTCCAATTATACAGTGAGCTGCTTAAGCAATACTCACGTCTTATAAGACCCGTTTTCGGGAACCAAATAAGACAGTAGCAACTACGTAAGGCTTTTGGCTCAATACAGATGCTATACCCCATCCTGGCCGCGGAGGGGACGGTTACGAATATAACATAATCCGATCACATTAGGTCACACTTCCATAATTGATCGTATTATGTTATACCCCCAATGTCAGCTGACTCACACATAATCAAGCACATAATAGATACTTGAATAAATCCACAAAGGGGATAAACAACATAGCAACATGGTAAAATATACTCATGCTCAACCAACATCATAGTGCAACATTTCTTTAACACACTATGCATAAATAAGCAATATAGTCACATGGTAAAATATACTCATGTTCAACCAATAATCGAGTGCAAAGATTTATGTAACACGCTAAGCATAATACAATCCATGAATAAATACTCCAGTAAGATAATGAGATATCATCAACCTATCTTACTTAGTCATTATACAATAATATATGATCTCTATAAGGATCCCAGTTAACTCTAACAAGATGAAATCATTTACGTTAAGTTACCAAACTAGGTTAACTAGCATTTTCCAAGGAACATTTAAAGTACTTCCCCAATTCCATTTTGATCACTTAGGATATTAATGTGTAGCCAAAGTATTCTACTTTAATCTAGGTTAAAGAGATTCTATTTCGGTTCGAGTTTGGTTAGGTTTAAACATCTCTAAATTTGATGTGAAAAACCAGGCCAGGGCACGACTCGTCCCCCAGGGCACGACTCGTGCCCATTGCACCTTCCTCTGAATCTGTCGTCCCTTACAAGGCACGACTTCCTTATAACCCTAGTCACGACTCGTCCCACACCTCAGGCACGACTCGTGCCACAGGGCACGACTCGTGACTGAGCCTTAATCAACATAGAAGCGAAATCCTTCATCACTTATACCCATTTGTTCCCAACCAAGTTTCCTTTATTTTGTGTAAACCTAGAAAGCTTACTAACTTCATTTTTCACATAATAAATCATTTTAAACCCAAATGTGTTATAATTCTAAGTCATTTATCACATGATTCTCAAGAAACCAACTTTTCAACCAAGTTTCCTTTAATTTGTGAACTTAAAGGAAATTCTAACTTTATTAAATTCATTTTAACTCATTTAATCCCAAAGTATCATTTCCTAATTCTAAATCATTCTCACTTAGATTTCCATCCAATATACTACAAATTTTCAAGATTTCCATTTAATCAAATCCAACCCATTTACTTCCACTCTTTACTACTTTCATGAACAACAACAATTTCCATAACACTAATCCATTCCTCAAATCCAAGAAAGTTTCCTCAAAGCATCAAATAGCCATTTGAAGAACAATAACAACATTTAATAGTTTATGAACATTTAAAGAAAGGAAGGGTCATAATAACTCACTTTAAAATGGGAGATGGATCATAGATTTCTTGAGCTTGATGAACTCCTCTTGGTCTCCCGATTCCAAAAGTACTCTCGGATCTAAAAATGGTGAAAGATTTATCTTGGTAGGAGTCTTGGAAAGTGAAGCTTCATCAATGGAGTTCCATGGAGTTTTGTAAGGAAAATGAAAATGAAGAAGAAGAAGAAAGATGAAGTATAGAAGTGGTAAAGGGGAGAGGGGGGGCCGGCTAGAAGGGGAGTATGGGGAGGTATGGGTGTTGTTTGACAAATGAGGAAAAAGGTGAGTGATTTAGGGAAGGAGGTCCCCTCACTCTAATCTATCCTTCTCAAGGCTTTCACCAAGTGTAACCATTTTCCTTTAATATTCCCAAAACATTTAAATAAAAATCCTCCTACTCAAATATTCATTCCACATAATATGATCCTCCTTCCACATTTTATTCATTTTCCTATTATTATAATTTCTCAATGCTTTATTTTATTTCTTTAGAATTTCTAAGGATTCTAAATTATTTTCCAATCATTTAATATTGACATAAGAATGCAAAGACATAAAATAGACACAGAAGTAAATATTAAGATTAGAAGCATATAATATTATACTAAAATTGTGCCTAGGTTTAGAATTCGTTACACTCGCTCCCCACTTAAAGAAAATTCGTCCCGAATTTGTTGTCACTTACTTAACTGTTCAATCCGCCTCGGTCACATGTATACCTCAGACTTCAATTCCCAATTAGTCTCTTCAATGTTGTGATTCTTCCCCAAGATTCTAATTCCATTAATGATACGATATTACAACTTAATTTTCCAAGAATACCTTACAATATTACTAACCCGAATTTTCACGACCTCAATAAAATATACATAAATAAAAGTATTACAACTCATATAACCAAATTCATTAAAATATTGCATTTAAAACCTTGAATACTCTATAAGCTGCTCCAAGCCAGTCTATAATTCAAATCACCAACCTTTTCTAAAGCTTCAAATGGATTAACGAACTTTGGCGCCAATTTACCTTAGGCCTTGCCTCTCCAAACTCACCCCAACAAATTAGAGATCGATATTTTCTTCCCAAACTATGCCTCATACGGTTTTATCTCAATGTTAGAATGATAACTACTATTATACGTACTCAACCACGGTAACCATACGTCCTATTGACTACTAACATCCATTGTTCATGCCCATAGCATATCATCAACCACAAGTAATGATTCCTCAACTTTTTACAAGGTTAAACTTAATAGTATTCCTACCTTCCCAAAAGGACCTTCCCGAACGATGTCTATCCAATCCATTTAATACTATATGTTTTATACAATCGAACTATCCCCTAACATAAGTGAGGACTTTATTAATAACATCTCATCAAGCTATATAAGTAACGAGTAGAAAATATAATTCAACCTTCTATATCAAAATAACATACCCTCCTTTCCTTCCAATGTAACTTAATCACAAAATCTATAGTGATAACACTCTCAAGTTCAACCTAGAACTCTAAATATTTAATAAATCTTTTAACGTCAACATTCTATTATCACCATTCAATGTTCCAATCATGTTCAGGACTAGTGACAAATCAATATTCAAATTGAAGGGTTGGCCGCCCACAACGGAGCCGATCCAACTCCAAAACAAAACCGAGTCTATTGCGATCGACACAACAATAACCCCACATTTATCAAATCATTTCCCGGACCAAAACTTGAATACAATTAATCATTATAGGGGAACTAGGTTGCATTTTCTACTTGCTTCTGAACAATTTACATCTTTAGGATACCCATTCTTTCTAAAATTACAGCATCTTTCCGAATTCCAAAGGATAATATAAAAAGAGATTCAAAGAGACCCGAATGGTTTATTTATTTAAAACCGGCCCATACCAGTTTTAATTAACTAAACCACTCACAATTTCAAGGAATTTCAAAAGATTGATAAGCTAACAAAATAACTCGAGTGATTTAATTATCCACAACCGTCCCATACCGGTGGTAGATAGTTAAATTACTCACAGATTTTAATTTACACAAAATGAGTTACTGTCCTTATTAAATCAACTATCCCCGAAGGGTACAATTGCTCAAACCGAAGTCCAATATACAATCCAAAGTTTTAAAGCACATTTAAAACAATTCTAACATAATAATTTTTTACTTAATTAAATTCTTTATAAGGAAACACAATCTCGGAATACAAATACTATCCTTTATAATTAACACTATAACATTCATTAAAATAGTAAACCTGGTAAATCATCCTCAATTCGATAATTCCTCAAATTAAATATTCAACACTTTTACTTAATTTGAGTCATCTCTTCCCTACCTTTGAGATTGGAATTATACTTAATAACAACGTATTGTAAACATCTAGTTTCCGATCAAATACCATGATTTCTAAATAAGAAAATATAATTGGAACTCTCATAGATCAATCATTCCCAAATTTCAATTAAACATTACGGTATAATCTAACTTAACTCTCAATAACCATCAACAAACTCAAAATCCGTATAACGTCAATATCTTTCAAGCATCACACTAATCCCTCATATGATTCATGTAACTAAGTCAACCTATACGGTGTAATCATCCTAAAGTATCCTGTCTTCCAATAAGATTTATCCTCATTTTATTTTCTCAACTAATGATAATCATCTCTCAAAACAAACCATATACATATATTACCAATTTCTGAAGTTGGTCCTATAAGTCACCAATCACTACATCTATTATACTTCTTCACAATTACCCTATTTACCCCTCCATAACCAATACACAACCACAATTCAAAACGGTCATATTAATTACGAATGTTGTCTTAAGTATATCCTTAGAATAAATATTCACCGTAATTGTAACACCCGAAGTTCAACTAATAACCATTGAGTATCCTACTAGTTTCTAGAATCAGTCATGCTAATCATCAACAAGCGATAACGAATACTTATTTCTTACAGTTACCAATTTGAGATCTCTATAATCTATAAATAACCACCAAGTATCATCTTTTCTAAATATAGTACTAATTTATCCTTACGGAGAGTCGCTAAGCTAATTATCTTCTTTATCAAAAATTTCCCAAAATGAATCATCAATTCTATCATCCCAAATAGTGTCCTCTATCTAGGAATCCGAATACTAAAATAGTACCTTATATCAACTCAAAGTTTCAATGTCCTGGTATGATACCTGATGAAAACCCATTTTTGAAACTCATATGAAAAACACCACTTAGTCGACTTATAGGGTGATATCACTTACAAGAATATTAGTTTTCCTATTCCAATTGGTAGCAAGAATTCAATCAATCTCTCCTTAAAGAATAAACTTATAGCACATAAGGCAAAGATATATTAATTCCATAAGATCTCTTACTCGCGATATTTTATAACTCATATAATCCCACTCAGACTATCACTTTCAATACTAGTCTCATACATCTAGTCTCCACCAAGGGGCACCAATGAATGACTAATCATGCAATTATACCATTATAAACCACTCTTAATTAGGCCATATACCTACCCTCAACTAAGAGTTCACAAATTCATTTACCACCGTACATGAGATAACTCAAGGTTCTTTTACTTAAATATAACACATATCCTTCACATTTCTTAGATCATACTTTCGACATTTACGCATATGTGACATAACAGCAATTAATAATTTATCCGCCTCAACTACACATGGAGGTAAATCAAACGTAGGTAAGGAGACTCGCTTCTTGCGACAGTCCTCCTCGAACACAACAACTACTCGAATAATTCAGGTTAATACAACGATGATTCACGGATTGGTAACTCGACCAAATCCACCGGCAATACATGCCCACTAAATCACAACTACCAAGATAATTAAGGATGACTCGAGGTACGACCCCATCGGAGTAGAACCTCCGGCACATAAGGTAACTCTTAGACCAATTATGCAAATAAAGATGAATGTAATGCCACATGAGAACTAATGCACGAGGATTTATAAAAGTATGAACCCTAATTCCTGAGACAGGTAAAATACCTCAAATGATGGTGGGGAAATCTATCTTTCCATAACTCACCTTTCCTTGATTCCTTGGTTGATCAATATCGTTTTCTGCCTTTGAACAAATTCCTGCATTAAACTCTCGACGTAAGTTATCGCACACTCTCACTCAGCTAGACTCTACCCGAGAACTCTAACCGAGCTCTGATACCAACTGTGAGGACCCCGACCCGGAACCTACACGTATCCCGAGCTGGAGCGTCCTCAAACTAACCCAAATTTCCTTAACTTTTAAAACCTTTTATTTAACTTCCAAACATAACATAACCATTTTAAAATAACTCTACTCATTTCCACATTGGAGGAAGAGTTGACCAACCTTGAGAGTATTAAACGATTTTAGTTACAAAAAGATGTCGAATATAAAATAGAATTAGAGTTTATGAATACAACCCTTTAAAAGAATTATACTAACATACACTTTCTATACCAACCTAATCATACCCAGACAATTCCCACAATATAACTTCCAAACTCCTCACCGCCCTTACTTGGCTGGTCCACCTGTCTCGGAATCTAAAACAGTAAAGGGAGAGGGGTGAGAATAAATCTCAGCAAGCTATTATGAATGCAGCAATATGCCATATAAGATGCAACACATAACAAGTTGCACATAACACGTTGGAAAAACTGTAAACACCTTACGTTACCTTGGTTTACCTTTTCCCGTCTGAACAGTAGTCGTACAACATTGGGTATAATAATACTCCAATTATACAGTGAGCTGCTTAAGCAATACTCACGTCTTATAAGACCCGTTTTTCAGGGAACCAAATAAGACAGTAGCAACTCTGTAAGGCTTTTGGCTCAATACAGATGCTATACCCCATCCTGTGGCCACAGGAGGGGACGGCCACAGATATAACATAATCCGATCACATTAGGTCACACTTCCATAATTGATCGTATTATGTTATACCCCAATGTCACCGACTCACACATAATCAAGCACATAATAGATACTTGAATAAATCCACAAAGGGGATAAACAACATAGCAACATGGTAAAATATACTCATGCTCAACCAACATCATAGTGCAACATTTCTTTAACACACTATGCATAAATAAGCAATATAGTCACATGGTAAAATATACTCATGTTCAACCAATAATCGAGTGCGGCATTTATGTAACACGCTAAGCATAATACAATCCATGAATAAATACTCCAGTAAGATAATGAGATATCATCAACCTATCTTACTTAGTCATTATACAATAATATATGATCTCTATAAGGATCCCAGTTAACTCTACCAAGATGAAATCATTTCTGTTAAGTTACCAAACTAGGTTAACTAGCATTTTCCAAGTAACATTTAAAGTACTTCCCCAATTCCATTTTGATCACTTAGGATATTAATGTGTAGCCAAAGTATTCTACTTTAATCTAGGTTAAAGAGATTCTATTTCGGTTCGAGTTTGGTTAGGTTTAAACATCTCTAAATTTGATGTGAAAAACCAGGCCAGGGCACGACTCGTCCCCCAGGGCACGACTCGTGCCCATTGCACCTTCCTCTGAATCTGTCGTCCCTTACAAGGCACGACTTCCTTATAACCCTAGTCACGACTCGTCCCACACCTCAGGCACGACTCGTGCCACAGGGCACGACTCGTGACTTGAGCCCAGAATCAACATAGAAGCAGAAATCCTTCATCACTTATACCCATTTATTCCCAACCAAGTTTCCTTTATTTTGTGTAAACCTAGAAAGCTTACTAACTTCATTTTTCACATAATAAATCATTTTAAACCCAAATGTGTTATAATTCTAAGTCATTTATCACTTGATTCTCAAGAAACCAACTTTTCAACCAAGTTTCCTTTAATTTGTGAACTTAAAGGAAATTCTAACTTTATTAAATTCATTTTAACTCATTTAATCCCAAAGTATCATTTCCTAATTCTAAATCATTCTCACTTAGATTTCCATCCAATATACTACAAATTTTCAAGATTTCCATTTAATCCAATCCAACCCATTTACTTCCACTCTTTACTACTTTCATGAACAACAACAATTTCCATAACACTAATCCATTCCTCAAATCCAAGAAAGTTTCCTCAAAGCATCAAATAGCCATTTGAAGAACAATAACAACATTTAATAGTTTATGAACATTTAAAGAAAGGAAGGGTCATAATAACTCACTTTAAAATGGGAGATGGATCATAGATTTCTTGAGCTTGATGAACTCCTCTTGGTCTCCCGATTCCAAAAGTACTCTCGGATCTAAAAATGGTGAAAGATTTATCTTGGTAGGAGTCTTGAAAAGTGAAGCTTCATCAATGGAGTTCCATGGAGTTTTGTAAGGAAAATGAAAATGAAGAAGAAGAAGAAAGATGAAGTATAGAAGTGGTAAAGGGGAGAGGGGGGGCCGGCTAGAAGGGGAGTATGGGGAGGTATGGGTGTTGTTTGACAAATGAGGAAAAAGGTGAGTGATTTAGGGAAGGAGGTCCCCTCACTCTAATCTATCCTTCTCAAGGCTTTCACCAAGTGTAACCATTTTCCTTTAATATTCCCAAAACATTTAAATAAAAATCCTCCTACTCAAATATTCATTCCACATAATATGATCCTCCTTCCACATTTTATTCATTTTCCTATTATTATAATTTCTCAATGCTTTATTTTATTTCTTTAGAATTTCTAAGGATTCTAAATTATTTTCCAATCATTTAATATTGACATAAGAATGCAAAGACATAAAATAGACACAGAAGTAAATATTAAGATTAGAAGCATATAATATTATACTAAAATTGTGCCTAGGTTTAGGGTCGTTACATACGTGCTTCAACCCTCACGTAACAACCTTACTGAAACGGAGGGAGTAAAAGATAAAAGTAAGATTAACAAATATCATTGTAGTTAATTTTTGTAATCTTAACAATTTGATAGAATTCATTCGTAAGTATGAATAAAATAGAAGAAAGAAAATGCAACAACAAATAAAAATATTCAAAAACTTAATAAATATAATAATAACAAAAAATGAATTCAATATCAAAACAGAAATATGAAAGTCAAATATTAATAAAGGAAAAACAATAAAAAATAAGAGTTCAAAAATATAATAAAAATAAAGAGTAGAAACATATAAATAATAAATTTGAATATTTTTAAAAATAATACAAAGTCAAAGTGTAATAAATATCAAAATAAAAAAAAACAAAAAACAAAAGAAAGATGAAACAATTGAATGAAATATGGAAATCGAATCTTAATAAAAAATAATAAAAAGGAAGCATTCACGAACACAATCAAAATATATTAAAAAATAAAAAAACTATTTTGAAAAATTCATCAATGAAAATCAATATCAAACCCAAATATAAATAAATACACCAAAAATCAAACTTTAATCGAAATAAAAGAAATATTTTTTTATCACAAACTGAAAAAAGGAAGATAATATTAAAAAACGAAAGTAAAGCAAATATGAAAAAAAAAAGAAATAAAACTAAAATCAACTTTACAAATAAGTAAAAGAAATCAAATCATAATCGAAAGAAAAAAAAAATAATCCAAACAAAGTTCTTATTTAAAGCCAAGTTGTAAATTGTCTTACAAAAATAGCAAAAGCAAAATGAAAAAAACTTTAATAATTAAGAAAGAAAAAAATTTAATGCATAAAAGAAAATCAATATCAATATAAAAACATACGAAAAAATAAAATGCAAATAAAAAATGAAAATTAAAATTAAAATTCTAATAATTAAAAAGTGAAAGAAACATTCACAAACATAAAAGAAATAGAAAAAAAGCAAGAAATAAAATCAAAATAAAGACGAAAATTTATAAAATAAAAGTTAAAATTAAAATCAAAATCAAAATCAAAATCAAATTCAAATTCAAAATAATAAACACAAACATAAATATAAAAAAACAAATCATATTCAAAATAAGTCAAAAGAGATTATAAAGAAGTCACTCACAAATTCGGAAAAAACGGATTTTGTGAATACTTACAATAGCATTCCCTAGAACCTTGACACATTTTCTTTCTTCATGAATCAGTCTCTACAAAAGTGATGGAGAGCAAAAAACAAACATTTGTCAAAAGAAAATTAGTGTTTATATACTTGAATGAAGAAAATGGATGACTCTTCAACTATTGATCTTTTATGAATAGTCTAAAAGTTTTTTTTAATTATTATATTAGTTAGTATTACAACCTTTAAACTTCAACTTGTTTCATATTCCTGTTGATTATAACAAAATAAAATTATATTATTCTATATGTTTAGTAATATATAGCAAAATTAAATTACGTTGGTGTGTCTTTTGAATTATCATATGCATGTTACTAATGAACATAATGTGAAACTAATGCAATGATTCTTCATGTTCTTAACGGCTGAAGTATACTAAACGATGAACATATGAACAATCTTCCGTTCATGAATTTGTAAAGTCTCTCTTCATGATATGTATTTCGAAAATAAAATAATGCATTTTTGTATATGAAAAGTTGAATTAGGATCATCAATACATAAGAATGGGAAAAAGTTGATAATGTATAAATTTATTAGTGTTTTTAAATAAGAACATTAAACATCGTTTTGCCTTTTGGATTACTAAAATAAATTTCTTTAATTATTATCATATTTTCAAGTAAAATCATATGTATTCCGAAAATAAAATAATGCATTTTTATATATGAAAAGTTGAATTAGGATAATCAATACTCCCTCCGTCCCGGTTCACTTGGCACCAACTTTTTGGGTGTGGGAATTAAGGAAAAGTGATGTAAGAAAGAGAAAAAGTTAAATGTTGTGAGTATGAAGAATTAAATAGGAGAGAGAATGAGTGGGAGGAATAGTTAGGAGAGAGAATGTTGTGAGTGTAAAAGTGAAGTAGGAGAGAGAATGAGTGGAGGGAATAGTGAATACTCCCTCCGTCCCGCTAATATTAGCACAAACACTGTTTGCGCGGGAATTAAGGAATATGATATTTTAATAAAATGTTGTGAGTGTAAATGAATGAGTGGAGAGAGAATGAGTGGAGGGTGTAATAAATTATAATGGTGTTGTGAGTATTAAAATAATGTAGGAGAGAGAATGAGTGGGGTTGGGTGAATATTTTATTAATATAAAATTTCCTTTTTGAGAGTGTGCGGATATTAGCGGGACGCCCAAAAAGGAAAGTGTGCTAATATTAGCGGGACGGAGGGAGTATTCTTTTTCATTTTGGACAGTGCCAAGTGAAGTGGGACGACCCAAAATGGAAATTAGTGTCAAGTGAAGTGGGAAGGAGGGAGTACATAAGAAGTCGAAAAGTTGATAATGTATCAATTTATTAGCATTTTTAAATGCATAGCCTACCTAGTCTATACTTCTATTATATACTACCTCCGTCCCGGCCGAAGCGTCTGAAAAGGACAATTGCACGAGAATTAAGAAAAGTGAGGTAAGAAAGAGAAAAGTTTAAATGTTGTGAGTATGAAAAATTAAATAGGAGAGAGAATGAGTGGGAGGAATAGTTAGGAGAGAGAATGTTGTGAGTGTAAAAGTAAAGTAGGAGAGAGAATGAGTGGGTGGAATAGTAAAAAAACTTTCCTTTTTTGGTAATGAGACATTTTAAATGGGACGCCCAAAATGGAAAGTTGGGACACTTCGACCGAAACGAAGGTAGTATATAAGAGTATATGTCTATTACTACTTATACCTAGTTACATACCCTAGTCTATACTTCTATTATATACTCCTATATAATAGTACCTAATACCATACCTAATATCTATACTTCTATTATATACTAACTTCTATTATATACTCCTATATAATAGTACCTAATACCATACCTAATATCTATACTTCTATTATATACTCCTATATAAAAGTACCTAATATCATACCTCATATTATCGTCTAATATACTCAAATAATAGTCGAATTTGAAAAGCCTAGGCACATCAATAGCTAGGATGATGTGGCTTCCTAGAATGCAAGATAATCCCATTTCTTGATGAGGTGTCACACCCATGTTTATTTTCGCCTAATTTAATATACTACGGTAGTAGGATTTGGGTGTATTGAAGACACATTTGAGTGCTCAGCGAAGCACAATTTGGGTATCGAGGGGGGTACAATTGGGTGTATTGAAGATACATTGGTGTGCTTGGCGAAGCACAATTCGAGTGTCTGGAAGACGCGTGTGTTTGCTTGTAGGGGTAAAATTTTGGTGTACACATTCTGGTTATTAATTATGCACTCTCAATTTTGTAAATGACGGAGGGAGTATATATAAAGTATAAACAATGTTTCCACCCAAAACTCAATTGTATCACCAAGTGGACTGTGGAGGCCATAGAAGAGGAATGGAACCAATATACTTCATTTTATTTTGGAGTAAAATAAAATGCACCATTTTGGATGAATTTCTATCAATTTTTTTGTTAAAACACAAAAACATGTCCTACATCTAGACAAGCTTTTGTAACTCCTGCTATAATTAACAATAATCATTACATCAACCATCTCATTTTGCAGCTCTCACCGAAAACAAGAGCTGAAAGAAAAAGAGGCCATTTTACCATTACTCCGTATTATTTTCCCCAAACATATATGTGTTCTCATTCATTTCTATCCTTATCTGATTATTTCCATCTGTCTTCCTCTACTATGTACAATCAAAATTTAAAACCAATCACAGAGCTCCCGCCATAATGTATACCAAACCTCATATAATATTAAGCATTTCGACCGCCTCTACAAGCCACTGCAACTACAGTTTCGTTATGTCAGCGTTTGCTGGTCTTCTCCTTGCCTAGAAAAGCATTTTTACACTTTCGTTAGGGAATAGAATAGAGATCAAAGCCTGCCAAATCTAGCTTCTTAACATGTGAATTACTTACCAAATATAGTTGTTTTCATGGGGAATCGAATTGATGATGACCCCTTGACTTTCACATCTCTGATTTTATTTGTTTTTTCTATTTTCCCTGTCCCACTGCTACTTTCTCCTCTCAACATATCAGCTCCTTTTTTCACCTTCTCATGATAAACAGTCGGTGGTGCAAGCCTCAGTTGAGGCATGTTTTCTACTTGGATCATTCTCTTTTCTTTCTGAAGACTATTCAAGATCTCAAACTGTTGCATACAACATGCATGAAATAGTTATAATATCAACTGATGAGGAGCTAAAGCAAAATAAATGGACAAAAGAGCAGGATAACTTGAATGTAGACTGACCCTTGACATCTGACGTGAACCATCACTTGCATCATTCTCATAAGGGTGTAAAGCTACAACACCCTGTGATAATTTTCCCTTTGGATGTTGGTTACTTACCAATCCATTTCCCTCAAAGGCAGTCTTACTTTTTGATTTATGAGCTTTTTTCTTGGGCATACAAATGGGGCAACCAGCAGAGTAACCTCCATGCTTCGTATCCTTCTCCTGTAGTTCGCAGTGCAGATGGGTAGCATGCCCACAACTGAATACTCGAATGCTGGAGGACAAGGAACCCTTGGCAAAGGGGCAATTACATACGCAACACTGAAGGCTCAGGGGACCATACCCATGAGAAGCCCCTTTCTTGAGTAAGCTCATTGTATAATATGTATCATCCTCAATTAAGGATTTAGCAGTGTCCTGAAGTAAAAAATGGAACTAATCACTGTGAAATGCTTAGAAAATGGAAATACTGTAAATGTACAAGCCTACTCAAAACCCAAGAAGAAGAACTTTATTGAGGAACTATCCTCGTTTTCCACAAAGAGTCATTACGACAGATACAGGGAATTCAGCTCCCAGAGATTTCATGAAACTTGAGTCAAAAGAAGAACGCAATGTAAAACATACAAGTTCGGTAAATGCGAATAAGTTATAAATTGACAATGTTCTGTGAAACTATCTGCCTTCCAAAGTTATCCTCTAAAAAAAGGGCGCAGAAAAACGTACTTTATATCAACTAAAAATGCTGTATGATTGGGTCCAGATATATCTGCACAGATATGAACATAACACGTAATGGAAAAAAGGAAGACGTACCAGAATTCTCCTTTCAAAATCATAAGTTCCAAGCATTCCCAATATGGTACCTCTAAAATCACCAAATTCTTGGCTCCCATTATCCGAAAGAAGTTTCAGCATGATCGTTGGTAGGCGTACATATCCGATCATTCCCTCAACGATCTCTTTAATAAACATAGAGAACAATTTCCGGAAGATATAAGCACCTTTATGGGACTTTCTGACCTTCCACTTACTTTTGCATGCCTCTCCTTCCTCTTGCCTACCCAATGATTCAGCTGGACGAATCTCTCCTTCAGAAACCACATTATCATTATATGTGTCAATTAACGGTTCACAAAACCTGCATGAAAAATACAACTAATTAGAACCATATCCAGTGGAAAAGAGAGCAAGGACACTACATATGCCTGATGCAATCCTTAATGTCAACACAGGTATATAGACATTCTACAAATTAAGTTTCTTTCCTTCTATTAGAATCAGATACCAAACATTGAAGTATACAACTTTTTCCAATTTATCAAAAGAAGACAGACTTGGATTTTATGACTTGCGAAAACAATGAACATCAAACAGTCAAGAAAAGGGAAATATATATTTCTCATGTAATAAATTTTTACCACATATGGTCTATCGTTCAGTGGTGTACTTTCAAATTTGTATCAAGTTGCTAGACTGATTTTTACAATCCTACACTTATTTATTAGATGATTTTCATCTAGTGTAACTTTTAACTAATTACTGAGTTATACTCCTTCCCAAAATAAATGTCGCACTTGACTTGTCCAATTTTTTTAAGGAATGCGCTTCACTTGTACCATAGTAAATTTGCACCAAGATTGTTTCCTTATCTAGAAACGCGACAAATATTTTTGGGACGGGCTACAAAGGAAAGTGCGACATTTATTATGGGGCGGAGGAAGTAATAAGCATTAAAATGGCTTACAAAAGGAAAGGAGCGCAAGAAAGAGAAGCATTGGGAATAACACAAACTCATGTAGTAAATTTGTATTGAACCCTTTAAAACACACACACACAAACACATGAAAAACATGTGCTTACGAATCCAGCAACTGAAACCAGAGGGACTCGGACTCATCAGGATCCAATCGGGAGCTGTTCCTCTGGCACAGTCCTACGCAGGCATGAACTATATCAAGTATGTCCTTAACCTGCAATAAAAATACCAAAAATTAATGTTTCCACCAAAGATAACATGTCTAATAGGTTATCAATAAGGAAAAAGATAAAAACAAGTGAATAACAAAGTCTTGACCTCCTTCTTTGAGACTGCGTTGAAATGCTCCTCACCAGCATTTTCAAGTACACTTTGAATAGTAGCATCAAGAGCGATGAATCTATCATTAAGGTCAGAAAGAGTAAGCAAAAGGGCACTACCAACATCACCAACCCTTTCCCATAAGAAAGCAGCGGCATCTATGATCCCATGTTCCTGGCAAACGCGTAAACAATGCTCTACCCTGTAGCTTTCACACGTCTCTAAAAATGGGAGGACAGAATTGCGTTCATATTGGCATAGAAGCTACAAAGGTGAATGCAGATAATTTAATTCAGAGTACTGATAAGAAGAGTGCTCTACGCATTTTAACATAACCCCTTCCCCCACCACACACACACACACAAATAAATGTTGCTTAGTTAAAAGAAAATTAGAAGACATAACTCCTTTTAAGAAACAGCAGTAGTGTTCATGAATGCACATTGAAAGACATGCCTTTCCAACATGCATAAATAGGAAACTCTGAGGAAGATAAACTTGAATGGACTCGCTAGAGAGAATTTAAGAAGTCTATTGGTGATAAAAATAGGAATTTAGCAGTTTGTTAGAGGAAGCTTGGTTCAGTGACTGTTCAAATTGGGGGGGGGGGCACATTCATGAATTCACATTGTGAGAAACAATAGATGGAAAAGACCCGAGAAACATATGGAACCCTCTTACAAACGCATTGCATAGCTGATTTCAACATCAAGCCTCCCTATCCATTTTGAAAGAAGGTCAAGATAAAAGAAAAGCATTTAATGTACTAGACAGTATCCAAATACATCTTATGTATAAAGAACAAATATTGAAGGAGTAAAACAAATGGGCATCTAAATAAACACTCGAACAGTGTCGGATACACAATGCTGAAACAAGTACCTCGAGATACATCTCTGTCATTTCATCAGTTACTTGAACTGGATTATCGCGCATAAGTTTTGGGAAAAGAGAGATTCTTTCCAAGAAAGCCTGTGTTCTATCTGACCGTTTCATCACGCTTCTTCTACCAGGAATATCCAAAGTATCACCTTTCGTTAAGCATGTGAAGTCAAGGGTGCCAGTTGAGTGAGCCTCAGTTACTGTCTTTAAATAAAGGAACAAGCTCTGTGGGTAAGAACGAAGCTCAACAAAAATCTGTTGACTTTCTTGACTGAAGCGGTCCGCAACAAGAAAAAAAGTCCCCTCTCTGCAAAAGGTCAGATAACATAAACATATCTATGAAACAAGATAAGATAAACAATGAAAGAAATTGGTATTTGCAAGTTAACATCTAAATTGAAGTTCACATTAAAAGTTTGATCATATAAATCATACCTGTTTAATTGCACGAGATCTGGAACACGGGAAATAATTGCTGCCTGGAAAGAATCAGAATCGCTTGGCAGTCGCAAAAGATCATAGATGAAAGAGAAAGTGTGAATTGGTTCATCCACATCTTTCATATAGCTCTCAAGAGCAGCTAGATACTGATGTCTTATGCCATGAATAAATCCACAAACCTAAATCAAAGAAAAAAAATTAAAAATTCTGTGAAGATTTTTTTTATTTATTATTATTTTTTTTTTTTTTTTTTTTTTTTTGGGGAGGGGGAAGAACCGTACGGTTCTACAAATGCACAAATGGTTCTGCAGGCAAATCAGTACAGAGTGTACAAAGTTAAATACCTGGTAAAACTGAGCTTTCTCACATAGATGTAGCAAGTGTGTACCATCCCAATCTGTCTCAGGCACTACTTCAAGAAGTGCTAGGACCATCTTCTCTCTCCTTCTTGAATACACAGTTTTTTGCCTAGAAGCACTTGAGAGAAGATCAACCTCTGTTGTCAAGTATTCCAACATCTGCTGGAGCAATTCCTTTGAGACTTCGGCCTTTTCACTGGCAACATAATTAGCAATAAACTCAATTATACAACCTAGATCATCCTTCGAAGGCCAAATAGAGGTAGAAAAGGCATCGACAGTACAGGATGATCTGGCAGCTTCAAGAATGAGAGCAAGAACATCAACAATTCTTTGGCCCAAGTTATTACTTCCAGCCACTGAATCACTTCCATTCATGGGCTCCAGAATCAAATTGGTTGAATCACGCACATAATAGTCTATTTGAGGAAGTTCTTCTTCTACTAATGCACATCTCAAAACATCTAATGTTGCTTCAGTATCTAGCTCTAAGAGATGATAAAGATTTTTGTATGTCTTAGTGGCAACTGCCCATGAACTTGGAGCATTACAATCCGCCAATAGGAACTGTATGAGCTCCATTCTTAGAGATGGCAAGCGCTGAGGAGGAAGAGTTCCATGTCCTGAAATTCCAAATAATATGGTCATGTGCTAGAATTAAAATTTACAAATACAGCGATCATAGAAGAAAATTAATATCCAACACTACCTATTTCTCGCAGTGCAACATTTGTTTTTTTTCTCCTTGTTTTTTGTCTTCTTCTTCTTTTTTTTTTTGGGAGGGGGGGGGAGAGTGGTCATAGAAGTTAATGAAATTCCGACATGCCCCATTCCATAACCATGTAATTGCTTCAACACCACAGCCTATTTCTGGCAGTACAGCTTTTTTTTTCTTTTCTTCTTTTTTTTTTTTCTGGGGGAAGGGATGGACAGTGGCGGAGACCTTCTAGGAATGGGGGTCGTTTGACCCCCTATACTATTTGGAAATGTCATTTCAGTACCTTCAAATTTTGAAAAAAAAAAGCACTAAAAATACTATTTTTGACCTCCTTAATTTTCGGTAAAATTTAAAGTATGATATCATTTTGACCCTCTTTTCTGCCAAATTTATGCATGATAAGTATATTTTTTACTCTTTAAGCAATATTGGCCCCCTTGGCAATACTTTCTCGATTTGCAACTAGGGTAGGGGATGGGTTGAGTTGGTTGGACCCTAGAAAGTTCATTTGATTATTTCAAGAAAAATGTATATTCACGAGGCAAAAAGTTACCTCTGCGTGTTAGCAAGTGGCATTTCGAGTTGTGGGATGTGGGGGGTTAAATTTGGGCGCCTTGAAAAAACAATTCAATATTTAATCATAACTATGGAACTGATCAACAACTCACAAGAAAAAAGCTCATTTTTCCAATAAAGTAATCTGCAAACCAGGATGCATTCTTTCCACCAAAAGAAAATAGCCTGATGCAAATGTACAGCATGCACTTTTTTATCATTAACACTTCCCCTCAAGTGTATACGTAGAGAGGTGCACTTGTTCATACATAGGGCCAATACGTACCTTTTGCAATATATTTTTAGAAGAGAGCACCAACAATTATATCATGCTCTCTTTTTATCATTAGCACTAACAATGACTTTTTTCTTCAACGCAGAGCCAGTTACTGAACATGGTGTAAGAGAGGAGTCTAAATTGATAGACAGTATGGAGAACCTACATAGGCATTAAGCTGAAAAAAGATTTTCATGTTCAGTTAAAAGCAGCTCTTCAACGATAATTAATATCTCGTAATCTTTCCATTAACACTGCAAATTTTGTTCTTTATATTTATTGATTAGCATACAGATCAATATGTCAAAATTGAAAACATCAATTTTCATCAGAAGTGTTGAGCAAGATAATAGTTCGAACAGTTCAACAAAAGCATACAATATTCTATTTATGATAACAATGTAAGAATGAATCAAAGAGCTCGAAAGAAGTTCAAATTTGAAACTTTGAGTAGAATGCCAGAATGATGATCAGGGTGGAAGTAGCTTGACCATTTAAAACTCCCTTAGATGCAACATTGAAATGGGGAAAAATACTCATGTTATCCATTTCTCTAATTGAAATTCACTACCAAGACAAACTTGTTATCCACCCAAACCAATCATTTTGAACTCAACAAGTAATCTCTCTAAAACAATTATTTTTTGTAATCATGTGATTGGTAATGGATACAGTGACAGTACAATTAAAGCATACCAGGTGGAAAGGAAAGACCAGAAAAGCAGTACTTCAGGTAGACAAGCATCCTGTACCTGTACAATTAACCAAAAATAATTGCTTTCGAAGGAGAAAATACATGAAAAAGGAACAAAACAGAAGAAACACTGAGTTCAAATTCGTTAAACTGTACAAAAATGAATTTTTAAATCAAATACACTTAAATTACCCAAGGGCAGCAGCAGTTTCACTATGGCTGTTTCTTACAGCCAGCAGCTCTTCTAATGGTGCTCTAAAATCATCAAGACCTTTATTAAACAAATATATTAAAGCACCATATAGTCTGTGCTCCCGGCATAATCTTACAACCTGAAAAACAAGTAACATAAGACTAAAACTTATGACAAAAGATCATGTAATATTGCAGAGAATGAGTACATAATATTAGCAACTGCATATGTCAGTTTGGTACCATAACAACTGAAATAACAGCAAATAATAATACCTGATTAAAATCCAATGAGGAAATGTCCATATGGAGAACACACTGTTCAACTCGCTGCAACCAACCTTTTGTGCTATAATGCTCTACCAGCACTTGCATAATCTTCAGCCAGAATTGAAGCAAAGAATACTTACAAAATAATTAAGAAGAAACAAAAATAACTCATCTCCCAATCATGTGAAAATATCAAAGCAAGTAATACCTCAGGTGGTAATGATCCAAGCATGTCTTTCAAAATATATGGCTCCAAAAGTTCCAAAAATGTCTCTATTAAAGGAACAGGACAACTGAAATAGTTATTAATTCGGCCAAAGACCAATTGTAGAAGCAAATAAATTGAAGAATCCCCCTCTTGCAGATGAACAAACTAAATCAGAGCAAATCAGTTCAGACACAATGTTTCAAGTCCAATAAAGTACACAGTACATGGAGTCCCATAAAACCATTTTGGTACTATTACTTAAATCAATGTTAAAAATATCAGCTTTCTAAGGGATAAATCAGTTTCTGATGCTTATATCAGCTTTCTAAGGGATAAATCAGTTTCTGATGCTTCAGTATACAAAGGAAGCTCAACAACATTTGCTTAATTCTTATTTTAACAACATTTGCTTAATTCTTATTTTTCCATATTTCCATGTACTATAACAACTTCCTCACACTCAGAAAAGAATAAATATGGATGATAAAGTTGTGCAAGTGCAACCCCAAATGTCATACAAAAAAGGTGTTACACATATAGTAGTGAAATAGCTAAAATGTTGTTTAGGTATAAAAGAAACTCAATATCATTTTTAAGGTCCACGTTAACTTCATCGGATTAGCAATAACCTTAATATTAAAAAGCTCTACATGGTGGAAAAGAATGGTTTAGATAGAATGCTGAATATCACACTGCTACATAGTGCATAGATATTTTATTGTCTCAGCCACCGGTATCTGGTCAGGCAGTCACCACATTGCACGCCAACTAATCAGGTTTGAAACGGGTAGGACCACAAGGGCAGCAAAGCTCTCCCTAACAAATTTTAACGCAATTGCATTCTCACGCACCCGAGACCACTGGTTAAGGTAGAACATTCACTTATCAGTTGATCTACGCCCTTGGTAGTGCAGAGATGCCTATCTCATTAATGAAAAAAAAATGACTTTATGCCAGAATAGACATTGCAAGGACTCATTAGATGAACTTTTAGTTCAAGTAAAGGAAGATTCAATCTGGTGTCCTAGAGAGGTTCCCTTAAACATTAATATTTCAGCATCACTTTACTTCCACGCTCACGGTAGAACAAGAACATACCTTTATGCTGAACAGACACAAATCTAGATAAAATCTCATCAAAAAGAATGTCTGTCCTCTTGATGTGAACGCAGAATTCAACTGCAACACCACCAACACGGGTGAACTGATCCTTAATTTCCATATGCACAGCACTACTTTCACTCTTTGAGTCATCCAGTTCCTCCAACTTTCCAATTTGGTTTCCACATGCCACTGACATATAAGAAAAAACTTCGTCCACATATGACAAAAGCAGCTCCACTAGGTAGGGCATAATGGCCTTTTGCACATCATCTAGAGTTCTTGGAAGGTCAATAACACCATTGGCTTGGCCATCATAAAGTGACATCGCCATATTCAAGGCACCCATCCAGTCACCTGCTTTGCGCAAAACTTCTATACGTTCTTTCCATGGGAGAAGACGAGAAACAACAAGATGCGTAGGTCCAAGTATGTACACAGTAGCACCCCTCACAGCTACAAAATTGTGATAAGCTTTCTCAGGGTTTCCATAAGTATTAGTGAAGTGGGTATGGTAGCCAATGAGATCATCAACTTGAGGTCCATCTACAGCAAAACTTGTCTGGTGAATCACAGTGCCATCTTTTGCATACAGATAGAGTTGTCCAGATGATGTTAAAATCACCAACATCTGAAAGAGCATTTCAAAGATTATATATTTTAATTCATTTTCAAACATAATACTTTCCCCCAACTTTCACTTTAACCATTATACTTTATTTTTTGCACAAAATCCACTCTACTTTAAAAAACCTCCCATCGCAACCAAAGATTCGTGTCTAATCCGTGCCTTAATCCGCGATTTTTGGGTCGGGATGAAAGGTTTTCTAAAGTAGAGTGGTTTTTGTGCAAAAAATAAGGTATGATGGTTAAAGTGGAAGTCGGGTGAAAGTGCGATGGTTGAAAATGAATTTAAACCAAGATTATAACATCCTCAGATTTCTTTAGATAGGTCTCTTGTCCATCTTCCTAGTAATCTTTCTTGTTTTTCATAGATTTAAAAAGAACAAAAGAATCGCACAATGTTTAAGTCATACTCCATTTTCACTTAATAGACTTTGTACCTGGTCATCCAGCCAAGCAACACCTATTGCTGAACTCTCAAGGGTCCATTTACCATATATTTTCAACTCCATCTTCTCTGACTTCTCCGACTTCAACAACTTTGCAACCTGAACTTTCTGATCCCAAGCCATTGCAAGCAATGGAACTTTCTCTGAATCTTTTACCAGCACACTTTCTGAAACATAATATGGTATTAGAGATTAGACAACTTAAGCTTCCATTAAGACGTACCAGCCAACGAACCTTGTGAACGACCCACAAACTTCCAAGCAGTGTACGGTATGGAACCCTCCCGAACGCCATCGGGCTTGGGAAGTTGTGCATAGACTTCAGGAGTGGGAGATATGACTTTCGCCTGTAACAACACAGGAGATCAACAGCTTGAAGGCAGCATGGTTTAAAGTATCACTCCAAAAGACAAATAGCTACGGCATACATGCAATCTTCTAAGAACTCCATACCACTAGAGCAGATTGATGAGTGACAAGTATGACCACACCTTCTTCGGCAGAAGAAGAGCCCTCAGAAGATTTCCATTCTCCTCCAACCACACCTCCCATCATGCTTCCGATACTACTGGAAGTAACCGTACCACTTGCTTGGGAGGATAGGGGAGGACCTCCAAAAAAATCATCAGAGAGTAATGATGAAGCACATAAAACTGTTCTTCTTGATTCATCCAGAAGAGTCTGTTAAAACATGAGTTAGAATTTATGTCACGGATTTGATAATATTAGCAACAGACTTAGAGAAGCTCAAGATAAATAATGTGCAATAAGCTCGTAAAGATAGAGCTTTACCGATGTTCTAGAAGTTGATAGCCTACTGAGCCAGGAGAACACCGAAAAACGGAACAACTTAACTAAACCATTGCTATCACCACTAACTACATTAAACTGACGGGTCACTTGAGAATCCTGCCCAAGATAGAGCATATGAACTAGTGGTGCTTTATGTTCTGTGATGCTTTTCACTGCAGAGACCCTCTGCACATCCCAAACAGTAAAATGACCATCATGATATCCAGCAAACAGTAGATCCCCTTGCTGATTGAAGCACATCGAAGTCACCGGGGAATATGACCTGTCCCCTTGTAGTCCAAGTATTAACATCTGAAACAAAATATATTTAGTATACTTTTAAATAGTGATAAAGTGTAATTCGGTAAAATAAAGCTCAATCTACAGTAACAGCAACCAAATGGTTAATGCAATTAGACGCTTCCATTACTGAACGACCATTAAAAATAAGGGATGAAGAATGTTAGACAACATTTCAATAATGGCATACTTCTCTTGAAGCTCAATATATTTTACAAATAACAGCAAATTTGGTCTATCATAGTACACTCGTTTCATGTTCACAGTATGGTGAAAATTCACAAAAATAATATATATATATATATATATATATATATATATATATATATATATATATATATATATATATATATATATATAAGGAGTTAATCGTATAAAACAAGAAACTGTGAAAATCAGGAAATTGTAATAAGCAAGCAACCTTGCTATCCATGTTATCAGCATGATGAGGAGAGTATTTACTGGGAAAGACAACAATCACTCCTCTAGACATTCCTACTGCAATGAAGTTGAGGTGAACTGCAACAGCTTGTGGGAACCCATGATCTCGCCTAAAAGCTTGAGATGAGAGCGTCCGTGTGATTGTGTTATCCATCGAAATATCAAAATAACCCAATACAGTAGACCCCCTGCGAACACCCTCAAGCCTCATTGGCTGAGCAGCTGCACCCTCTTCCCAATTCAAGCCTGTAAATGCAAGCTTCTTTTCAAGTTCTTCGGCTAATTCGAGGGGTTTCATCGATGAGTGTGATTTCTTTTCTGCCCTTCTACCTCCCGTTTCCCACTGAAGAACAGAATCCTCCACGTCATTGGTGACAATAGGTTGTGCACCGGTATCATCACCAGCATGATCAAAATACCAATCTTTCTGCAGAAGTTTCAAATTATCAGAATCATGTGACTGCTTTACTGCAGGTGCCAAATCCTCAACCAGCCTATTGGTATCAGATGCTGGCAAAACACCAAGCTCATTCCCATTGAATTCTGTGGTAGTGTTAAGTGTATAACTGAGATCGTGGATCTCACTGACATGCTTGTCACTACCTTCAATAGGAAAGATAGTTTCAGTATGATCATCAAACTTCTGATTGTTCTTGGTGGTTATAAGAGATGTACCTTCCAGTTCAGCATTGGAACTTGAGACAAAATCTCTTAAATCACCATGCCCAATTTTATTCACTTCCGATCCAATATCTCCTTCTGCTTCCATTTCCTCGCATGAACAAAATTCATCTGCCTGACTCGAATTTTCCCGAATTTCATCTCCAGCCAAAATATCCCCTTTAACTTGAACTTGAGGTGCTTGGAGATTAACCCATCTAACATCTTCCTCAAGTAATTTAATGTCCGACTGACTAATCTCAGAGTCAGTGCCACTTTCAACAACCTCACAACTAGTAGAACCTTTTGAAGAATCCAATTCATCAGTATTTAGAACCTTGGGCAGAGTAGCAGTACTAGCTCTCCTCAATTTAATAGCAGCCGCATGTGGAGTCGGAATTGAACGAGAAGCTGCAGCTGCAGCAGCCAATGCAGCCCCAGGTTTAGCACTAGACCTAACGCCACCAAACAATGGACTCCTACCTAACGCAAGAGAACCACCCGATAGTTCGCCGCCGGAGTTTGACTTAATTGGATTGAGTGGAGTAGATTTTGGGTCTTTAGGTCTATCATCATCAGTTATAAGCACTTGTGATAGTTCTAACGAGTCGGAAGAATGAACTGAAGTGTCCTCATTTGATAGGAGGAGGGGTTTGGGACTACTTACAGCGATGGAATCGGCGCGATGAAGGTAGGATCGATTTAATGAAGAAGGAGGGGTGGGGGAGTCGGAGTCGGAGTCGGAGTCTGAGTGGTTGAGGAGAATTTCGTCAACAGTGCGGAACGGGAGGGAGTGGGGGTGGTGGTTGACATCATCATCGTCGCTGGTAGAGTGTGAATCGAGGAAAGCGTCAAGATCAAGGTTCATCGGAGGACTGCTCTGGTTCCTGGTCATCTCACAATTTTTAATTTCAATGACTCAATAGTAAATAAAGACCGATTTCCACTTTCTATCGACCGGTGTAGACCGACTCCGTTAGAATTAGAGCAGCGCACTTGCTTATAGGCGCTTTATTTTTGTCAATAAAATAAAACATAGGCCTTCTGACCCTATGCCTTTGGCCCAAATCATAATGAGAATTGTTATATAAGCTCATAAAATTATTGTTGAGTAAACCGTAAATTTAAGAACTTCAAAATTATCATTGAGTGAAATAATTTACTATTTCTAAATACATAATTCTAAATACATAAGCTCATTCTTATATACTTTTTCTCTTCAACTCATTGTTATATACACTCGTAATATTTAACTCATCTTTTACCTCCATTGTTATATACAGCAGGTTAGACAAACTCTTACATAAGCACAATAAAAGAAAAGAATTACATTATATTTAAATATAATTTACAACGTAAAATTAAACAAGAAGAAATAATCGTAGGTTAATCGTCTTAATTTTGTTTGAGTCGTGTGTGACATACTCTCATTAAGACAAATTCGTCCCCTTACCGAGTTGTACTTGAGTTTATTTTGAACGTTCGCCTCCCAGGATAAAACGGACCAACCGGGCTATTCTTTCACACTAGAATCTCTGGCGAATTGAAGCAATGCTTGGACAAAATCAGCCTACCATTGTATAGTATTCTAGAAGGTCAAAGAAAGAAGAATAACAAATTGCAAAGGGAAAAGAGGAAGATTGATGGAAAAAGTTGTTTTCATTTGTTGTGGATTTCTCTAGTTATAGATACAACAACCATGTGATGAATTCTTAATTAATCCTTATATTAATATGGGAGTCATACCTTGTATTTATGGGGTTTTATTCCACAACTTGTAACCCCAAAACCCATGATAATGATCACAGTTAATCCCTTAATTAATTTGAAAATCGTGACACATCAATATTGTGGTTAAATTCTAAAAGTTACAATTTCAACCACCAACTTTGAGCTATCATATCTTTCTTATCCATTCTCAAATTGGACCTAGATATTCCATTTCAATGTTCACATGGAGTGGAACATGAACCCACAATAATCTTTGTCAAACGACAAACGATTCATGTAATGAAATACACAATTTTCTTCACACACAACGCATTTTTCCAAAAATCTCACACATGAAAGAAATTGAGGATGAGTTTGGTGTACGGCAGACGAAAACTTGCATACGATAGGTGTGGGAATGCCCATTGAACCTTCGCTCGTACAAGCATATTTACTCTACTCGCAAGTCGATAGACGCGATGTCATTGAATCGTTATGCTTTTTGTGTACACGATCATATGATTGACACAAGTATCATCCTAACATAGTTCAATTCTCATAGCTATATTCATTTATGGCCCTGAACATTTTGCTTGGTTCTGTGAGAGTGTCTAAAAATTAAGCCTCACACAATTCTTCTCGAAGCGGCCCCACTTCTCTCTCACATATGTGATTTCTTAAAGGCAACCCGTATTACCCCGCTCGAATTTTCAACGCGTAAGAATCATTAAAAGTCATAGGCTTATCATTTTCCTTTCGGGATGTTACTAATAGGAATGGACTTGGGGTTAATTCCCCCACATTGACGCTACAAGTCTTTTAACAGTTTGGTGGTCCCATTGAATCTAGTTCTTGGGATCTCTAGTCATCTAGATTGGGTTTTTTGCTGTGTTTAACATTTAAGAGACTTAAGTCTCATTCCCCTCCAAATTTACAACTAACTCTCGATTTAACCCTTTGGCTAACGGATCTGTTTATCATTTGACTTCACATAGTCAAATTAGTTGAGAGTAGTTGTCTAATGGTATTATGTCTTATACATATATGTCTAGACTACCATTACACACATTACTATATGTCTTTTCAACATAAATTGAATTTAGCAATATACCATATTGCTAACACAAGCTTTATCCATTTGATATTTGTTAACTCAAATTTGTTTAAATCCCAGCTATTCCATATTGATCCTTTCAAAAATTTCAAGAATATCCACCTAATAACTTGCTTAACAATAAATTCATTAGTTTTCCTTGAATTTGAATCAACATATCAAATTGACTAGAATTTTTCTTAGTTAACATATCATTTTTTATTTAATTAACAAAGTGATGTTCTCACTATTATTTAAATCCACACAATCAAACATTTGATTTCGTTATATTCGTAATTGTCTCAAGTAATACAATGACTTTATAAACTAGCACATTTTCTTTTAGGTTTCATTTCTTGAACCGTTTCAACACTTTGATCTATTTCATTAAAAGTATCATTTATTGACTTTCATGAATTTGACATCAATACTTGATTTACATTGATTTTATTTTCTTTTGATTTTTATATATATTCAAACTTATTGAATCATATATAACAAACTAATATTCACAATTGTTATAAACATAACTTTTGAAACATAATCCACCATTTATTAACCAATTTCAATTTCTTTGGTAATTGGACTTTCTACTTTGCGAATCACCCCCACATTCACAAGTGTACATAAGCCCACGTTTCCATATTTCATATGGACATCTCATTGTTTTATTAGGGAAACCTTTCCAAAAGGTAATTATTTTCCAAAGTATACTCACCCCCACATTTTCAGGGTAGTTTTAAAATTAACAATAATGCCAATTTTCATTATTAACACCATTTGATCATGGTGTACATTGTGGACACTTTGTTTTATTATTCATGTACAACAAACCCCTCGAGTTGTTTTATGTAAATTTTCTCTTCTAAATCAATATTTATAAAGGTTATTTATATCCATTTTATGTATTTCAAATTTTGATATGCAGCAATTGCAAATACAAATATTTATTCTCGTGATGAGAGAATAAGTATAAAAGTAATCAAGGTCTTTATTTTTCTTGTAACCCTTAATTACAAGTCTAGCCTTGTACTCATTGATTGTTCCATCGATCTTCATTTCTTTTTCGAAAATTCACTTATATGCTAGTAATTTACTACTCGGAGGTAAATCCACTAGTTTCCAAGTGTAATTTTCCAAGATGAAATCAATCTCACTTTCAATGGCCTCTTTACACAAAAATCCTTTCAAATATCTCAATGTCTTTATTACTTTGTGATTCACTTTCTAGCATGTAGATTAGAAAATCTGGGCAATAAAATTTTCTTATCCTACCTCATTTGCTATGTCGAGGTTGTCTTGACCCTCGGGAACTCAAAGTTGACAAATAAGCCTTTCGGCTCATCGCATCCGCCACTACATTTGCTTTCCCCGGATGATATGAAATCACACAATCAAAATCCTTCAAGAATTCTAACCATCTTCTTTGCCGATTATTTAACTCCTTATGTGTAAACAAATACTTCAAGCTTTTGTGGTCGGTGAAGATCTCAAATCTCGCCCCATAAAGATAGTGCTTCCACTTATGCAACGCAAACACAATCGCAGCCAATTCCATGTCATGGGTAGGGTAGTTCTGTTCCACCGGTGATAACTTCCGAGAGGCATAAGCAATCACATTCCCACCTTGCATTAGAACGCATCCCAATCCTTCCTTCGAGGCGTCACTAAAGATGACAAAATTCTCGCAACCATCTGGAAGGGTAAGAACGGGAGCTGATGTCAACCTCTTCTTCAACTCAACAAAACTTGCTTTACACTTGGAATCCCACATAAAAGGTACATCCTTCTGAGTCAGTCTAGTCAACGGAGTTGCAATGCGAGAAAAACCATCGATGAATCTTTTATAGTACCCCGCCAAACCAAGAAAGCTACGAACCTCTGTTACAGTTGAAGGTTGCTTCCAATTGACTACGGCTTCAATTTTTGAAGAATCAACGGATATCCCGGAACTAGACACTACATGCCCCAAGAAAGATATCTGCTCAAGCCAAAACTCGCACTTGCTGAACTTGGCGAACAACTGCTTCTCACGAAGAAGGGATAAGACAATCCTCAAATGATTCTCATGCTTTTCTCGGGATTTAGAGTAGACAAGGACGTCGTCTATGAAAACCACTACAAAGCTGTCAAGGTACGGCTTGAAGATATGGTTCATCATATCCATGAATACAGCCGGAGCATTAGTCAACCCGAAAGGCATAACCACGAACTCATAATGACCATATCTCATCCTGAAAGCTGTCTTGGAAATGTCATCCGGTCTAATCTTTAACTGATGGTATCCGCTTCTCAAATCAAGCTTTGAGTAGATCATGGAACCTTGGAGTTGATCAGACAAGTCATCAATATGCGGGAGAGGATATTTATTCTTTATTGTTGCTTGGTTCAACAAATGATAGTCAATACACAATCTCAAGGTGCCATCCTTCTTTCGAACATACAAAATCGGTGCTCCCCAAAGTGACACACTTGGACGAATAAACCCCCGGTCAAGCAGTTCTTGCAACTGAGTCTTCAACTCCTTCAACTCAGCCGGAGCCATTCTATAGGGTGCTTTAGAGATAGGTGAAGTATGGGGCACTAGGTCAATACAAAACTCTACCTCACGATCCGGAGGCATAGAGTACTCACTTGAGAACACATCACTAAATTCATTAACAACCGGGACATGAGCTAATTCAGGGGATTTCTTACTTGAATCTACCACATAAGCCAAATACCCCGCACACCCTTTAGAGAGCATTTTTCTAGCCTTTAAAGCAGAAATAACATGTATACCAAACATAAACTTATCCGCATCAAATACAAAAGTAGGCATATCAGGCATAGCAAATGAGACCCTCTTTCTACGACAATCTACCAAAGCATGGTAATGACTCAACCAGTCCATACCAAGAATGACATCAAAGTCTCGGATTTGTAACTCTACTAAATCCACCGGCAATACATGTCCACATATAGTCACATCACAACCATTATAAACCAAAGAAGAAGTGAGACACTCTCCCATAGGAGTCGAAACCTCTAGCATATAAGGCATAAATTCAGGTAGCTTATGCAATGCAAATGCAAAATGGGACGCCACAAATGAATGGGAAGACCCGGGATCTATAAGGATGCGGGCCTTGACTCCTGAGACAGGAACAATACCTCTAATGACGGCATTAGGATCAACCTCTCCTCTTCCTAAGGCAAACACTCGCCCCTGAACTTTATCTTTTGGCTTTCCCTCGTTATCTCTTTTAATTACTCCTCTTTGTCCTCCTTGACCACTACCCGCTGCTTGCCCTCTTTGAAACTTGGGACAGTTCTTCCGAAAATGGCCCGATGCTTCACACTCTAAGCACTTACCCTGCTTGCTCCAACACCTATCTTCCGAGTGACCCATCTTCTTGCAATAACTACATACAATCCCGAACTGACTGGAAGTAGGACGAGCTGCCGGAGTCGCCACATTTCCACCTCTTGCTACCCCCGGGGCTGAAAATCTTTGTTGCCCTCTACTCTGTCCTGAACCTTGAGCTTGGAACCGCTGCTTGCTTCCACTTCCACCTTCGGACTTACCTTTATGCTCTTCAATATCATTCTCTATCCGATAGGCTCTATTCACCGCCGCTTGGAAATCTGTGAAGTCATGTGTCAATAACTGCTTCCGAAACTCCAGCCTTAACCCTTTCACGAACCGGTATACTCGTCTCTCTTCTTCCGGCACCAAATGGGGACAATATCGAGCTAGCTCCGTAAACTTCGCCAAGTACTGTGCTACGGTCATTGTCCCTTGCTCCAATCTCAGAAATTCAACCTCCTTTTTGTCTCTTGTAACCATCGGAATGAAGTGATCCCGAAACTTACGTGTGAAATTCTCCCACGTCTGTTGTGTATGGTCTCGGTCCCAACTGTCCTTCACTATGTGCCACCAATGCTCGGCCGGTCCTTCCAACTTGAAGACAACGCACCTCACTTTTTCCTCGTCCGGACTCTCCATTGTGCAAAAATCTTGTTCATAGCTTCAAGCCATCTTTCCGCCTTCAACGGATCTGGATCTCCATTAAAGCTGGGCGGAGCCATCTTGACTAATTTCTCCAAACCATGCCCATGTCTGCCTTCTTGATGCGTTTGTGCTTGCCCTTGAGCCGCCATGTTCTGTAAGAATACCCTAAACATGTTCATCATTTCAGCATTCGGATTTCCATCACCCCCGACATTGCCAACATTGCCCTGAGCCCGCTGCTGATCGTCATCATTCCCAGCCATTAGAACAAACTCCTGCATCAAACACTCGTCGTCAGTTATCACACACTCCCCCTTAAGCTATACATCTACCCTTGACCTCTAGACGAGGCTATGATACCAACTGTGGGGACCCCGACTCGGAACCTAACCCGTGTCCTGAGCGGGAGAGACCCAACTAAGAGAGACCACCTGGATATTGAAAATTTTTTGACTTAACTAGAACCTTGAAACAACTTTAACATGACAATTATAAACTAACTCCATTCATCTCCACTTGGAGGAAGAGTTGAAACAACTTTGAAAGTAAACAACCTGTTTTAGTTACAAAAGATTTCAAATATAAAGTTATACAAAAGTTGTTATATAAACAAACTCCAACAAAGGAGTAATACCAAAATACAACCACAATCCCATCTAGGACATATACATACCAACCAACCCAAAATACGCGTACAAACTCCTCCCCGTCCTCACTGGTCGGGTCCTCCTGTCTCAGTCCGATCTAAAACATTAAAGGGAGAAGGGTGAGAATAAATCTCAATAAGCTATTATGAATGCAACAATATGCCAAGTAAGATGCAACACATACAAGGTGCATATAACACATTGGAAAAGCCGTAAACACCTTACATTACCTTGGTTTACCTTTTTTCGTCTGAACAATAAGTCGTACAACATTGGGAGATAAAACTCCACTCATTTGTGAACTGCTTAAGCATATTCACATCTTATAAGACCCGTTTTCAGGGAACCATATAAGATACTAGCAACTCTGTAAGGCTTTTGGCTCAATACAGATGCTATAACCCAAGTTTGTGGCCACAGAAGGGGACAGTCACAGGTATAACGTAATCCGATCACACTATAGAACAATTTTCATACATGATCGTATTCCGTTATACCCCTAAACATCAGCTGATTAACACAAGTTCAAGCACATAATAGTTACTTGAAAGAAATCCACCAAAGGGATAAGAAAATAACAACATGGTAAACCATACTCATGTTTAAATCAATACCATAGTGTAACATACATTTCATACACTATTTATATCACAAACCATGGATATGAACTCAAGTAAGGCCACAATGTATAAACAACAAGCCATACATGATAAATATGCAACAATATATAACCTCTATGAAGTTCCAAGTTCAAATTACCAAGTTTGATTCACTTTGGTGTAAGTGCTCCAATTTGAGCTTGTTAGAATTTTCGTTATAAAATTAACGAAAGTTATAACAATTACTAACATTCCTAACAATCCTAACTTTTCTAACAAAGGGAGGGTAGAATGGGCATTGCCAAATGAAGTTAAACCAAGAAAAGCATCTTAAAAAGCAAAACAAAAGAATAAAACCATAAATAGAAAGGCTGGAAACACAAAAACTGGCTGTTAATTTGGTTTTTTTTGAATTTTTATTCTTCCTGTCCAAGGCTGGAGCTGTAATTAATGAACAGTGCACGCCTACTGACCTTGTCCGCGCGGATAAGTATGCATTTTCAGAGGGCTATAAATTGAGCCCTCCAGTCACAGAAATAAGAAGGAAGAACACAATTGCACCGAACCTCTGGCGAAATATAGAGAGAAAACAGTGAGAATTCTTCAAGAATTGTCACCTTTTTCTCTCCAATCTTTCCCAACTCATACTCATCCACTCACTCTCATATTCAAGCCCTAAACACTCATACACTCAAGCCAAACACTCAAGAACACAAGGAAGATTGGTAAACCCTCCTCTTCCTAACCCTAAATCTCATCCATGCATGCATCTTCAAACTACAAAATGTAGTTCTTTCATCTTCTTTCTCTAGATCTAAGAAGATCACCATGGAAGACCATCTCCATGGATGATCTTCTACAAAGATCAACATTATTTTCAAAGCTTTTCTTGCTTACTTGCAAAAATGCACTTTCAAAACCCTAAAAAACCATTTTCAAGCACTAAATCTTGATTTCAAAGGGTAAAATCCCCCTCCCCAAGCAAATGAAATGCTTAGTCCTAATGTACCCCAAGGATGGTTTGGTATAGTTGATTCACCACTAAAATGTCTAGTGATCACTAACCAAAACCTAGGGAAATGGGGACAAGCATGGATGCAAAACCCCCCTTAAAATCATCTTTTCTTTCTTGGGAAGTTGCTGTCCAGTAGCAATTTTCCCAGACCTCAGTCCATTGTCTTAACTTTTGGACACAGATGAACTTGGAATTGGGTGTTGACTACAAAATACTTTTTGTAGCCAACATCTAGAGCTTTCCAGACATATTTTTACCTTATTTTTTGGGTGAGTAAAACTCCTCTTTTCAAATTTTCTTTCAGAGGCTAGTTCATCAGCTTCTGGGAATCCAGATCTCATATCTGAGGTTTCCAGAAGGTTTTGACCCCTCAAATCTTCTCCAAAATGGAAAATTCCTTCGCACAAACTTTATTTAAGGTGTCTAGAACAACTTTCATTCTCTGAGTTTAACCAGATTATGAAGTTTTAAGACCCTTGAATCCCTTTCAAAATCAAAGGTCCACTGCCTTTTTCATTCTGGCAGAAATGGCTCTCAACTTCAAAAGGTCTTTTGAGTACCAAATCTCAATCCAAAAATCTTCCAAAAAATCATGGGATTAGTTTAAAGTCTTAAAAAGATATCCCAATTTTTACTTTTCTGAGTTTCAACTTATTTTGGCCAAAACACACACACACACACACACACAAATGATTTTCAGCTTGGAAGACTCGTTTTACGAGGCGCGTCGGGTGCACACTAACGTCCTTCCCGACGCGTAAACATGACCTCCGAACCTAAATCTCTGATCTCGGGCTTTTTTCAAAGTTTTGGCCCTCAAAATTAAAATGGCGTGGCGACTCCGTTTTTTCCGGTTTTATTTGGTTTTTCAAAGAAACGCAAAAATCGAATTTTTCCCGCGAAATGGCAACATCATCACAGTGGCGACTCCGCTGGGGAAATCGCTTTTTAATAAAAAAATGGTATTCGGTATATTGGTGGAAACCACTAAATTTCCCGTTATCGCCTCCTAACACGAGTCGGGGATAAATTGTGGTCTAACAATCCCACGTACCGGTATCACCGTTTCAAAAAAAAAAAAAAGAGCTTTTGAGGGTCAAGCTTCCGTCCCGGCTTTGAAAATCATTTGTGTGTGTGTGTTGATTTTTGCACATTTTTCATGTTGTTTTGGCCGCCTCGGAGAAAGTCAAAATTTTGACTGCCGGAATCATGTCCCTAGCTATCGGAATTTTCGTGCTTACGTGCTTATGTGTTCATTAAATTTCAAAAAGAAATTCAAAAAAAGATTTTCAAAAAAAAAAAAAGAAAAAGAAAATTTCCAAAAATCATGCATCATATTTTTAAGACACATAAAAATTTCTATTTTACTCGTAAAAGAATATAGGCCGCTTGCACACTACGCGCACGTGACCGTACACCGCACACTACGTCCTTAACCCGGGAAATCCTTGTCGCGGTACGTTTGGTATTATTACGCCTCTCGGATGAGCACAGGACTACCCAAACATCCCATGGAGCCTCGTGTAGACCATGCACTTGTCCGTGACACACTTTGTCCGAGACCCGGTTGGTTTTTAGTCCAGTGCGTGTCATGCCCGTCCGTGTATAGACCTTTCCTTTCAAGCCTTTGTCGGCATACCGACTCAATATCTTTCGGGTCCCTAATCGGTCGAAGTTCCGCCGGTTTTCCGCCGCAGACTTCGACCAAGATATTGACCTAGCGCGCACTTCTGACTTCGACCCGGTTCCGACTGGCACAAATTATACATCGACTCCCAAAGATTGACACTGAGTCATCAAGGATTAATGAATATTCCATGCCTAATTACGGCTTAACCGACGACAAGTCAAGATCAATGTGGACGCTTATCGGTCCAAATCATGCCGACTTTTCGTCGAGCCTCGGACATGATCTTGACTTTGACGCGCCTTTGTCCGTAATTTACATCGAATGCTCGTTAAGACTCGATTACCCGCCGTACTTTTAGGATCGTTTTCTTTCGGTCGGTGGGACCCGCTTGCCCTATAGGACCCTCGCCCGGGCTGTCCACCCCGGGAGGTCGAAATACAGGTGGAATACGAGGGGCTTATAGGCGTAGTGACGGGGCCCACTGATCCAGAATCGAGTAGTTTGCGAAAAAGAAGAGCAATCTTTTCCAACCGATTAGGTTAATAAAACATGTTTTAAGTAAACGTGAACAAATAATCGCATGTTGCATGAGCCTAAAGCCCAAACACCTACCCTCCTTCCATTCCCGAGACATCCGAACCTTTCATGTCCTTTCCCCCGCAGCTCCGCACAAAGCTTGGTTTCGGGCACCGGGTCACCGTTTGATCAGTTGGGAAGAGTCAAGCGCATCGTCGCCTTCGCCATTTGTTCCGACTCGGGTTTCGAGAATGTCCGCATCAGCCGGTAATGATGGGGATAACGTTGCTCCGTCCTCCAAAATCCCTCGATGCACTAGATTGGATCCAGTTGGTAGAACAAATGAGACTTCGACATGAGGCTCAAATTGATGACCTGCGGGGTAGTCGCAAGTCATGGTTTGACTATCGGTCTCAATTCCGATGGCACTTTTACCGCAAAGACGTAAGAGGGTTCTCCTCCTCTTCTTAATAGTCCGGATACATCAAGATGCTACCCCAAGATTCCTATGTTTCCACCGCCGGGACTCCCGCCCGCCGACTTACAGGGCAGTGGCCCCCAAACAGCGGTCGGGGACGAAAGAGTTCGGTACCGTCGGTTGTCCCCTCTCAAGGTGATGATCCCACAAATATCGGCTGAGTGATGAAAATCGGTGGATTAAAGAAATATGGTCAGCCATCAAATCCCCGGAAGAACGCCGCATCGCAGACAGCGAGCCTCGGATCAAGAGGCCACACGCCACTTTGGGACCTTAACAATACCCCAACTGATCAGGGCTACCTTGAAGGACAAACATATGCCCGTTCCCGGGACCTCAATATCTCTCATTATCCGGCGGAGTCCAATCACTCGCTACTGCACGAGCCCAACAGCCAGATCCCCGACCAGCCCACTCAAAGTCCTTCCAAGACCGGCCAACCCGAGGTCCCAAATCCGCCACCACCGTAGAACACATTTGGTGGGATATTTGTGGATCGTCCCGATTGCCTTGAAAGGGACTATCGGGATTGGATACACGAGGACCGTCCTCCTAAGAAAAAGAAAATTTCCTCCCCAAAAATTGGAAGGAGAGATTCGAGGCTTCAGGTGATAACGGTGTGGGAACGCTCGGGGAGCCATCCTGGGGATTTGATTATTATGTACTCTACTCCGGTCCGTCTTCCCCAAAGCAAAAAGGGATAAAAGAGCGTAAAAGCTTTGCCAATGACGGAATTGAGACCTTCGGATACCAGAGTCTTTGCAACGAAGTCCAACCCCCCTGGGGTCGCCCAAGGTTCGGCTTTGTCCGGCTCCCGAGTATACACTAACGAAGAAAAACCGACGCCATCTGGCGCTCCCACTCAATCAACATGTTTGATCGGAGATGGCAACCGCCACAAAAGGCATCGGTATAACCCGGGGGCTTCGGCAAAGACTCGCCTCGCAAGAAGAAGGCACGAAGTGACCGGCTTGATGAATCTCCATCCCGAGACAAGGACCAAATCTATGATCCTCACCTATATGGGAGTATGATCACCTTCGCGATGAAGATTTGCCAAGAGATGTCTCCCAACACAATGAAGCTTTGACATCACTATTCGGCTCAACACCATGTCACTCCTCGGGGTATTAGTGGACAATGGATCATCGGTAAATGTCCTTCCCCTCAAAGCATGATGAGGGCCCTCCGCATAAATGAAAGGCGCGTGATCCCATCTACCCGGACCGTCAAAGCCTACGACGGTTCGTCTCGTCCCCATTCTCGGGGACGGTGACTCGGGAACTCAGTACGAAACCCAAATGGTGCCCGCGAAGTTCCATGTGAATGGATATCCTCCGAGTTCACACTCTACTAGGGCGCCCTTGGTTGCATCACATGAAAGCCATAGCCTCCACTCTCCACCAATGCGTCAAATTCATCAACCGGCAGGGAGACCTTGAAGTCATAAGGGGTGACAGCTTTCCTCATAGGGAACGAAGCCGAAACAATAGCCAAGAACGCCCACAGCCAAACACCGGGCTACATCCTTCAAGAGGCAAGTCTCGCCAAAGATCCTTTGGAATCCAAAGAATGCCAACTATGTCGACACACTCAAGCGAGCGGACTCCGAAGAAGTTCGATTCATCAAATTCAATTGCTATTTCCAACACTCGAGGCGCATCCGGAAGGAAATCTTGCTTTCAACACCGCCATGATACAGTGCACACAAGTCCCAGGTCCTCAATCACGTATTTGTCGCATTCTCGCAAACCCATTCTTTGCCTCGCCGGCGAGGAGATTTTCATGATAAAAGTCGCAAACACCGATGCACTCGGCTCGAATCTATGAACGTCGTGTGGGACGTCCTCCTTGCCGAACTACCCGCCAAGCCTTTCCGCTCGAGTATGGGACATGAGATTTTTCTAGCAGCTCACCGAGACGTAATGCGTCCTTACATCTCGGATTGAGCGGTCGATTGTGACGAAACGGAAATCCCTGCACCGAGGGAAGATCCCTACATCCACATGCTCGCCTTTCGATGCCAAACACAGCTTGATTCTGGTTCAGACAAAGAGATGATAGCAACGACTGAAGAGGGAGCACAGAGACCATGCCTTTCCCGAGTTGTGAAGCCACCAATAGCGATGCCGCTAAAGAATTGGGAAACTCTCTCAGGCCCGTCCGCGACCAAAGAGGAAATGATCACCAAGCTTGGATTGGTCCCCCGTCCTTTCGTGTCAACCTTTGTAAAGTCCTCCGAGTCTCTCATTGTTGAGTTTGAGTCTCTCGAGTCGTCCGATGGCCTCACGCCTGAAGACTACGAGTCTGTAGCCAACGTTGTATTCCCCTTCGTCTTCAATGAAATGATGAACCTTTCTGAGTATCCCTTGATTGCCACTTTAACTAATGATGAATTAACTAATAATCAAAAAACAGTTAATAACGATTCACTAGATGAAGAGGCAGACACATTAAATGAACAATATATCAAAAATAATCTTTAAGCAGGTTGTCCGGGAAGAGGAAAATCGAGCCCAAGCTGCCGAAGAGATTTTGACGAGTGTGAATTTGGGAACTGCGGAAGAGCCTAAAGAGACGCAGATTGGTCATTTCTTCGAAGGAAGTGGAAAGGATGCTCTGCCAAGTCCTACAAAATCCTCAATTCAAAGAAAGTTGCCCTCTTCATCAAAGAAAACATCATGTGCGTATACGGGTCTGCCGGCCGAAATCATCTCGTATAATGGATCCCACTTCAAGGGGAATGTGAAAAGCTGCCGGGCGGAATTCCGAATAACCCGTCACAAGTCATCACCCTACAGCCCCAAACCAATGGAGCCGTCGAAGCAAAGAAACAAGACTCGGAAAATATCATCAGGAAGATGGCTGCCCAGTGCGTAGATTGGCCCGAGAAGTTACACTGGCACTCGGGGCTACGTAACATCGGGCCGAACGGCAATCGGGGAAACACCTTTGCCCTCACATACGGAATGGAAGCCGTACTCCCAATCGAGCCGGAAATACCTCGCTCCGTATACCGCTGGAAAGCCGATCAATGAGGTCGAATGGCTCCAGAGTCGCCATGACGAATTGGCCCTACTAGACGAACGCCGATTGAAGGCCATGGAACACATCCGGCCTACCAAGGAAGAATGGCCAGAGCCTTCGACAAGAAAGTAAAGCATCGGGAGATCCGAGAAGGTGATCTCGTTCTAAAAGAAAAGCCCCTTCCCGTATCAACCCTCTCGGCAAATGGGAGCCTCGTATGGGTCGGGCCATATGTCGTCCCGTAAGATCTTCTCCGAGGAGCCATGCAACTCGCGCAGACCTCGACGGAATCCCTTTGTACACCCAAAGTGAATGGTGACAAGCCGCGCAGATACTACGCGTAAAAAAAAAAAACAAAAAAAAACAAAAAAACAACAAAAAAAAAACAAAAAAAAAAAAAAAAAAAAGAGTGCTAAAAAGAGTAATACCCAACTAGGTTAGAAACCCGAAAAGGGCGGCCTAGGTAAAAACGGGGTTGCACCAAAAAAAAAAAAACAAAAAAAAAAAAAGAGTGCTAAAAGAGTAATACCCAACTAGGTTAGAAACCCGAAAAGGGCGGCCTAGGTAAAAACGTGGTTGCACAAAAAAACAAACAAAAACAAAAAGAGTTCACCAAAGTTGAACTACGAAGACCCGAGCTCCTCAAAATGAGGGGAACGTAGGCAAATGGAAACGGTTCGGTCTAAAACACAAATAAAAGCCATACTTTGGCATCAATACAATTGACCGAGACATGAAAGCGTCTCGAAAAACTCTAAAGTAATTCAAATATTCATTACAAGTTAAAAGCTCTTTGATGAGTCTAAGCCCGATTCATTCCTACAACCGGCAACCTCGCTAAAGGAAAACTAAGATACATACTAAAACTAATGTGTCTGTCATGGCAAGAAAGGGATACTTGGAAACCTCGTGAGTCACTCCAAGCCACTCGCATCGGCCTCTCCTTTCTTCTTCCCCTCCGAGTCTTTCTCTTCGAACCGGAAAAATGTCGGTATTCCTCCTACCAAGCTCGTATAGGGACAGGGTCTATCAAACCAGCCTCCGTCGTGGCCTTAGTAGCCCTAGCGTCATCCCTCATCTCCCGTAGCCTAGCCGGTAGCATAGGAGCCCTCCTCTCCCGTCTCTTGACGTAAGCCTCATAGTCGGTCACGCGCCCCCGCTCCGGTCATGAGGGTTGGCCCTCGCCTCGGCCCTCCTCCTCTCGAAACGGTCACGGTCCTCCGCACCTACAATGGCCTCACGCCGTCTCAAAATAGCCACCTCGAGTCTCTCCTGCATGCCCCTCGTACCAATCCAGTACCAAGTGGTCAGAACACCGGTCTCGGACGCCCGAGAATGACCCGAGGAGGAAAGGCATCGTACCTCCATACTCGGGAAAGAAATGGAAACACCGAGGGATCATCCATGGAAACAGGAGCCACCACCCCGGTAGCTATATCATCAAAACCCTCCAAAGGAACCCGCTTCCAAGCCAAACCGTCTCGGGACCGTGAGCCGAATGTAGAAACCGGACCGAGAAAGCCCCAAGCATAACCACATGGGACCCGTCCCCGAAGCACTCTGCGAGTCTCCACCCGCCAATGAGGCACCAACCATCTGATATCTTCAGCCGCGACCCGCCATCCAACGTGCCCACGAGCCCCGATCATCAAAATCTACATCGACACCTCTCGGCAAAAGTCCAAGGCTCGATCATATCGAGGTTTCCCGAAGAACCCCCAAACGCTCCATCGCCCACAGGTCAAGAGGAGCGGGCCGCCTCGCGCATATACCGCCGTCCGGTAGCTAATCTGCCGAGAGCATGAAAAGTCTCCCCAAGAATCAAAGGAACGACATCTCTCGCCTGTGCGACAGTGAACGACGACATCCAGCAGAGACCGATGGCAAATTCCAAAGGAATAAACCATGAACAGGGTGCCAAACATACAAAGTGCAAAGGCATCCCAATAGGCATCATCCACCAAGCCTAGGCCCCTAAATCTGTCGGGAAGACCGGAAATATCGAAATGATCGGGACCGCGGATCATACCTTGCGCTTCCTCCGGGGAAAGATGAAGGAGGACGCACACCGTCAAAAAGAAGCCCCTCCAGGCAAAGGGACCGCTATCTCTTCCACCTCCGGACCTCCAAGCAAGGCCCGAAATTCTTCGACAGTCGGAACAATCTCGTTGAGGGAAAGGCAAAAGACATGCCTTCTAGTATCCCAAAACGAAGAAGAAGCTCTTAAAAGGTCATTATCCGGAACCAATTCTTTGAGAGACCACAAGCATCGTATCTTGTACCTTTCTTCAAAGAATGATCTTCTCTCGTGCATGATCTCCCTACACCACTCCTTGAACTTTTCAAAGAACAACATTTGCCTTTCTTTGGATAATTTTGGAGAATTTTTGGCCATTTCCATGGTTTTTCTCTTTCTCCCGAAAATGGCCGTTTGGGCCGGAGGTTGAAGAGGATATTTGAATTTGAAATAAAGCAAGACCAGGTCTGGACCAAAATTAAAGGACACTGTCAGATGCAGTCCCCATCCGCGCGGATGGGATTGCTTTCCCAAAAAAAATTTTGCAACAGTCCAAGCTGCTACACCAAAAGAGGAATATTCCGTCCCGGTTGCTCGAAACTTGTGCAAAAACCTCCCCAAACCAGTCCATATACCAAACACCCTTGCAAAAAAAAAAAAACCAAGGCTCATGCAACACTGCATTCATATTGCATTGCATTCATAAAATAAAATCCTAAATTATTACATTCCTAAAAAAAAAAAAAAAGAGAGTGTGCATAAAAAAAAAAAAACAAACAAACAAACATAAATAAAATCCTAAATTATTACATCCAAAAAAAAAATGTGCATGATCTGTACAAATCTAAATCTCAAAAAAAAAAAATCAATCGGAGTCTCCAGCGCCCGATGTCTCCCCCCGGCCCCTCTTGCGACTCGGGCCCGCCTCGTCAGGAGCCCTGAAAGTCTCGGGCTCAGAATCGTCCTCATCTCCAGAAAGAGGCTCGTCGGGACCAACCGGCACACTCTGATAGGGTAAACCCAGATCCCTGAAGAAATCGAATCCGAAGGTGAAGGCGTCCGACTCCTGAACATACGGAGACGACCCACCATGCCGCCAGACGTGTCCCTGCCCGTACGGATCCCCAAGAATGACGTGATCCGAAGGCAGTGCCGCGCGGTGATCAATGAGAGGAGAAAGAGGGGTCTCGGAAGAAGTCTCCGAGGGAATAGGAGAAGCCTCCCGTCGGACAGGTGCCGGCCGTGGTCTCCTCGCCCTAGCCTGAGGTGCCCCGCAAGCAACCATCCTCCGTATGAATCTCTTAGCCCCGATCACTTGCTTCGTCAGTGTCTCGACGACCACCTCCGAAAACTGCACAAAAGCAAAAGCGTCAAAAAAAAAAAAGAGAAGTGATGCTAGAGATGATGAAACAAAAGAAAAGGTGAAGCCATACCTTCATACCCGGACGAGGCCGGAAAGCTCGTGGAAGTCGCTCGGGCTGAGGGATCTGCACCCTCAATCGGACCCCATCCTGGATGTAGGAAAAATCCGTCCGAGGGTACCGCGGGATCCCAAGCCCCTCCCTCTCCAAAACCTGAGGCATCCTCAGCCTCCTCAAGACAAAGGTCGCATATGGCTCAATCGCCACGAAGTCCGAGAAGTGCTGACCTGCTCGGTAATCATCCCAGGTCACGGACCGATCGCTCGGGTGCATCATATCGGCGGGAGGCTCCACCGGTGTCCTCAAAGGCGAGTTCACGCCATGCTGGCGCGTCACCCTCTCTCCCAGATAGTAGACGTCGCAAGTCGGGCCCTCAAAATCCTCCATTGCACTTTGTCCGGATCTCGGCGCCCTTCAGTGCGCTACCTCAAAGCGATCCCGGGGAAGAATATCATCCCCTCATCCGTCTCGGCATCCGTCAAAGGAAGGCAATCCGCGTACCTGAGAGTCGTACGCCCCGGAGCTTATCTTTTCCCGGGCATGCTTGGACCAAGGCTGCATGGCCGGATACGCCCGACGTACGCCTCGAGTGCCTCCACACCGTGACGTGGAAAAACTCCAACGCCCATACTGCGAAAGGTAAAAATCCAATCAATCCGGTGCAAATAAAAGTGTGTGCTCAAAGGAAAGAGGGAAAGAAAAAGAGAGCTTATACCTCCAGAGCAAACTCGAAGCGGTCTGAGGAGCTCACGGCCTTGAATTTGTATCTATCAAGAGCGAAGTACGGCTCGGCCCGGCCGGCCTCCCAGGGAAATATCTCCAACCGTCTCCATGTCCTCCAAGGACCTCAGCAAGGCAAAGACCGCCGTCCCCTCAGCATGACCAAAGAGCGTGCTCGAGAAAGTAAACCACAGGAAGGACCTAGCAATCTGCTCGGCGCTAAACCTATCCTCCCCAGCCTCGTAACTCGCAATGGTCTCCACAATCTTACCGTAGACCACGGCATACTCCATCCCCATCCCCTTTTTGGGAATAGGGGAAAATCCAAGAAGGTCCTGCAGGTCCGCGTCACTGTAGCCGTCTCTCCACTCAATGCTGCGTCCATTGAAGGACAGACCCGTGATCGCAGCATAGTCAGAAGGCGTAACAGTCGCCTCACCCCAGGAGAAGTGGAATGTGTGGGTCGCGTCCCACCAATGCTGCGCCAGAGCAAACATCAAGCCCTTGCTCTTAGGGAACTTGACCAGTCCCCTCAAGCACTCGACGAACTCCCAGAGCCCCGTCTCAACAACAATCTGTCTCGGACTCGACAAAGCTCCTCTGCCCGCATCCGGGAGCCGATCCCACAAGTCAATCACAGACTCCACCGATCCTCGAGTCTTCATCTTGTTCAGCTGCTCCGTCACAAAACGGTGTCCGCCCTGAAAGAGAGAAAGAGAAAATGTCAAAAATAAATTTTTGCATTTGCATATACATTAAAAAAAAAAAAAAGAAATTTCGACAGCATGACAGCATACAATGAGCATAGCCCCATTTTTCTCGCATAAAAGAAAACAATTTTCAGCAAGTCCCAATGCATTCATCAAAAAAAAAAGATGCATTCCTACGGAAGTAAAAACTCCGTCCCATTTTCAACAAAAAAAAAATGCATACATGCATATCATCCATCTTACATTCCTACGGGAGGAAAAATCCGTCCCACTTTTCAAAAAATATATATCCTAAACATACATACATCCCATATTGGCAAAATACCCATTCTTTTCAAACAAAATGCATGCGTTGCATCATCATTCATCAATATCAAAATTCAATTTCAACAAAAAAAATCATCATCATCATCAACATGCAATATTCAATTTCAAAAAAAAAAAAAGAGAAATCACAATTCTTCGAATTTTCACATGTAATTTTCGAATTGAAAAAAAAATGTGGCAAAAATGCCAATTCTTTTTCCCAAGCAAAATGCACATTTTGAGTTACTCATATACTCATTACAACATGCAAAGCATTAAAATCAAAATTCAAAGCCAAGAACATCAATCATTCGAATTTTCAAAAAAAAAAAAATTCAAAAAATCACCCAAAATTTTCAAGAAATCAACAAAGGGATCAAAGGGTTTCAAAGTATACCGTTCGGAGATGCGGATCCGAAGCCCAATGTTGCCAAGCATCGGGGTAATGCTCCTCCGCAACCGATTGCGAAAGATTGTAATGCCTCCTCATCCGGACGAGCTCCACCGCCTCTCCGCTACCGGGCCACGTCCTTGGCCTTGAAAAGCGCCTTCCCCGTGTTCCATTGCTCGAAAAATCAAGAAAATCGGAGGAATTTTGAAGCTTAAATGGCCAAAAATGGCGGAATGGCAGTTTCTCTCTCTCTGCTCTCGACAATTTCAAAAAATTGGACTGAGGAAGAAGAAGGGCGTTGGCCCAATTAATACCCCTGACTTTCCATCCCTATCCGCGCGGATAGGATTGCAAGGGTCAAAATGACCCTTTTGCCCCTTAAAATTTCAGGACTCTGCAATTCAGTCCCCAACTTGACAAAGTTAACCAAAGTTAACCAAAGTCAGCCCCTTGTCAAGAAAATCTTCCCCGGCAGTCAAACGTAAGACCGAGTGCCCCGAGAAAGATAACGGATCCCGTATCTTTCATCAAAATTACCCACGGCAGTCAAACGTAAGACCGATCTCCCCGAGAAAGATAACGAGATCCCGTATCTTTCATCAAAATCATCAACCGGCAGTCAAACGTAAGACCGAGTGGCCCGAGAAAGATAACAAAATCCCGTATCTTTCATCAAAATTACCCCCGGCAGTCAAACGTAAGACCGAGTGGCCCGAGAAAGATAACAAAATCCCGTATCTTTCATCAAAATTATCCCCGGCAGTCAAACGTAAGACCGAGTGCCCCGAGAAAGATAACGGATCCCGTATCTTTCATCAAAATTACCCACGGCAGTCAAACGTAAGACCGATCTCCCCGAGAAAGATAACGAGATCCCGTATCTTTCATCAAAATCATCAACCGGCAGTCAAACGTAAGACCGAGTGGCCCGAGAAAGATAACAAAATCCCGTATCTTTCATCAAAATTACCCCCGGCAGTCAAACGTAAGACCGATCTCCCCGAGAAAGATAACGAGATCCCGTATCTTTCATCAAAATCATCAACCGGCAGTCAAACGTAAGACCGATTTCCCCGAGAAAGATAACGAGATCCCGTATCTTTCATCAAAATTGCCCACGGCAGTCAAACGTAAGACCGAGTGCCCCGAGAAAGATAACGAGATCCCGTATCTTTCATCAAAATTGCCCACGGCAGTCAAACGTAAGACCGATTTCCCAGACAAATACGTCTGATTTTCCCCAGCAAAGGCTAACAAAATCCCCAGCAAAGTTAACGGAATCCCAAAAGCCAACGGAATCTCGAGTAGTACTCGAACTACGAAAGGGCTTGATTCCCACTAGGGATACGTAGGTAGCCTATCATTAGGTCCAGCCCCTCGACCAAAACGGTCACCCTCTCCTTCGGCAGCAGACGAAGTCCACCGAAAGGCCATTTCAAATTAAGGTCCGAGGCGCCTAAAAGGCCATCATCATCAAGGTCCGAGGCGCCTAAAAAGCCATCTTCAAGGTCCGAGGCACCTAAAAGGCTATCATCATCAAGGTTCGAGGCACCTAAAACGCCATCTTCAAGGTTCGAGGCACCTAAAACGCCATCTCCAAGGTTTGAGGCACCTAAGACGCTATCAAGCGATAAATCGCAATCATCCCCAGCAGAGACCAAAAATGGTCATTCCTATCCCCAGCAGAGCGGATACCCATCAGACCAAAAATGGTCATCTCTTATCCCCAGCAGAGTTTCTTTCCAGCAAACGACTGTAGAACTCGCTCACCAGGTTCGAGGCACCTAAAACGCCATCATCTCCGGGGTCAAAGACCCGAACTACGACTGGCTTGATTCCCATTCGGGATACGTAGGTAGCCTATCGCTAGGTTCAGCCACCCGATCACTCGATCATCCTGCCAAATATGGAGCCTTACTCTTATCGACGACCCCGCTTCCTTCGAAAGCGCCGTCGCCGAGGGGCTACTGTAAGTGCTCCAATTTGAGCTTGTTAGAATTTTCGTTATAAAATTAACGAAAGTTATAACAATTACTAACATTCCTAACAATCCTAACTTTTCTAACAAAGGGAGGGTAGAATGGGCATTGCCAAATGAAGTTAAACCAAGAAAAGCATCTTAAAAAGCAAAACAAAAGAATAAAACCATAAATAGAAAGGCTGGAAACACAAAAACTGGCTGTTAATTTGGTTTTTTTGAATTTTTATTCTTCCTGTCCAAGGCTGGAGCTGTAATTAATGAACAGTGCACGCCTACTGACCTTGTCCGCGCGGATAAGTATGCATTTTCAGAGGGCTATAAATTGAGCCCTCCAGTCACAGAAATAAGAAGGAAGAACACAATTGCACCGAACCTCTGGCGAAATATAGAGAGAAAACAGTGAGAATTCTTCAAGAATTGTCACCTTTTTCTCTCCAATCTTTCCCAACTCATACTCATCCACTCACTCTCATATTCAAGCCCTAAACACTCATACACTCAAGCCAAACACTCAAGAACACAAGGAAGATTGGTAAACCCTCCTCTTCCTAACCCTAAATCTCATCCATGCATGCATCTTCAAACTACAAAATGTAGTTCTTTCATCTTCTTTCTCTAGATCTAAGAAGATCACCATGGAAGACCATCTCCATGGATGATCTTCTACAAAGATCAACATTATTTTCAAAGCTTTTCTTGCTTACTTGCAAAAATGCACTTTCAAAACCCTAAAAAACCATTTTCAAGCACTAAATCTTGATTTCAAAGGGTAAAATCCCCCTCCCCAAGCAAATGAAATGCTTAGTCCTAATGTACCCCAAGGATGGTTTGGTATAGTTGATTCACCACTAAAATGTCTAGTGATCACTAACCAAAACCTAGGGAAATGGGGACAAGCATGGATGCAAAACCCCCCTTAAAATCATCTTTTCTTTCTTGGGAAGTTGCTGTCCAGTAGCAATTTTCCCAGACCTCAGTCCATTGTCTTAACTTTTGGACACAGATGAACTTGGAATTGGGTGTTGACTACAAAATACTTTTTGTAGCCAACATCCAGAGATTTCCAGACATATTTTTACCTTATTTTTTGGGTGAGTAAAACTCCTCTTTTCAAATTTTCTTTCAGAGGCTAGTTCATCAGCTTCTGGGAATCCAGATCTCATATCTGAGGTTTCCAGAAGGTTTTGACCCCTCAAATCTTCTCCAAAATGGAAAATTCCTTCGCACAAACTTTATTTAAGGTGTCTAGAACAACTTTCATTCTCTGAGTTTATCCAGATTATGAAGTTTTAAGACCCTTGAATCCCTTTCAAAATCAAAGGTCCACTGCCTTTTTCATTCTGGCAGAAATGGCTCTCAACTTCAAAAGGTCTTTTGAGTACCAAATCTCAATCCAAAAATCTTCCAAAAAATCATGGGATCAGTTTAAAGTCTTAAAAAGATATCCCAATTTTTACTTTTCTGAGTTTCAACTTATTTTGGCCAAAACACACACACACACACACACACACAAATGATTTTCAGCTTGGAAGACTCGTTTTTACGAGGCGCGTCGGGTGCACACTAACGTCCTTCCCGACGCGTAACATGACCTCCGAACCTAAATCTCTGATCTCGGGCTTTTTTCAAAGTTTTGGCCCTCAAAATTAAAATGGCGTGGCGACTCCGTTTTTTCCGATTTTATTTGGTTTTTCAAAGAAACGCAAAAATCGAATTTTTCCCGCGAAATGGCAACATCATCACATTTGGTTAAGTTGCAAATCAAGGCTGCCAACCATTTTCCGAACAATATTTAAACCCCTTCCACAATTCCATTTTGACCAAGTAAGATACCATTGTATAACTAAAGTGTTCTACTTTAATCTTAGTTAAAGAGGGTTCATTTATATCCTAGGTAGATTAGGTTTCTAGGCCTTGGAAAATGATTCAGAGGTGGCAGGGTAGGGCACAACTCGTGCCCAATGCATACCCCTCAGATACAGTCGTCCCCCATTGAGCACGACTAGTCCACCTTCAAGGGACGACTCGTGCCACAGGGCACGAGTCGTGCCCTCTGCCCAGAAATCAAAAACAGAGCAAAACATCAGACTTCAGCAATCACAACCCATTTTGGTCATTTCCCTTTGTTGTTAACTTCAGTAAAACACCACTACAACTTCAGCCAACTCATTTTTACCATTCCAATCCATCCTAATTCATTACCACTTCAACCAAAATCATTTCATTACAAGAAACTTGGTCCATAATACCATGCAACACTAATTTACACTAGTTTACTACCAAACCAAACCATTTCACAACCATTTATATAACTTCTACCACAACCTCATTCTCTTTATTCCAAAATCCAAATAAAACACCAAATTTTTAACAAACAATATTTATAAAGCTACAATATCAACTTTAACCTTCCATGAACATAATTTGAAAATAAATCATAATAACTTACTGAAATAGTGCGAAATGAAATATTTATTTTTCCGACTTTACGCGTTTCCCTCGTAACCACGAACAAGAATATCCGAACGGATTTAAAAATGGAAAGGTATTGAGCTTGCTAGAATTTTTGGAAGGAAGGTTAGGGTTTGGCTTTTCATGGAGGTTTTGGAAGGAAAGAAGTACTGAGGAAATTAAAATGAATGCTTTCCTTGGTTAATTTCATGGATAAAGATGACAATTCTCACTCAAGCTCCTCCATTGCAACTAACACATCAACTTCTATTCTTTACACAAAAGCACCTCAACCACATATAAACATTTTATTTAAAATTTCAATTATTCTACTTTCACCACAACACTTTATTTTTATTCCATTTAGACCCTTTATCATTAAAGTTAATTCATTTTCATCCTAACTTCACATAATTCACCAAAACATAAATAAAAGGAAAAAACTTAACAAGTAGCATAAATGGCATAAAATGAGATACTACCACCCCAACCCCACGTGTTCAACGTGTGCTAAAATGGTGCCTAATATTAGGGTCGTGACAGATACTCCCAAGCATGGCTTCACAGAATCGGGCAAGCTCAATGATTTTCAACAGCAGGAGGAAAATGTGGGTGATCGAGCTACTACAAGCGATCAAGTTGAAGCCGATCCGGAGTTGAGGGCAAAAATCCATGTGGGGGGTTGATTTTTTATTTTTTTTTTGATTTTGATTTTGATTTTGATTTTGATTTGTATGTTTATTTATTTATTTATTTATTTATTTAATTATTTATTATTTATTTTTTTTCAACAACCTTTTTTCACGATGACATATGAGGATTCATGTTAGCCGACCCCAAATTATTTTGAGACTAAGGCTTTGTTGTTGTTGTTGTTGTTCTTAGATATTGATGCCCTGACCCAGTTTTTGGGAGGCATCCTAACTCGTAACATTTTGTTGGCTTAAGTCCTGGTCCATTTTGGGGGACTGGATTTTACTTAATCGTAGTTGACTTTTCATTCGAATCTTTTGCTTTTGATCCTTGTATGAATGTATGTCGAACCAGATTTAATAAGATGAACGAGATCATTTTGAGCCTTTGGTCGGACTACTCTTAGAAGTAAAGTCGACTTAATACTTGGCCTATTTGATAAATGAGATTGACTAAGAGTCGAATCTTTTTAGAGCGAGGTCGACTTAGATGTCAGACCTGTCTGAAGGGATGAAGCTGACTAAGAGTCGAGCTTGTTAGAACGAGGTCGACTCGAATGTCTGACCTGTTAAATGAACGAAGCTGACCAAGAGTCGAGCTTATTAGACGAAGTCGACCAAGGATCGGACTTGTTAAATGAACGAAGCTGATTATGAATCGAGCCTATTTAAAGGAACGAGGGTGACTAAGAGTCGAGCCCGTTAGAACAAAGTCGACTAAGAGTCGGACTTGTTGAATAAATGAGTCTGATTATGAATCGATCCTGTTTAAAGGAACGAGGCTGACTAAGAGTCGAGCCCATTTAAAGGGACGAGGCTAATTAAGAGTCGAGCCCGTTTTAAAGTTACGAGCCTGACTAAGAGTCGAGCCCGTTAGAACGAAGTCGACTAAGAGTCAGATTTGTTGAATAAACGAGACTGGTTATGAATCGAGCCTGTTTAAGGGTACGAGGCTGACTAAGAGTCGAGCCCGTTAGAACGAAGTCGACTAAGAGTCGGACTTGTTGAATAAACGAGACTGATTATGAATCGAGCCTGTTTAAGGGAACGAGGTTGACTAAGATTCGAGCCCGTTTAGATTCGAAGCAAAAACGTAACACAATTTGAATAAACTGCAACTTTATTGAGGTAATAGCTCGATTACATAGAAAACGGAGAGCTAGAACTAGAACTAAACTTCCAACTTGAAAATGAAAGCTAACTTTGAAACTGAACTAGAAAACTGAACTAGAAATAGTATCTGATAAGGTGGGTAGCATGCCATGGATGCTTCAACTCATCGCCATCTCCTTAATAACTCGAGTGACGACATAGGGTCCTTCCCAGTTGGGAGATAACTTGTTCATCTGTGTTCTCCTTCCAGTCGACTCGATCCTCCTCAAAACGTGGTCGCCTACTTGGAACGATATTATCTTTACTTTCTTATCATGATAGCTCTTGGTTTTCTGCTTGTAATTTACCATCCTTAGATGAGCTGTATCTCGCTTTTCGTCGATCAGATCCAAGTCGATCAATCTATTGACCTCGTTCTGCTCTTGGTCGAAGAAGATTACTCTAGCTGTGGGAAATCGTAGCTCGGCCGGTGCCATGGCCTCTGATCCATATGCAAGAGCGAATGGGGTTTCCCCCGTGGGCCCCCGAATGGTTGTGCGGACTGCCCAGAGAGCAAGGGGGAGTTCGTCCAACCAGTTGCTTTTACGACCAACCAAACCCATTTTTAATGCTGAGAGGACCAACTTATTCCCTGCTTCGGCTTGCCCGTTGCCTTGGGGATAGGCGACTGACGACTTCCAATGCTTGACTCCAACTCTTTTCATTTCGTCTTCGAAAGCTTGGGAGAATTGTAACCCGTTATCCGATACTATTGCCCGAGGAATCCCAAAGCGGCACCAAATGAAGTCGTGAATGAAATTGATGGCGTTCTCCTCAGTAATCCTGGCTAGTGGCTTGGCCTCGACCCACTTTGTGAAATAATCAATAGCTACGATCACGTACTTGCAATTTCCACAGGTGGGCGGGAAGGGTCCAATTAAATCGACGCCCCACATATCAAAAGGCCAAGTAGCAATCACTGGAGTTTGCTCGGTTGTAGGCAGGTGAGGAAGATTGGAGAATCTTTGGCACTGGTCACACCCTTGAACAAAATCGTGAGCGTCCGCTCTCATGTGCGGCCAGTAATAGCCCATAGTAATCAACTTATCGGCCAAAGTTTTGGCCCCCGGGTGTCCACCACAAACTCCACTATGTACGTCGTACATCAGCTGGTGAAATTACCCGGATCCGGCTCGCGCGCGGGTCCCGGCATCTCGCATTTGTCGCTTTTAGAAATTTCCCGGATCCGAGAGGCAGCGCGTTCGCGCCCCGGCATCTGGCATTATTCCGTTTGCGTTTAGGTTGGGAGGTGTCTCGCCGTGTTTTCGCTTTGTAGAGTTGCCACGCCGTTTTTATTAAGCCCAAAACATTGAAAAAGGGCATCAGTTTAAAAATAAACTGTTTTTGTATGAAGAGATTTTGAGTTCGGAGGTCAGATGACTCCTCGGGAAGAGAATATTAGAATTTTAGAGCTCACCCGAGTCGCCTCGTAAAAACGAGTCTTTCGAATACCCCTAATATTCTTTAACTGTTGTGTGTGTGTGTGTATGTGCTTTTAAAAATGCATGCTGTGTCGGATATCTACATTGTACACTGCGTACTGAAATGTATTGAAATAGTGTAGGAAGGAAGCCTTACCAATGTTGGTTCGTGTCTGTCTTCCGCTGGGGAATAGTGTTTGAGGATGGAATGGTGTTCCGGTACGGACCGGGATTACTTCGGGAGAAGCCGGTTGTCTGCGGACAGAGTTTCGGCGTGCGTCGGGATTGTAGGCCGCGCTCGGGCAGAGTTTCGGCGTGCGTTGGGATCGCAGGGATCACTCGGGCAGAGGTTCGGCATGCGTTAGGATCTCAGGGATCACTCAGGCAGAGGTTCGGCGTGCGTTGGGATCTCAGGGATCACTCGGGCAGAGGTTCGGCGTGCGTTGGGATCGCAGGGATTACTCGGGCAGAGTTTCGGCGTGCGTTCAAGTTGCTGGTTTGACTCGGAAAGAGCCGGGACACCTTGGGAAAGACCAGGCAAGGCCTCGGAGTACCACGAGGGGCCTCGAAGTACCTCGAGAGTGCCTCGGGGCAGCGCGGGAGCGTCGCGGGAGCGCTCGGAGAGGCTTCGGAGCACCACAAGGGAGCTCGGAAGGCCTCGGAAGGATCCGAAAGGGGCCGGAATTGCCCCGAAGGGTCTTAGAGGGGTGCCTGAAGGCTGGGGGGAGAGGAGAGAAGAGGGAGATGTCTGAATTGAGGGAGATGGAGCCCTCTATTTATAGTGTGGGGAAAACTGCAAAGAGGTCCGTACGGACCTCTTAGTGTAATTACCCCAATCTGGATCACCCTCTTCCGAGCATATGGGAAACACCGCAGACTCACAAACGCAGTCTCGAAGACCTTTGACACTCAAAACCCTCAAAAACCCCAAGCCAAACCAGGGGAGGAACCTTTCTGGGATAAAAAGGGACAAAGGGACCTTTTGGGAATTTTTCAGAAATCAAAAAAGCACAAATGGTCCGTACGGACCTCTTTGCTGTAATGATTACTTAATCCCCTTAAAGTCCAATATATTCCCTCAAATCCCGGAGAACATCATTACCCCCCTACATGGTTGGTCCGTACGGACCTCTTTGCATGCTGAGGTGGTCCGTACGGACCTTATTGCACCTAGACATCATCATTCCAAAATCTTCTTCATCATCACAGATTCCCTCAAATCGAGAAAAACTAAAATTTTGGATTACCTATAAGGTCCGTACGGACCTTATTGCAGTTTTCCTACACTATAAATAGAGGGCTCCCCCTCCCTCATTTTCACACATCTCCCTCTTATCTCCTCTCCCCCCAGCCTTCAGGCTCCCCTCTAAGACCCTTCGGGGCAATCCCGGCCCCTTTCGGATCCTTCTGAGGCCTTCCGAGCTCCCTTGTGGTGCTCCGAAGCCTCTCCGAGCGCTCCCTCGATGCTCCCGCGCTGCCCCGAGACACTCTCGAGGTACTATGAGGCCCCTCGTGGTACTCCGAGGCCTTGCCTGGTCTTTCCCAAGGTGTCCCAGCTCTTTCTGAGTCAAACCGGTAGCTTGAACGCACGCCGAAACTCTTCCTGAGTGACTCTGGCCACCCCAATGCACGCCGAAACTCTGCCCGAGTGATCCCTGCGATCCCAACGCACGCCGAACCTCTGCCCGCACGCAACCTACAATCCCGACGCACGCCGAAACTCTGTCCGCAGACAACCGGCTCCTCCTGAAGCAATCCCGGTCCGTACCGGAACACTATTCCATCCTCAAACACTATTCCCCAGCGGAAGACAGACACGAACCAATATTGGTAAGGCTTCCTTCCTACACTATTTCAATACATTTCAATAAATCAGTGTACAATGTAGACATCCGATACAGCATGCATTTTTAAAAGCACATACACACACACAACAGTTAAAGAATATTAGGGGTATCCGAAAGACTCGTTTTTACGAGACGACTCGGGTGAGCTCTAAGATTCTAATATTCTCTTCCCGAGGAGTCATCTGACCTCCGAACTCAAAATCTCATCACACAAAAACAGTTTATTTTTAAACTGATGCCCTTTTTCAATGTTTTGGGCTTAATAAAAACGGCGTGGCGACTCTACAAGCAAAAACACAGCGAGACATCCTCCACCAACTAAACGCCGCTAAACGGAACAAGCCAGATGCCGGGGCGCGAGCGCGCTGCCTATCGGATCCGGGCGACATCCTGAAGCGACGCAAAATGCGAGATGCCGGGGCCCCGCGCGCGAGCCGGATCCGGGTAATTTCAGTTGGCGACTCCGCTGGGGACTATTTTGTTTTAAAAACTTTTAAACAAAACAAAAGATTTTTAAAACAATGATGAGGGTCAAACTTTCATTTTACCCCTTTCTTTAACTGTTGTGTGTGTGTGCATGTGCTTTATTTTTTTTTATTTACAAAAAAAAAATAAAAATACAAAAAAAAATTCATCAATATACATCTGTGCATACATTTAAAATTCTTCGAAAAACTTCTGTTTTACTCAGAAAAAGAATTTTAGAGACCGCACACTACGCGCACTGCTGCCTCGGTTACACCGCACACTACTCACACTGCTGTCTCGGTTACACCGCACGCTACGCGCACTGCTGCCTCGGATACACTGCACACTACAACCCTTAACCCGGGGTGGTCTCAGTTGCAGTTCGTTTGGCCTTCCTACGCCTCTCGGACGCGCACGGGATCATTCCAAACATCCCATCCTAGCCAAGCGTCAACCCTGCACGTTTGAGTCTTGAGTCACACTCTGTCCAGACTCGGTTGGTTTTTACCCAGTCCGTGTCATACAGCCTGGATACATATACCATGCCGGCCATTTTCTGGGTCGAAGCTCGGAACTCAAGATCCCTTGCGCAAGCAAAGCGATGAAAGGTCATGCTAAAATATTGACCTGATCTTGATTTCCGAAGCTACACCCAGACAATGTTCCGTCCCGGATATACATCCATGCCCACATGACACCATGTCATCAAGCCTTTGATACGTCAGCCATGACGATATGACCCAGCCAACGCCTAACGTCACAGATCCCTTGCGCAAGCAAGGTAAAGAGAGGTCATGCCCAACTCTTGACCCGATCTTGACTCAATGGCCGGCTCGGTTCACTATTCACATGGCTAACTCATCAAAACGATCATGACAGGCTCGATCCTTAGGTTCGATTTTTCTTTTAGGCCGGTGGAAACCGCTTGCCCTATAGGACCCTCGCCCGGGGCTGTCCACCCTGGGATGTCAAAATACAGGTGCAAAACGAGGGGCTTATAGCCGCACAGATGGTCTCCACTGACCCAGGATCTAGCATAGTTGCGAAAAAGAAGAGCAATCTTTTCCAACCTACCTAGGACTCTGAGAAAACATGTTTTAAGTAAATTAAAACAACAAAAAATATAAAAGAAGCGGAAACCGCATGCCACGTGAGCTTTCCCCCTTTTATCCTGAGAGGCCTTTCCGTGTCTAAACCTTGCCCGTCACCCCCTCCAGCTAACCGAGAGTGGTTGAGAATACCCGGGAGCCGCCTTTTCAGTATCGAGGTCACAAGGTCCGACAGCCCTTCCAGTTCAACGGTCCGCACCTTCCGCTACTCCCCCATGACGGGATCGACATATAACAGTGAGGGAAACGGAACCCCGCCACTAAGGAACCTTCAGACAATGGAGGAGGTGCTGGGAGCCTTCGAAACTATCAAGAAGCGCCAAGAAGAGCAGCAAGCTTGGATCGTAGACACCCTGCGTCTTCGAGGAACCGTTGCAGTTCACCAACCTGACGGAACCTTTGTTCTCATAGAAGACGAAGAAATACCGTCTCCCCCGGTTTCTCAAAGCAATCAGCATGTCCCGCCTCCGCCAAGCTACGAGATCCCAGCCACGCTAAGCAGCTCTCGCTCAAACCTCCCCTCAGGCGTCAGTCAAGCAGCTCCGACATGTCCGCCTCAACATAGTCAGTTTCCCGGCTCTGCACATCAAGCTCAGTACCAACTGCACACATACGTGCCTGCTCTGCCAGATCCCAATGCATCTCGGTATCCCCCAGGATTCAACCCTTTGCCTCTATACGAGCCTCGCAGCCATAATCAGAAGTCACCATGCTTACCTGGGACAGGAATCCCGAGCGGATATCTCGACATCTCAAGCCTGCCACCCGCTAGTCTGCCACTTGGGGCTAATGAAACATTTCCTCAATTCCCAAACGCAACCCTTAGCGGACCTGGCAATCACGCCCTTGACTTCAACACTCCAAGGTATGGGTTGGTATACACACAACTACCTCCCCAAGACTCTCGAATGGTGATCCCATCAGCCAATCCACCTCCATCTTCGGTTTCTATCCCCGAAAACGGTAACCCGCCTCAACCTGCCGATCCCCACATGGCTTGGCTGATCGAGCAAATGAAGGACATGCAAGGCAAGCTAGCCAGTTCTCGGAAGGACTCCCTCCTGCCTACTGATCCAAGCAAAGTGGTCCCGCTCCCTCCGAAATTCAGGATGCCAGAAATGGAAAAGTTTGACGGGACGGAATGCCCAAAAACTCACATCGATACCTATGTCTTGGGTATGAGAGCTAAAGGAGCAACCCCTCAACAGATGGCGGACCACTTTCAGCATTCTCTCAAATCCACAGCGCTAAGGTGGTTCCTCAACGTAAAGGCAGAAAACCGCTCCACGTGGGACCAAATCAGCGAGATCTTCCTAGAGAAGTACCGCGCCAACCTTGAGTGGGAGACAAACCGCCACGATCTGCAAGCCACCGAGCAAAAGGATGATGAACCAGTAGGCGAGTTCTACAAAAGATGGAATTGGAAGCTTAGTGAGATAATGGATACGCTTTCCAAATAAGAGCAGATGGACATCTTCCATTCTTGCCTCAAGCCATCCCTGAGGACCTTGATTAGCCATCACTTCTATCCGGATCTCCGTGCCATGGTCAACGCTGGAACTAAGTTTGAGAAGACTCTGAGCCTTCAGAAGACAACAGCAACCCCTGCTTCATCCTACCGCTATCGGACAAACCTGGCAACTTCAACTCCTGCCCCGAACAAAGGAAAAGAAGCAGCCGGAACGGTACACTACATCCAGAACGGAGCTCAAGTAAACCGCGATCAAGCAGCCCCAAGGAATAACAATCCCCCTCGCTTCCCACAGTTCCAGCATTTTGACAACCTTGAAATGCCCCTGGGCCAAGTATTTGAAGCTTTGGTGAAACGAAATCTTCTCAAGCCTCTCGAGAATTTCCAACCAAAGACTCCCAAGCCCAACATGGATATGAGCAAGCACTGCGCCTTCCACAACTACCCAGGCCACACCACCGACAATTGCTTCATGCTAAAGCAGGTGGTCCAGGGGCTAATCGAGGAGGGAAAATTGGAACGCCCTCGTGGCCCCAATACTATAGGAAATCCATTCCCCCGGAACGACAGGGTAAATACAATAGCTTTTGACGAAACTCCAAGTGAGAGCAGACCCCCTGCAATTTCTGAAACCGTCAGCATGCTGTCTCGCTATGACTGGGAACGTGAAACCAGAGTCAAAAGGTCTCGTGACCGGGAATCCAGACAAGAACGCCCAAGGGCAACTGTCTTCCTACGATCTTTGCCCCAACCAAGGCACACCAATGGATGGATCGAACGCTCCCCAGAGGAGACTGAGTCAAATGGCAGCACAGGAAGCGGTCTAGCCTTCACAGACGATGACTTGCCGATATGTGAGAATCGACACAACGAAGCCCTCCTCATCCTCATAAAAATAGAGATGTTCTTCCTCCCGAACGTCTTGATTGATAACGGCTCCGCAGTCAACATCATCGCCTTGAGCACACTGAAACGACTCCGTATCGACCGCTCCCTGATAAGGCCTTCACCCCGGGGCCGAGGAGGACAAGGATGGGGCTGAAAAGGGAAAAAATATTGGAGTGACTGGATCAATGGTGAGGAGGCTAAAGGGAAAAACAAGGAAACCAAAGGTCGATGATGACTTTGTTTCTTTACCAAAAAGGCAGAAGAAGAATGATGAGAAAAAGAAAGTTCAAGCTGCAAACATTGAGATTGTAGATGATTTGCAGGGAGAAAAGATGAAAGGCAAACGTGTTGTGCAGCTCAAGTTCAAGAAAAAATTCAGTAAAACAACAAAAATGGTGGCACAAAAAGAAATTGATGAGTATCACAACTTATTGAAAGTTCAAACAAAGGAGTAAGTACCAAAAACAAACTTTAATATTTTTGAATGATTATTTATCACAATCATTAAGTTATATTTATGTTCTTGCAGTGGGGATGCATGGGTATATGGAAATATCCATATAAGTGTTGAAGAATTGTGGATGATTGCCCATGACACATGTACTGATGTGATGGTATATTTACTCCTACTCTTAAATTGATTTAACAATTGATAAACTGTGAATTCTATTTCATTTGTTGTGCACAATCAAACATGAATAACTGTGCAATCTATTTCACATTTGTTGGTTATTAAACCCTTACTCAGTTATTTAACAACATTTGTTGGTTATTTAACATTTGTTATACAATCTATTTAACAACAGAATTGTGCAATCTATTTCTCAGTAATTTAACAACAAACAATCATGAATAATTGACAACTGTGAGGTCAATTTATCAGTTATTAAAAAACATTTCACAATTTCATCTGTTGTTTGACAGGTAATGAATGGTTACCTCGAAATATTGAAAAAGCAATACAAAGACATAAAATCTTCAAGCTCACAGAATACTACTGTTGGAGTGATCACTGCTAATGCCATGGTAAGTACATTTATATTTATTTATGTAAAATGTTCTTGTTGAGGTGTTATAGATATTGACTAAATGTTTACATGCAACCATTTCTAGAAAATAATTATACAAAATGCATTAAAGAAGAGATTGATGATGCCTTGTTGGAATTGATAAAAGATGATAAAAGGTTCATCCTCTTCCCAATACACACCCCATCAAAACAAAGGTTGGTTGAACATTGGACTCTTCTCGTTCTTGATGTTGAAACGGGGGTGTAACGACCCTAACCCTAGACACAATTTTAGTATAACATTATATACTTTTAATATTAATATCAACCTTATGTGTTTATTTTATATCTTTAAATTTCTTATATTAGGATAAAATGATAAGGAAATAAATAGTGTTCTAAAGGAAAAATAATAATTAGAAATAAATAAAGTAATAGAATGGAGTGGTAATAAAATGGACAAATAAAATGTTATGGGTTGAGAGAATTAATTTAAATTGATGAAAGAGTTTTTGGTAGGGAATATTTGGAGTGGGGGACAACTCCCCTAAAACCCTCCCCAAATCCCTCCATATCCGCCCCCCCCCCCCCTTCCTCCTTTACCCTTTTCATACTCCACCTCCCTCCATCATCCTCCTCAAAAATACCTCTTCACTTTCTCTCTCAACTTTCCATGGATACCCATTTGGAAGCACCTCTTCTCAAGCTCCCACCAAGTGCCATCCTTCACCATTTTTAGATCCGAGAGTACTTTTGGAATCGGGAGACCAAGAGGAGTTCTTCAAGCTAAAGAAATCCATGATCCATCTCCCATTTTAATGTGAGTTATTATGACTTCCTTTCTTTAAATGTTCATAAACTATTGATGTTGTTATTATTGTTATAATGGTTATTTGAGGCCTTAGAAACTTTCTTGGATGTTGAGAAATTTGGTAAGGAAATAGAATGTTGTGGTTGGTTAGGAAAATGGGTCAAGAAGGTAAGCAAATGGGTTAATTAAATTATGAAATTTATACTTGGAAAGTGATAGTGAAATGGGTAGTGATTCAAAGGGTAAATGATATAAGATTTAATCATTTTTGGGTTACATGGCTTAGTATGTGAATTGTTATGACTTTCCTTCTTATGAATGATCATAAATTATAAATGTTGTTCTTGTTATATTAATGGGTGTTACATGCTTTAGAACCTTACATGAGTTAGAAAATGGGTAAATGAATTTGGTTGAGGATAATGTTCTTGGAAGATGATTTAGAGGGTATAAAATGGGTAAAATGTAGAATGATAAATGACTTAGAATTCTTTATTTTGGGGTTGCATGATTTAGGGTGAACTTGGTGAAGCTAGGAAATCTTCTTGTTGATTTTTAATGTAGAGTAGAAGGAAAACTTGGGAAGTGAAAGAAAATGGTAAGAGATTACAATTTGGGAAACACAGGAATTCATGGATCCGGCACTTGGGCGGTCGCCCGAGGGGCGTGAGCGGCCGCCCATGTGTCCAGAATTTAGAGTGCCTTGTAAAGCCTCTTGGGCGGTCGCCCAAGAGGTATGGGCTGATCGCCAGACCCCAGGAAGTTTAGCGTAAATCATAACCGGAATTTGTTAGCAACATTGTTTGGTCACTTATAGATTGTGACCCCCACTTAGTAAATTGATCTTGAACCTTCATAGAGGCCTTGTTTTATTGTATAATGACCTTGTAGGATGGATTGATGATATTTCCTTGCCTTACATTGAGTTCATATACACTTTGTTTATATTATGCATAGTGTGTTGAATAAATGTTGCACTATGATAATTGTTAAATATGAGTATATATTACCATGTTGCTATGTTGCTTATCCCTTTGTGGATTTATATTACAAGTTTATGATATGTCTTGGACTTCGGTATACCGGTGGTTGGAGGGTTGTTTCTGGTGAATATTGCTTTAAGCGGTTCAGCGGGAGATGAGTTATGTCAATAACTATCTCGGTTGTTAGGGGTCGTTTCTGGTGAATATGCCTAGCGGTTCACGGGAGATGAGTTATGACAATAACTATCTCGGTTGTTCGGGGTTTATGAATATTGCCTAAGCGGTTCATAAGGGATGAGTTATGACGATAACTATCTCGGTTGTACGATTTGTTTGTGAATAATGCCTAAGCGGTTCACTGGAGATGAGTTATGACAATAACTATCTCGATTGTTTGGGGGTATTTATTACTCTCTGTTTGTTATATGATATTGATTCTGGTGGATATACATTCACGGAATAAGATTGGAGTATTATTATACCCAATGTTGTACGACTCTTGTTCGGACGGGAAAAGGTAAACCAAGGTAATGTAAGGTGTTTACAGCTTTTCCAACGTGTTATATGCAACTTGTTATGTGTTGCATCTTATATGGCATATTGCTGCATTCATAATAGCTTGCTGAGATTTATTATCACCCCTCTCCCTTTACTGTTTTTAGATTCCGAGACAGGTGGACCAGCCAAGTAAGGGCGGTGAGGAGTTTGGAAGTTATATTGTGAGAATTGTCGGGGTATGATTAGGTTGGTATAGAAAGTGTGCTTTGGTATAATTCAATTACGGAATTGTATTTATAAATCTTCATTTTATGTTATAACCGAGGCCTTTTTGTAACTAAAATAGTTTCTTACTTTCTAAGTTGGTCAATTATTTCTCCATTGTGAAAAGGTGTAGATTTATTTTTAAATGGTTATAATAATTGTATTTAATTTTGAAAGTTAAATAAAAGTTTTAAAAAATTAGGAAAAATTGGGTTAGTTTGAGGATGCTCCAGCTTGGGACACGTGTAGGTTCCGGGTCGGGGTCCTCACAGGGGGAGTTTATGTTTTATAACTCAATGCGTCCAAGGAAAAAAGAAACAAAGGACCCGTATGCTGTGTATGCTCGAGTAATGGTAATAACATGATACGTAATTTTACTTTAATTTTCTTTCAGTTTATGACTCGGTGTTTGATAAATGACAAAATCTTTTCATTTTTACAGTTTGATTACGTCAGAAACTTGTCTTGTGTTTTGTCAAATGTTACTCAAGAAGATTCACCAGCTGAAAAGTTCATTGAAGTTGAAGATACACCACAGCAAAATTTGCCAAGTCTTGATTGTGGAATTCATGTTCTTATGAATTGCAAGGACTACTTTGACTGGGGATTCGTGAGGAAGAGCTATGAAAAGGATGAAGCGCATCAATTTAGGGCAAAAATGTTTACTGAATTTCTGAATGATGAAAAGAAAGTGTCTGTAGTTTGATTGTAGTGTCAGTTTAAAGATACATTATTTTTGTCTAGGCACTCTTTTGGTTGTTGAAGTACAAAATGAAAAAGACGTGAAGTAACTCGAAAATATGTAGTGAAAAAAACTTGACAAATGTGTTGTATCAGAAGGAAGTTTACCTATTACTGCAGTTTCTGCACAACTGTAATGTCAATTTCTCAGTTATGCTTATGCAATTTCTCAGTTAGTATGTTTACCTGTTACTGCAGTTTTCATAGACTTGACAAATGTGATGTAAATAAATGTGCTATGTTTTTCACAGTTGCTGGGTATTGATGTAAATAACTGTAGGACCTATTTCACAGTTGTTGGTTTTTGAGGCGTGCACCTGGTAGGAACTGAGGCTGGCGCCTGGAGTTAGATGAGGCGCGCGCCTGAAAGGCGGTAGTCCAGACCTTCCTATTTCACTGTTATGCACCATTTCATTAAAAACAGAGAAATTAAATTCACCATTTCATTTCATTTCATATATTGTCTTTAAAAAGAAAAAGAAAAAAAATCTGAACTAAAGATAGAACCAAAACATCATCAAATAGGTTCCCTGCAAGACTTCCTATTGTGAGTTCCTAATTTTCCGCAACGACCACATTTCATTTTCCTTTTCATAACTTCCCCCTAGAAGGAATACGATTCTTCCTAGGCCTTCTAGGAGGACGCCTTGTTACTGGTGGAAGTATCACAGGTGGTTCAGTATTGGGAGCTTGACCAAATGAAGCATAAGCCTGGATTGGTGAAGCATAACACTCTCTGTAGTAACTGCAATGGAAAAATGGCTCAATGTATGAGAATGGATCTGGTTTGGTATTGAACAGAACAGCAACTGCATGCACACAAGGGAAACCTTCATGCTGCCACTTTCCACATGAACATGTGCATTCTTCTACGTTGACAACCATTGCTGGAACGAAATGCACTTCAAACACATTGTTTGAAGAAGAGTATACCACCCATGACCTACCAATTTTTTTAAGTTCTTCATACTTCTTCTGCATAAGAGGACACAATGTTGAATTCCACTTTGATGAGTCTTCTCTCCGTTTTGACATTTGACACATCATCTTCAATCTAATAGAATCAATTAACTCCATAATAGGCAATGAACGAGCAACTTTAAACTGAGCATTAAATGATTCTGCAGCATAAGATGACATCTCCCCATATCAACTACCATTAAAGAATGCATTAGCATAATTTTCAACTGGTAGGTTATCCAAAAACTCTTTAACAACTGTCCCACCTTCAGCTTTCATTTCATTCAGAAAATTATTGAAAAGTTCTTCCGTCGGGGCTTCTGCGCACTGACTGAGTTTATAGGTCATCCTATTCTTAAAGCTTATATGACAGCCTCTCATCTTATCCTTCAAATTATTTTTCAGATGAACAATGCAAAATGAATGAAAACATTCGGGCAACACGTCTTTCACTGCTTGAATAATGCCTTGATGGCGATCCAACACAAATGTCACTTGCCTATAATCTATGAGAGGTTTAAGTTGCTGCAAAAACCATATCCAATTTGCAGTATCTTCACCACCAACAATAGCAAAAGCAATGTTAAAAAGCCCTGAATAAGAAAAAATGACAGTAAGAAAAATTAGAGAAACAACTGTGAAATACACTATACTGTTTCTGTACAGAATAATACATACCTGAATTGCCATCTTTGGCCGTTGCAGCAAGTAAAGTCCCCTTGTATTTTCCATGTAAAAATGTACCATCAACAAATAGCAACGGACGAAAAAACCGGAAACCTCTTATGCATGCCCCAAATGAAACAAAACACCTTCTAAAGTGACCCACTTTATCAGATTCAAGCACAAACTGATTACTCGCATCCAACTCCTTCATCTTCTTAAAGTAACCTCTCAAATTATCATAAGATAACGATTCTTCACCGTAAACTACTGCCCTAGCTTTCTCAATAGCTCTCCACCCAACTTTGTAAGTTACATCAAGTCCATAACTAGTCTTAAGAACCCTAAGAATTTGAGCTGTACCAATCGAAGGCGTAAAACGAACAACATCAACTATGGATTCAGCAAGAACATCAGAAGTAACCCTACTACCCTTTTCACTCCTATGAACATCACCGCATGTATGAATTGAAGTATATGTTTTGATGTAAACAAATCCATTTGACTTCTCAACAGAAGCATGGATCCTCCAAGGACAGCCTACAGCAGATTTATGCTTGCACTGTGCAGTAACACGTTTTTTGTCATTTTTAATATACTCAAAACTAAATCCAACCTCACAGGCATACTTACATAATCTGATACGAAACTCAGTAATTCCTCCTTCAAATACTTGTCCAATACCTGTTATTTCCTTAGCCCACTTTGCAGTTAACAATTCTTTTTCTCCATGATGGAAAAAGTTCACAGGCATTTCAAGTGCAAGCCTACTAGAACTACTATGCTCTAGTTCATTAGATATAGAACCACCACAACGCACAGTAGATGTAGATGATTCATAGGCACAAATAGCTTGACTCTCTTTAACATGAACAACAACAAGTTTTGCACCACTATAACCTAACATGATGCCCATATTCAAGAAATCCTCTTCATTCTCCAGTAAGCAACTTGAATTATCAGGTAAAACATATAACAATGATATAGAATCCTTATTCAATGAAGGCCACCTTGAACAAACAAACTCAACAACTGAGAAATATGAAGAAAACTGAGCAAATTTTGCTATTGCATTCAATTCACCATACTTAAATGAAAGCATCACTGGAGTATCCATACATCTGCATAGAAGAAACATAAAAAATATTACAACTGAGAAATTCACTTAACAATATTGATTATCATAGAACTGAATCATTAAAACAATTACAAAAGCATAAAAATACAATGTATTACAGAAATTTCAAAGCTATCACAGATTTCGTTCACAAAAAATTAACAAATCCACAATATCAAATCCGAATATAACATACCTGGGCAAATCTAAATCAATCAATTGAAGAATCAACCAAGAAATTGAATCTGATTCCACTTCAAATTGAGATCGAGGGAAACGAATTGTGATCAGAAAAGAGAGATATCTTCTCTTGAATTGAAATCTAGAGACGAAAAGGAGAATGGCGCGATTGATTTCGCGCTGGCGCAGAAGAGATGCAATGCGATGAATTCCGTTTCCTTTTAGGATTGTTAAACATCAAATTCATACGCATATATACTAGGGGCAATTTCGGTATTAATTTTTTTTTAAATAGAGCTAAGGAGTGTATTGGTAAAATATATTTCAATCAATGGACCCTAAGGTTGATTATGAAATGTTGAGTTTTTTTAATAAATTCCACCTTATTATAGGGGCTTATTGGTAAAAATCCCTTCAAAAAAAATAGACTCTTCCAAATTAGGGAAACCGGAGCGATGGCTCATCCAACTCACCTTATTAGCTGATCCTGTGAAGTATTTGCGAGAGAAGGAAAAGAGGATTACTGTAAGATGTGGGTTTACATTGGTGGTAAAGATATTGCTGTAGTGCAAGCCACAATAGTCCATCGGCAGCTTAACGGCTTCATTACTTGATGGGGACGAAAGGTTTGTGGAAGTGACTAAGAAATGGTGGAAGCTGCTCTTGGAGAAGAAAGTGGAGAAGACAAAAGGAAAGTAATATCTTCTTATCATTTCAAACTGAATTTATAGAAAATAAATAATTCCTCAGTTTAGTTTATGTCCCAAAAACATTCATTAATTCTTCCTCATTTCTTAGAACCAATAAATCTATCACACTTAATAAAAAGAAAAACCTTTCATTTTCTAGACCCTCCAACTTTTCAATTAATTAAAACTCCTTTCTCTTCCTTTTTAATCATCAGTTACTTCCACGAAAATATATAGGCACCTAAAAACTAAACTGTTTCACTTAAAAAAAACACTATTTATTACAAGAAATATAGTATTAATTAATAATTTTTTTTCGCATAATTCTATTTTTAGCGGGAAAAATTGGATTTCTATTTTTAGTGACTATCCTGGTTTTATATATATATAGATAGCGATATTTTCGATCAAAATCTTGATATGCACGAATTTAACTGCGAGTATAACCTGGACACCGCCTCAATCTGTCATTAATAAATTCCTCCTCTGGTAATAATTTGCGCTAAGCACTTGATATGCAAAATTTAGATTGACGAAAAAACACTCACGCGGCATCTCAAAATTCACGAACCATCATTTTGCAATAAGAACATTGACATTCACTTCATTGTGAGAAAATGCAAGAACCATCGTCATTGCAAGATGTAAAAACAACAAACATAAAACAAACAAACATAGGCTCTCACAAAGGACAAAAAACAACGTTTTCACAAAGCAGAGAAAACAACGTCTTTCGATGAATAAGAGAAATTTATGAAACGACAAAATGGAAAAAAATCAACAACACAATTGTTTGTAATGTCAACAGTTTGAGATTATAAAAATTGTGTTATTGTTGAATGTGTAAAATGGGAATGAGCAACAACAAAATGAAGAAAATGGCAAATTGATGAAAATGGAGAAGAAGGAGAGAGTGGTTTGGGGACGGTTACTAGGAAGAAGAAATGTAGAAAGAGAGCCCCCAAAAATAGGTTAAGGCTGCTTTATGAAATACAGTATGCTAGTAATTGTTATTAAAAATATTTCAAAAATTAGAAATAATTTAAAATAAATTGTTTCTTGAAAATGGAAAAAGAGAAAATAGAAAGAGATGAAGAGATGGAAAATAAAAGTAAAAATAAAATAATTAACCGCGACGGAAGTCGAGTCTTGTGCAACACCATCTTTAAGAATAATTTGCCATGCACTAGTGATAACAGATTAGCGGCAATCCTCTCGTAAAATAAAATGACTTTTCGACTTTTAATGTAAGCACTTCAAATAAAGAGACATACGAACTAACGGTATTTGAAATTTATGAACTTGAAGGAGGATGAATGCTTCAATATTCACTAACTAACAGAACCGCCCGATTTGACCCACGAGCTGAACCATCTTGCTGGGTGAGCTAGACAAAACTTTAAGGAGCTAGTGTGCCCTAAAGTGCCCAATGTGTCGTTTGCGCGCTCAGGCTCGGATGGTGCGACCATTCTCGTGGTTCGAATTTGAGCTAGTCCACTATTTGAATAGTTGGCCCAATGGACCACTAAATGGTAGGTGGTTAACACTTGATTGTTATCTCTTTGAAGTGGATGTGTTTATAAACTCTCATACTTTGTGCTTTATAGGCAATGGGGGATATAGCTTTCCACATCGCAAAACTTTTCATAAACTAATTATAAATTGCATAGTTTGAGCATTAATTTCTCATTCACCACAATTTAGTTTTGAGAAAAAAAAATACATCACGTTAATATAATTCAAATATAGATTTATTTTCATTTAAATAAAATGAAATTACATTTAATTTTTGATAAAATATTGATCAAAGCTAATATTTGAAACCAAATTTCAATAGTAATTTAATAATTTAATGGTCATGATCAATAGTCTTTCAAGCATGGTGACTTAGAATTAATTTTGTCAATCTCAATCAAGTTTACACTCTAATTAAACTAAACCATAAATTTCAGCAACTGTTATATGTCCAGATGTAGGACAATGTAGATGAAGTAGCATATGCTATAGTTATATGGGTAGATTATTAGATAGGTAGGCACATCAGGAATGGAGACAGCTGCTGCTTCTCCTCCCAACATTTGTCATATTTTCTGTATTATTATTCATAATTTGAACCCTTCTTTTAAGTAAAATAAAATGAAATGAGTATTTGTCATAGATATAGATATGAGAAAAATATAGTGTAATTAATTTCGAACAATTTGTAAAGCAACAAATTATCGGTGCAAATGTGCACATGACAGACAGGCATAGCCTTGGGCTAGGAGGGAGTACTGCAGTGCCAGTGGATGATGATATTGAACATGTGAATCCATGAGAGGTGGTCAGAAGTTAATTTATAGGATATAGAAACAAAAGACTCCGATTTCTACTACAATAACAAGCATTGACAGCCTTTACCCACTAGAAGAGAAGCCCACCCTCCTTCCCTCCCTCTCTCTCACAAGCCAACATAATAAATTACAGTAAGAAAAGTTTTTCAAGTACTCCCTGCTGTATTAAAGTAATAACTTTTGATTCTTTTCTTGTGCACCCTCTCTCTCTCTCTCACACACACACACACACAGAGAGAGAGAGAGAAAACGATGCAAGTTGGAGAGAGAGAGAATGCACACAGCTTTCAATGTCACCCTCTCGATTATAACTCACTTGTTATAGAAAATTCAGACAGTCTCACTGACTCCTCCTCAACAGTCCCTCTTTTTTAAATAATTTCGTGTTCAAAGCTGACCACTGACATCCTCAACCCCAACCCAACCCAACCCACAAGGATTTCATTTCCTTTACTAATGCTGGCTTTAGGTTCCATTTACTCATTCCATCCTTTTAAATTACACACAAAAAGTAGAAAAAAAATGGCGTTGTTAGTTGTAGAAAAGGTTAACCCCACTCCAGTTAGATCTCCCTTTCTTGCAATCTTTTTCTTGAATTGTGTCCCTTTTTAGCTGTAAATGCAGCTGGCTGCTTAGTTTTAGTAGTAATTTTACAACAATCTTTCTAGTTCTAGATATTCCATTCCATGGGAAAGAAAGGTGGATCCTCATGGTTGACCGCCGTTAAGCGTGCCTTCAGATCTCCTTCCAAGGACTCCAATGAAATCAACAACAAGAGTAATACTAGACCAAAACTTGACCATACCCAACATCAACTTGATCTTGAAGATGACAAGGTATACATACCCACCTGCAATGCAATTACTCTGCTCTTTGGTTTTACACATGTGCTGCCTTTTAATTGTTTTTGCAGAAGAAAGAAAAAAGAAGATGGCTTTTCCGAAAGCCCACCATCCACGAAAATGTATCAGCAGAGGGTCAGCCCAAGATGACAAGTAGTGGAGTTAGTGCAGAACAAGAAAGGCATGCCATTGCTGTGGCTGTGGCTACTGCAGCTGCCGCCACCGCACAAGCTGCCATGGAGGTGGCCCGACTCACAACCAGGCCACCTCCCAGAGTACACCATGCTGCCACCCTCATTCAGACTTCTTTTAGGGGTTATCTGGTCAGTCTTCACTTTCAGATCTATACACTCCGATTTAATCCAATCCCAAGGTTTCACTTTTCCTAGTCAAAATTTGATTTTCAAAATACATGGAATTTTGTTTCAATATGCCTATGTTAAATGCCAATCCAAAATTAATTAGATTGATTAGGAAATAGAAGATCAAAACGTATATCTTCAATTGATTCTTTTATGCATACCTCTTCTGTTTGATCCACGCCATACTTCATTCTCGTTCTCTTTGATTTAGGGCAGAAATACAAATGGAATGTTTTAATTGCAATTCATTAAGTTATAATGGGGCCAGGGAGGAGATGGATGTACATTATTAGTATTGATTTAGTTTGTGTACACATATATGCGCAGGCTAGAAGAGCTCTGCGTGCACTAAAAGGATTGGTTAAACTGCAAGCGCTTGTGAGAGGACACAACGTGCGAAAGCAAGCAAAGATGACCCTTCAATGTATGCAAGCTCTGGTACGAGTGCAGGCTCGGGTACTTGATCAAAGAATGAGACAGTCGGATCAAGGCAGTAGAAAATCAACTTTTAGCGACACCAATAGCGTCTGGGAATCCCGTTATCTCCAAGATGTTTCCGATAGAAGATCAATGGTAGGTACAAGCTCTTTTTTACCTGTGTTTGTTTAATTTCTATGTTTATTAACTCGTTTTTGTGTTTTGTGTATATGCAGTCGCGTGATGGAAGCAGCATTGCAGATGATTGGGATGAACGCCCACACACAATTGAGGAGGTGAAAGCAATGCTTCAGAATAGAAGAGAAGCTGCTGCCAAACGCGAGAGGACCTTGTCCCAAGCCTTCTCTCAAAAGGTTCATTTTCTTTCTTTCAGTAGCCTTGGAAAATTATAACTCATCTCCTTTATTTGAGTAAACTTTACAATTTACATCATATAAAGTTAAAGGGGAGTAGCTTTTAAATGTCTTAATAATCATTTTGCCGAAAATTGTTTAGATGAAAATACATCTTTAAAGTATTATTACATACATCTAAAGCTGTAGGAGATGAACACTTTATGTGAGAGTCGAAAATCAAATTAAGTACTATCCCCGTCCCAAAATGAATGTCCAAACAAATTTCAATTTTTCTCTTGATTGGGACGGAGGGAATGGTTTATGAAGTGACACATTTATACTATTTCCTACCATTAGCTTGATTCTAAGGACTGGACTTACAGGCACCCTGAATTAATGCCATGTAAGTAGTAAGTCTTGTCTTTAGGCCTCAAAGGGATATTGTTGGATGCCAAGAACTCTTTCAAGCCATTTTTTTTTTCGTACTTTGAATGTCTGCCTTTTTCTCTGTTTTCTTTTTTTCTTCTCTTAATAAATGTCCATTTTTCAGTTAATAATTTATGAATTTCTTTGAATTGAACATCAAAGATGTGGAGAAATGGTAGGAACCCATCATTGGGCAGCGAGAATGAGCTCGGGGACAAACACCAGTGGCTCGATAGCTGGATGGGTTCAAAACCATGGGATAGTCGGGGCCGAGCTTCCACAGATCAGCGTGACACTGTCAAGACAGTTGAAATCGACACTGCTCAGCCTTACTCATACTTGCCACCCAATTTGAGACGATCAAATCAGCAGCAGCAAATCCACCACCAAAATCAAAGACCTGTTTCTCCGCTCAACAGATCCCACCAAAGCCAGCAACCCATAACACCCTCCCCATCAAAAACAAGACCCATTCAAGTCCGTTCCGCAAGCCCACATTATGCAAGAGAGGAAAGAAGCTATCAGAGTGTCCAGAGCCAAACCCCAAGTCTGAGATCTAATTACACTTACAATGGTGCTTTGTACCAACGTGGTGGTGGTGGTGCAGTTCCAAACTATATGACTGCAACCGAGTCTGCAAAAGCTCGGGTGCGCTCACAGAGTGCGCCAAGACAAAGGCCAGCGACCCCGGAGAGGGATCGACCTGGTTCAGTGGCTAAGAAACGGCTATCATTCCCAGTGCCAGTGCCAGACCCGTACAATAATGGAAATGCACATAGTTTAAGGAGTCCGAGCTTTACAAGCATAGCAGGATCGCATGGTGGGGTGGAGCAAAGATCAAACTATTCATCATATTGTACGGAGAGCATGAGCATAGGAGGGGAGATTTCACCATCTTCAACAACTGACCTTAGGAGGTGGTTAAGGTGATTTCACAGTCTAATTTGTTTCAACTACTCTAGTTAGGTTGTTATTCAAGCAATGGCCTTAGACCTTAACTTGCATGAGTAGTTAGTAATTAAAGGCTCGTATGTATCTGTTAACCTTGATTTAGCTATTTAGTGGTTGTGGGAGTGGGATATACATATATTGTTGGATCTAACAGGAACAATTAATTAAAGGAGAAGAGTCCGGTGTGTAATTGAAGTCACATGTATCCTGCTTGCTTTGCTTAGCTTAGTTGACTGTAATGTTGAGCTCTGTATATTTATCTTTCTTTCTATGTTTCTTTATGAAACAATTAAGTTGTTCTGGGCTGGTCCTCTATATTTATATTGATATTGATATTATTGTGTCTGAATGAATGGTTAAAATTAATCTTGATTATCTATTAAAAAAATTATATATGGTTCAATTACAACCCTATCTACATCACTACTAGTCTTTGGTTACCAAAACTTTTGCATGACTATTTCTAATACTCATCATTTTCAATGATCTCATAACCAACCTCTTTCCTCAACTTTTCTTTTTTATTATTTTAATGTTAGTTTTGACCTTCTCTTCTCTTCTCTTCATTAAACATGCCTGACTGACTTGACTTCCCCTATTATTAGTATTAGGAATTTAGTGTAGTGGTACATCACACTCACACACCTTTTGGTTTATTCAGTTCTTCGTCCAACAAAGCACTACATATACATATAATGTGTTTAAAGACTGACACATACTCATGTTTATATAGAGTTTAAAATGAAATCATTATACCTTAGTGTTTAGACATGAATATCCTCCACCTACCTTGAGTACTCCACTCCTCCTTGCTTTGCTTGGTTTACACTTCATAACCCAACAATCTTTCTTCATAAATTATAACCAATGGATTAACCATTTATGCTTGTAATTAAAAGACATGAATACCCCTCAGTTATGAAAATGTGAGTGACACATGTCAAGTCTTGTTAAATTTTAAACCATCCGCTAGATAAAAGATCTTCTTTTGAGACAAAACATTAGTTGTGGACTTTAGATGGGACTTAGGAACTTAGGACCCTTGGTGAGATTGTAGTGAAAGTTTTGGACATCAAATTGCATTTCTGCCAAAGGAAATAAAGTACATGAGTTACACTCAATAATAACATGACTCACATGTTAGTATAATAGATGAGTTACTCTCTTTTTCGTGGAGTCTGTGTCAGATTTATTTTTTTAATTTGACTTTACACGTATATTCAGAAATCAATGAAAAATGGATCAACAATAATAGTGAGTAAGAAATATAACTGTTCAAAATAATATTTATAAATCAAGTGGGTGAAAAGTAAATAAAATTTTATTGTTTTTTGATAATATTTTAAACACTATAATGACAAGATTGATTTATATTTTACGAAATAAAAAAACTAAAAATCTTAAATTGAGATTTAGCAAAAAAGAAAAATTAGAACCTTAAATTATCTATAGTATAAATTAGAACATGTCCTTGCTACAGTACATGCTACAGTTCCAATGGCCAAATTTTTCATTTTGCCCTCACTAAGTTGTTTCTTTCCTATTTTGTCCTTAAATTTTTTTTTAAATTAAAAAAAAAAAAAAAAAAAAAAAAAAACAAACAAACCTGTTCTCGAACATGGGCTTATTCTAGAAATAACATAGGAAGAAGAAGTATAGGAGTATTCATTTAATTTTTATGCAATCTGCACATATTTCAAATCTGTAAATAAAATAAAAAATAGTAATAAACACAAACAAAAGATAATAACAAAACAGTGAAAGCGAATGAAAAGGGGAGACATCAGTGACACGATGATAACCTTAACCTGGCATTTGTTCCTCTTCACTCACTCACTGAATTTTATATGGACAGGATTCTGGAACAGTTCTTTCCATGATTCTCCTAAAGATTTTCTTTCTTTCTTTCTTTTTTTGTTTTTTTAAAGGGAAAAAAATTTCAATAGGTGAAATTTCGACAGCATTTATTACTTTAAAATAGATAAATAATTAGGCAATATCTGATTTTTATCAAGGAAAAATTCCTTTTTAATCACAAAGCCCAGATTATATCCCATCAAAATCCAGCCCAAATAAAAAAAAGACTAACTCCTTTGTTATTCCAAATTAAAATCGCTTTAAACCCCATTATACCATGAAACGGCCAAAATTAAGTTAACACGCCGTTAACTTCCGTCATTCTACCCAATTCCCAGTCATTCTACCCAATTCCCATTCTGAATAGAATTTCCCAACTTATAAATACTTTGAAGAAATTGAACGGAGGATTTCGAGGGTTGAGGTCGTTGAATTGATGATTAAGGATCCGAAAGAACGCCCTAGAGTCAATGAAACGTTAATGGCGTTGCTTTGCAAGCTGGATTCGATCCGTGGTGTGGATTCCGGCGTTAGGGATTTGAGGAAGGCGGTGATCAAGAAGGCAATTGCCTTGCAGGAAAAGGTGGATGGAATTGTTGCTGATGAATATCAAAACCTAGATATGGCAAATAACGTTTCCGCCGCCATTGAGATTGAAGACTCTACCGATTGCTTGATTGATTAGGGTTTGATTTTGGTTGGGAGAGTGATTCGCACCGGTTAGAGAGAGAATGAGAGGGTTTTTTTGATGGTTTTGATTTTTTTGATAATGAGAGGCTACGTGAGGTTACGGAAAATTAACAGCGCTTATGGTCCGTTAAGGTTGGGGTTTAGTGGGATTTTGTAGATGACTTATAGCAGGTCTTATAAGAACATCAAGTGATCTTATAGATATAAGATATGTTGTTGTTTATGATGTTGTAGATGACTTATAGCATGTCTTATACCTTTTGCTATAAGACCTCTTATTAGTGTTGTTGTTTATGTTGTTTTTTATGGTATAAGACCAGGTGTTATTATTCTTACAATTTGTGTATGACTAATAATAGGTCTTATACCTGTTACTATAAGACCTCTTATTAGTGTTTTAACATTTTTTTGTTGGTCCTATACCAGTTGCTATAGGACCAATTAAATGGCTTGTATCTTTGTATATGATGTTGTCAGGTCCTATACCAGTTGCTATATGACCAATTAAAGGGCTTATAGCTTTGTATATGTTATTGACAGGTCCTATACCAATTGCTATAGGACCAACTAAGGGGCAATATATTTAATTAGTATAAACTGTGGAGGAAAATTAATTTTAAAAAAATGAGATTTCACAATCAATTAATGAGATTCAATATTCAAAGCTATACGACCATTGGACAGTCCTATAGCAAGTAGTATAGGACCTCACACAATCTTATACCAACACATTAAGACCTTTAAATGGTCCTATAGCAACTGGTATAAGACTTAACAACATCATATACAAAGCTATAAGACCTTTGAATGGTCATATATCAAGTGATATAGGACCTCACACAATCTTATACCAACGCATTAAGACCTTTGAATGGTCCTATAACAGCTGGTATATGACTTAACAACATCATATACAAAGCTATAAGACCTTTGAATGGTCCTATAGCAAATGGTATAGGACCTGCGAACATAATATACACAGCTATAAGACCTTTGAATGGTCCTATAGCAAATGGTATATGACATGGCAACATCATATACAAAGCTATAAGACCATTGGATGGTCCTATAGCAAGTAGTATAGGACCTCACACAATCTTATACCAACGCATTAAGACCTTTGAATGGTCCTATAGCAACTGGTATAGGACTTAACAACATCATATACAAAGCTATAAGACATTTGAATGGTCCTATATCAAGTGATATAGGACCTGCGAACATAATATACACAGCTATAAGACCATTGAATGGTCCTATAGCAAATGGTCCTATAACAAAAAAGAAATTTAAAAAGAAAAGAAAGTGCTAAATACAATTATAAATTCAGCGATCAATTCTTATTTCCCTCCATAAGTGCTAGTCAGAATTACGCTCCAGAGTACAAATTAACTTCAACTTCATAACAGTTTTAAACAAGAAAATCCATGCATCCAAAGAGCATAGAACATCACCACTAATAGTAGTCAATGATGAGAAGGTAAATTAATGAAACTAGATACAATTTAATTTTCCATTTCAAACTCTCTAGGCCAGTAGGATTCACAACAGCAGCCTGTTGGATAAAAGAAGGTCACCCAAAGACCTTTGATGAAGCATTCAAGGGCGGCGACATTGACTGACTGAAGCCAGAAGTTGGGGCAGCGAAATTAACATCGGAAACGGAGATATCCTCAATCAATCCATAGTCGTAAATCCAATTGGTGGTCTCTGGGGAAACCATTTCAAATTAATAGCCGAAAATCCAATAAATTCCGGCAAGAATTAGGAACCGAAACGAGGGTTTGGATGTGAAGAGGAGGTTATCAATGTCTTCAAAGAGACCTAAATTAGGCTTCAATAGCTTCAATTGAGGCTTCAATGATGTCGATTAGGGTTTGATTTTGGTTGGGAGAGTGATTCGCACTGGTTAGAGAGAGAATGAGAGGGTTTTTTTGATGGTTTTGATTTTTTTGATAATGAGAGGCTACGTGAGGTTACGGAAAATTAACAGCGCTTATGGTCCGTTAAGATTGGGGTTTAGTGGGATTTTCATCTCAAATGGGTTAAAATGGCTTATTAATCTGGACTATGGGTCTAAGAGTCCTTGACTCTTTTATCAAATACTCTCTCGATTTTTATTTTTGGTGTCTTATTTTTTAGAATACACTCCCAAAATGAAAAAAAACATTTTAATACTAATAATGGCAAAATATGAAAAGAGTAAGATTTTTACTTTCAATTCTTTTTCTGTTCCAGAATAAAATTTTTAGTTTGATTTATTTCGAAAAATGAACAATATTAGTCACTTGCTACACTTCAACCCATTAATGTAACATGCAATTCTCTGATCCTCGGTCTCCTCAACTCTAACCCGCGCAGTATATCTCTGAAATTCAGTAGTGTACTCAACTGTTCTTTTACCCTGCACACAATTGAGATACAACTTATACAAAGTCTGCTCATAATCTGCCGGTAAAAATCGTTTCGAAATCAACTGCTTCATACACCTCCAGGTTTTAATTGGCCCCTTCCCTTGTCGTCGCGAACAACAAGTTTCTCCCACCAAACCGCAGCAGTACTCTTCAATCGGATTGCCACCATCTTTACCTGTTTATTCGTAGGCACCTCCATAACCTCGAAGAAATGATCAACGTCATTCTGTCAATCAAGAAAATCTTCAATTTCCATGGTTCCATAGAATAACGGAATATCAGCCTTAATCATATAATCCTGGCGGTGTCGATTACCACCCTGCTCCGGTTCATCATCACTATCAACCTCAGCATCGGAATTGGAACTAGAATCCTCTTCATCCTTATTTTCGACCCTCCTAGGGCGTCGGCCCTGTTCAATACCCCTGTCTCTCTCGCCACCACGGTTACGATTAGCACGGGCGTTTGGACCCTGTTGAGCAGCCATGAACGCCGCCATCTGTGTTGTCAACGCAGCAAGAGCGGTGGTTATTTCAGCGATATCTGCTCTTGTTACTTGATCCCCCATAACGAATCAGTGATGAAAGACAGTTAAGCCTGCTCTGATACCAACTGACGCAGCACGGAAGCGATAGATTCGTGATTAGCGCACTAATCACAAGAGTTCACAAGCGATGAACCCTAGGAACACAATAATTGAAATCCACCAGAAAAGAAAAAAAGAGAAAACTCTTCAAATTAAAATGATCAAAAACTGAGTTTAAACATGCCTAAATATTGTTTAAATACTTCCCCAAACCCTAAGACACAATAATAAAAATACCCTGAGTCTTAATGTCAAAAACTCAGCAAACGGAATAAAAAATCGGAATTAGGAAACAACCAGACGACGTGAGGCGCCTGCCTGGTGAGAGGCCATGCGGTCGCCTGAAGACCAGATCCTCCACTGCTTGATGTCGTCCCTGTGAGGCGCCCGCCTCGCCGGCCGTATCCAACACCTTGCTAGTTCCTTGATGATGCGCCCGCTTGGGATGTCGTGGGGCACTCGCCTCAAAGCCAGGAGATCCACCTCCGTTGAATCCATCTGAGGCGGCCGCCTGGTGTCGAGTGAGGCGTCCGCCTGGGCTCCAATTGCCTCCTGCATCAGGTTCCTGACTATGTGGTTCGCCTTCGGATTGTGACCCCAGCCAGTCCTGAAGAGGGATATGCCAAGGTAAGGACCCTCGTTGATGAGGGTGCACATGGGGATGAGTTCAATGCTGCTAAGGTCTCCCTAGGGGTACTTGAAGTCATATCACAGGTAATTGAATCAAATTAATACAATATATTGCATGCTAATTCAATTCTTTGGCATAACTAATCACAAAATATGTAGATTACATTTCAAATGCAACCCATGTTCAAGAGATCAATAACATACGTAATGAGAGATGATAAAGACGTGGGAGAATAAGTGACTACGTTTGGACGAAAGTATGAGTTTGCAGAGATAGTATGGTGGCCAAGCCGACAAAAGGCTGATTACAGGTATGATAATCTGTTGGAAAAATTCGTTATATGTGAAGGAAATTGTGTATTTTCCTTACATGAATCGTTTGTCGTTTGACAAAGATTATTGTGGGTTCATGTTCCACGTTGTGAGAACATGAAAATGAAATATCTAGATGTCCAATTTGGTATTGGATGAGAAAGATATGATAGCTCAAAGTAAGTGGGTTAAAGTGTAACTTTTAGAAGTTAACACTAACTTTTAGAAGTTAACACCACTATTTATATCCCATAATTCCTAGATTAATTGAGGGATTAATATGGATCATTACTTTGGAATTTGGGGTTACAAAGTTTGGTATTAAACTTTTTGAATAGAAAGTAATGAGTCTCATATTAATACTAAGATTAATTGAATATTCATGGGAGAGTTGGTGGAGCTATAAGTAGAGAGACCCACAATAATGAAAATTGATTTCTTTTTCCATCAATTCTTCACCTCCCTCTTACAATTTGTTATCTTCTTCCTTTGGCCTCCTAGAGAAATATTCATGGTGATTTTGTCCAAGCATAGGGAAATTCGCCGGAAAACTTAAGTTCAAAGTTTTTCCGGTTCATCCGTTCTATCCTGGGAGACTAACGTCCATTGAAGACCTCGAGCACTCGTAGTGAGGGGGTGAATTAGTCTTAAGGAGAGTGTCTAACACGGCTCGAATTTAAGCAAATTCAAGACGACGACTTACGGTTTTTTCTTTGTTAATTTTTATGTTGTATATTGTATTTCAATTTTATTGTAATTCTGTTTCTTTTGTGCTCGATTGTTTAGATTTGTCTAACAATCTTAAGACTAATTTCCTATTTGAGAAAGAATTACAGATTTAGAAATCCAGTGGAGCGGTAATCAAAGAAAGAGGTAAAAGAATTGAAAAACGATGGACGAGACGGAAGAAAATTCCGGCACATTTTTTCAGTGACCATCTGTGGTAAAAATTATTTTCCCGTTTCTTTAACCGTTGGATCGGACTGAAATTTGGTGTGCATGTTCACGACTCTTAGGAGAATATTCTGAACGGTGAAGATCGGATTTTATTTTGTAGATATTAATATATAAATTTCGTAACAGAGCAGTTTCTGAAAAAAGTAATGATGTATTGACTTACGGATGAACATCAAGGATGTTGCAATGATTGTGTAAAATAGTTGTGGTGATGTCACTTCTAGTGTTTATACAATGAATGATAGATCTCTTATGATTCATGAAAATCATAGTGAGAAAAATTGAAAAGTTCGATTGAACTAAATTGAGAAAATGAACGGTTAAAGATATCGTATTTAACGTTCTTATGATTCACAAGAATCATGTAGAGAAAAATTGAATAGTTCATTGAACTAAGTTGAGAAGATGGACGGGTAAAGATTTAGTCTTTAACGTTGCATTTTATAAATGAAAAGTTCTTTTGAACTAAGTTGAGAAGATGAACGGATAAAGATGTACTCTTTAACGTTGCATTTTATCAATAATGTATTGACAAAAATGATAGGGCTTCTTGAAAGAAGTTGTTAAATCCTATTATTGTCAATAGTGACAAAAGTCACAAAGATAAAAACAATAGAACTTCTTGAAAGAAGTTGTTGAATTCTATTGTTGTGAACATTGAAAAATGTTACAAGAACAAAAACCATAGGGCTTCTTGGAAGAAGTTGTTAAAACCTATTAGGGAAATATGTGACTAATGTCATAAAGATAAAAAAAAAAAAAAAGACTTTTTGAAAGAAGTTGTTAAATCTTATTATTGTTGATGATGACAAATGACACAAAATATTTAGAAGTATAACTTTTAAAAGAAATTGTGTATTTGGTGAATGAGAAGGTAATTTCTCTAATTTAGAGGTACTTCAAGATGAGACCTTTAAAGTTTTGAAATAATTAACCTTCAATTATAATTTCATTAAGGAATTTAGAGGTTTATAAATATGAATGGTTATGAGAAATAAATTGTGTTAATTCTCCTATTGAATTAGCAATTTATTCTTAAAGTGAATTCTCTAATTAAGTTAGTGAGTTATATTTGTAACAACAAAGTGATAATTATTGAAAATTAAAGGCTCTTTGTGTGGAGACAAATCTCTAATGGAATGTGGTTGTTCCAAATATATCGGATCACCATAGTGAGAAGTTAAAAAATTTTGTTGGCCTCGACTTTAAGTGATGGCTACAAAAGATGTTCTACTTGACCACCTTGAACTTAGAGAGGTTTCTTTTGGAAGATCCTACAAAGTTGGGTGAAAATGTGATGGATGTTCAAGCCGTGAGTGCGGTTGAAGCATGTGAATTTTCTTTATCAGAACTATATACTTAATGAATTGTCAGACTCATTATAAATCATATATAGTACGAAAAAAAATTGCAAAACCTTTGTGGGAGTCGTTGGACTATAAATATAAAATCGAGAATACGGGTGCATTGGAAAATCATCGTAATCCGCTTTCTTGTTTTTAAATAGTGAACTCCATAAATGAAATAAAAATCATATGGAAGAAGTGGAAATAGTATTCCATAAAAAACCATGACGAATGGATGGTGTTGAGTGAAATTCTCAAGTGATGACAATAATTGAGAAATTGCTTTCCACTTGAAAATATTTTAAAATCACCTCAAACATAATTAATGGAAATGAATGTTGAGGTGTGTGCTATTCGTCTTTGTGTTGGAAAAGAGAATAGAACTTTGGAGAAAAAGTTGTCTAACATTTCTTTTGGCGAAAGCAAATGTGATGAAGCATGCCTAAATGCTTAATACAAAGACAAAGTGGGTCAAACTTGTTTGAATTGCCAAAATCATTTGAAAAGTCAAACGTGTTTAAAAAGCCAAACTTGTTTGAAAAAGTCAAGCATATACCTTGTGTCTTGAGTGGCAATTGTGATGTCATCAAGAATGAAATTCTTGATGTTTGAATGAATGAAATGAAAGGGTATTCAAGTAATTAATAATGAGAATGAATTTCTTTTTATGGTCAAACAGGACTTATCAAATATATGCTTGAAGCTATAATCAAGTCATATTGATGCTTGAGGTGTGAATGTTATTCACTAGATGATGGTAAAATGTATGTTTTTACCTTTAACATTGCTTGCTAAAAAGAAAAATGTTGAATCTTATCTCTTTAAAGAAAAAATTGAAAATCAACTTAATAAAGAGGTAGTGATAAAACACAACTAAATGTAGTTTGTGTATATGTTACACTAAATACTATGGATTGCATATGGTTGGGTATGCTTACAATAGTTATGATTATAGAATTCTTGTTTATGAATTCAAGATTCAATAATGGAATCATGAAGCGCTTTTTTCTTTAAGAATATGTTTCCGTATAAATTAAGAGATGGGAAAAACTCATTTAAACGGATTCATGATTCAATAGAAGAAGAAGAAACTTATCATGAGGAATGATAAAGAAGAGGCATGACCTCGACATAGCAAATGAGGTAGGATAAGAAAATTCTATGACCTGGATTTTCTAACCTCCTTGCTAGAAAGTGAATCACATAGTTATAAAGACATTGAGTTCTTTGGAAGGATCTTTGTGGAAAGAGGCCATTAAAAGTAAGATTGATTCCATCTTGGAAAATCATACTTAGAAACTAGTGGATTTACCTCCGAGTAGTAAATCACTAGCATATAAGTGAATTTTCAAAAATGAAATGAAGACCGATGGAACAATCAATGAGTACAAGGCTAGACTTGTAATTGAGGATTATAAGGAAAATAAAGACCTTGATTACTTTTATACTTATTCTCTCATCACGAGAATAAAGAGTTGTATTTGCAATTGCTGCATAGCAGAATTTGAAATACATCAAATGGATGTAACTAACCTTTCTAAATGTCGATTTAGAAGAGAAAATTTACATAGAACAACCCGAGGGGTTTATTGTACATGAGCAATGAAACAAAGTGTCCACAATATACATTATGATCAAATGGTGTTAATAATGAAAATTGACATTATTGCTAATTTTGGGACTACTCCGAAAATGTGGGGGTGGGTATACTTTGGAAAATAATTACCATTTGGAGAGGTTTTCCCAAGAAAACAATGAGATGTCCATATGAAGTATGGAAACGTAGGCCTACGTACACTTGTGAATGTGGGGTGTTTCGCAAAGTAGCAAGTCCAATTAACAAAGAAATTGAATTTGGTTACTAAATGGTGGATTATGTTTCAAGAGTTATGTTCATAACAATTGTGGATATTGGTTTGTTATATATGATTCAATAACTTTGAATATATATAAAAATCAAAAGAAAATAAAATCAATGAAAATCAAGTATTGATGTCACATTCTTGGAAGTGAATATATGATACTTTGAATGAAATAGATCAAAGTGTTGAAATGGCTCAAGAAATGGAACCTAGAAGAAAATGTGCTAGTTTGTAAAGTCATTGTATGACTAGAGACAAGTACAAAGATAATGACATCAAATTAAGGTTTGATTGTGTGGATTTAAACAAGAGTGACTATGTCACTTTGTTAATTAAATCCAAAAATGATATATTAACTAAAGAAAATTCTAGTCAATTTGATCTGTTGATTCAAATTCAAGAAAAACTAATAGACTTGTTGTTAAACAAGTCATTAGGTTCTTGAAATTTTGAAATGATCAATATGAAATAGCTGAGATTTAAATGAATTTGAGTTATCAAATGGATAAAGCTTGTGTTAGCAAGATGGTATATTGCTAAAGTCAATTTATGATTGAAAAGACATATAACAATATGTGTAATGGTAGTATAGACATATATGTCTAAGACATAATACCATTTGAGAACTACTCTAAATTAATTTGACTATGTGAAGTCAAATGAAAAACTGATCCGTTAACAAAAGGGTTAAATAGAGAGTTAGTTGAAAGTTCGATGAGGGGAATGAGACGTAAGCCTCTTAAAAGTTAAACACAGCGGAAAACTCAATCTAGATGACTGGAGATCCCAAGAACTAGATTCAATGGGACAACCTAACTGTTAAAAGACTTGCAGCGTCACTGTGGGGGAACCAACTCCAAGTCCATTTCTGTTAGTGACATCCCGAAAGGACAAGGATAAGCTTATGGCTTTTAATGATTCTTACGCGTCGAAAATTCGAGCGGGGTAATACGGGTTACCTTTAAGAAATCACCTATGTGAGAGAGAAGTGAGGCCGCTTCGAGGAGAATTGTCTGTCGAACTCTATCACCAAACTCGTCATTAATTTCCTTCATGTGGGGGATTGTTGGAAAAATTCGTTATATGTGAAGGAAATTGTGTATTTTCCTTACATGAATCGTTTGTCGTTTGACAAAGATTATTGTGGGTTCATGTTTCACGTTGTGAGAACATGAAAATGAAATATCTAGATGTCCAATTTGGTATTGAATGAGAAAGATATGATAGCTCAAAGTAAGTGGGTTAAAGTGTAACTTTTAGAAGTTAACACCAACTTTTAGAAGTTAACACCACTATTGATGTCCCATAATTCCTAGATTAATTGAGGGATTAATATGGATCATTACTTTGGAATTTGGGGTTACAAAGTTTGATATTAAACTTCTTGAATAGAAAGTAATGAGTCTCATATTAATACTAAGATTAATTGGATATGGGAGAGTTAGTGGAGCTATAAGTAGAGAGACACACAATAATGAAAATTGATTTCTTTTTCCATCAATTCTCCACCTCCCTCTTACAATTTGTTATCTTCTTCCTTTGGCCTCCTAGAGAAATATTCATGGTGATTTTGTCCAAGCATAGGAAAATTCGCCGGAAAACTTAAGTGCAAAGTTGTTCCGGTTCATCCGTTCTATCCTGGGAGACTAACGTCCATTGAAGACCTCGAGCACTCGTAGTGAGGGGGCGAATTAGTCTTAAGGAGAGTGTCTAACACGGCTCGAATTTAAGCAAATTCAAGACGACGACTTTCGATTTTTTCTTTTTTAATTTTTATGTTGTATATTGTATTTCAATTTTATTGTAATTCTGTTTCTTTTGTGCTCGATTGTTTAGATTTGTCTAACATAATCGTGTGGCTCCCACAACCCCCGGCAATGGTTACACCGGCATCCCCATTTTTTGTCCCACGCCTCCTTCCCCTTGTACGGTCCAGAGGTACGTATAATAAGGCTTACTCCCACAACCCCCGGCAATGGTTACACCGGCATCCCCATTTTTTGTCCCACGCCTCCTTCCCTTTGTACGGTCCAGAGGTACGTATTCCCACGCCTCCTTCCCTTTGTACGGTCCAGAGGTACGTATAATAAGGCTTACTCCCTCCGTCCCAGAAAAGCGTACCAGTTGTTTCGAACTTAGTCAATCGAGTTCAACTTTAACCAAACTTTAATATCAATTTACTTATCATAATAAAAATCTAAAAATTGTTATCCATAAAATAACCAAATGATTTATTAATAGCAATTATTAAAATTTCATTAGAATGAATAGATTGATATTAATATTTGGTCAAAGTTGACTTGCTACTGTAGCAACTGGGTAAGGTTTTATGGGACGGAGGTTAGTATTCCTTTCCAACTACTCATGACTTTATTATATATTAACAACTAGTAATTCAGTATTAATATTCTGGTCAATAATGAATATGTAGAGGACGGACATGAAATCATAGGCGACGTTGATGGAATATGTAACACCGGTATCAATAATTCAAACTTTTTGCAGACTGTTGCTTATGGATTAACCAACGACGGTACCTACCCACTGAGCGTTCTTTCTATCCATATTATTAACTTATATTCATGTTGTTGAATATTGTTGAATAGTATCGAAGAACTAGGTATATATGATTTCTTGGATATGTTATGTTACAGGCACAAACTTTACGGGCTACCCTATAATTGGATACCATAACAACTACCAAGCTTCGGGTGATTGTTTCAACAGCCCTGAGGATGGGCTAAGGACCATATGTCCGTGGGACACTCGAATTAGGGGACTATTCTTTTACCAACACGGTTTCACTGTCCCTTGTCGAAAGTGAAATACTTCATACAAGATGTACAAAAGCTTGTAAAGTTGTCCCCAAAAGGATTGTATAGCCTGAACAACTACAATGGGTTGCTAATGAGATATGTTACACATTCAAACGCGTTCCTAGGCAAAGATGAGGATGCTGTTGATTTTGATTTTGATGGCTCGTATTACAGAAGCAGGGATCCCACTGCTCCCAGACTCTACGGGGAGTTCAATGAGGAGATTGAACAGTTGGCTATGTTCAAATACGGTGGGATGCCACACTGGGGAAAGAATCATAATGTGGTGTTCAAAGGGGCAATCAAGAAGTTCAAGAATGCAAGAAAATTCTTCAAGGTGAAGGACAAGTACGATCCATTAGGGCTATTCTCTAATGAGTGGACAGATCAAGTTTTGGGATTGAAAGGAGATGTGAGTGTAATGAGAGAGGGGTGTGCCCTTGAAGGGTTGTGTATTTGCTCTCAAGACATTCATTGTGCCCCAAGCAAGGGCTACTTTTATAGACCAGGAAAAGTGTACAAGGCAGCAAGGGTTTGCACTTTCTTGTGTTCCCAAAAGCCTAATTGATTGGTCCAAGCAAGATAGCCCATTTCCCTTCTTCACCCATCTCAGTCTGTGATCTAAGTTAAATAAGAGGGTTACTAAATAAACCCCAAAATCCTATGAGTAAACCCCATTTCTAAAAACACCCCAAATAAATGTAAATAAACCCCCATCTTTCCCCTTATACCCTTCCATTCACCCACCCACCCACACCCCATTTCATTTACAGCAGAGAGAGAGTGAGACTCTCTCTCTCTAAACGCAATCCAACCTTTCTCTCTCTACTCGGTTCTCACAGCATCCCCATTGCTCAATCGTCTTCTTCACTAACCCATTTGCCGGCGACGAGCTCAATCAACCTTCATCACAGAGAAGGAAAAACGCTCTTTCTTTCTCTCTAGCAATACAGATTCTCTCTCTCTCACTTCTCTCTCTCTAAACGGAAATTACAAGAGCTCCCCTCCCCAATCGTCTTTTCTATCCAAACCCACTTCTTCAAACCAATCCCAACACCCAAATTAACTCTCAATTTCAAAAGCCATTTCCAGGGAGACTGTATGTGGGTCGGCGGCTTGGGTCGGCCGCACCGACCGACTGGGTAAATAGTCGGCCAAGACCGACCGACTGCAGGTAATTTTTCGATCACTCCCGGACGACCCTTTGTTTAAAAAATCGGCCACCGCTCGCCGACTTTGGCCTAATTATTCCGTCATACCCTACGACTGGGTAAGAAGAGTTTCTTCATTTACTTGTTTACGTCAATTTATTTCTTATTATGTTTTTGATTGATGAATTATGAAGCTTTGGTGATTATGGAAAGGTTTCCGAGTTTTCATTTGTCTATCTGCTTCGGTGATTATGGAAAGGTTTTCGAGTTTTCGTTTGTCTATCTGCTTCGGTGAATTAAGATGGGTGTTTGATTCGATAATTTTTTTGCTAAGAAACTTATCTTTTTGGCCTTTTTCCTTATATACGGCGGTTTCATTTTTGTTGAGTAGTATCTTTTCGGCATTACACAATTCCACCCAATTCATGAAATAAACATTGCGGTTTGAGAATCCAAGATGTTTGAAGCAACGTGTTCGATTTGTTGCGTGAGCTATGCTAAGAAAACGATGCGCTTGGTCTTCTTCCCCGAATTTTGTTTTTGTTGCGTGAGCTATGCCATTGAGAATCCTTTATTTTTTGCTACAAAGTCGGCCGGGTGTGGCGGAAAAATTTAAAAAAGTCGGCCAACAGTGGTGAAAATTTGTTCTTAAAGTCGGCCGGGTATGGCGGTAAATATTGAATATAGTCGGACGGGTGTGGATGTATTCTTACCCAGAGTCGGCCAGAGGTGACCGACTTTAAGCCCAGAATCGGCCACTACTGGCCGACCCCATCAAAAATCATATTTTTTTTTTTAACTAAATGTATTAAAATGTAAATAAAGAGATAGTGTAAAGAAAATTACATTATTATTTGCTTGGGTGAAAGTTAATGGAGGAATAGGGGAAGATGAAAAATAAGGGTAAAGAAGTAATTAACCTCAATGGCATTTTTGCAATTGTTTTATTTGAGGTTTACTCATAGCTTTTGGGGTTTTATATAGTAACCCTCTTAAATAAAGTCCAAGAATAAGAGTTAGGGCTGGGCCCCATTTATAACTCAAGTTGTATTCTTTATCAATAAAAGAATGTGTGGACTACTGTTTAGGCCTTGGTCCAATTAATATGCATGCTTTATTTTATCTAGTTAAGATCTCATTCTACTAAAATTTATGTATTTTTGTAAAGAGAATTTTGCGCTACATTACTCTCTGATAGACATGGGAATGAGATGTCACCAAACTCGAAGAGATTTTGGCGCATAGAATTATGGAGGCTTTTTTTTTTTTTTTATCAAAAAGGATACTATTTACCAAAAACTAGCTCAAAGAGATTTTGACACTAAAAGAAACTTCAATATAAAGAATGAATAATCAAACTCATAGCATAGTAATAAAAGGTAACATATTCTATCTCAAACTCTCCAATTAACAAATTCATATCACTCCTCTACATTTTTTTTTCTTACTTTGCATTCTAAGTCAACTTGTTTTGATAAAGAAAAATTGATACAAATTCAATTATTATCTAAAATTTTATAAGTAATAAGTGATGAACTAGAAAAATATACTATTAAGAATAGTTATTTTAAATTTAAAAATCTTTGTTTGTGTGTTTTGTAATATAATTTAAAAAATAATTAAATTGGAAAAATTGAATTAACTCATGTTGTTTTTATGTTATGTTTGAGGGTAGACGAGACATTTCCTCATTTTTGTTGGAAATGGGTAACGAAAGTTAAGTTTGACTTAACGTTGACCTAACTTCCTAACGGAATTCGTTAAATAGTTAACGAAGCAAGTTACAAAATGTAGTCTACATTTAGTGTAGATTATGAAACTCATTTATTGTCTCAAAACCATTTCCGGGTGAATGAGAAATTAATGACAAAGTTTTGTGACTTAACGAGAGTTGGTTAAAAGGGTCAATTAGATCGTTTGGATTTAATTGGAGTTAAACTGTGTTTTGACTGATGAGATTGTGCACTCTGGTGATCAGAACAAGTGGGGACTCTGGGCACGAGTCGTGAGCACGAATGGACCTTAATGGACTTTTGGCTCAAATTCTGATCAGAACGAGTTGTGGCTTGAGAATGAGTCGTGAGCAGAATCGTGCCAAAGGGCACGAGTCGTGCCCTTCACTGCTATACGAAAAGTTGCATCTTTTCAATGGAAAAGACACAAAACCTTTTGACTCTCCTTATATAGTTTTCCTCCAAATTTCAATTCATTCATACTGTTATTCTTGCCTTTCCTACCCTTCTTGAGTTAGTGTAACCAAGTAAAATCATTGGCATCTTGTTGCATTCTTTCTTCAATGTCCAAGTTCCAAACTTTGTGTTGTTCGTTAGATTAGTTATATTGGAGTGCTCCTTATAACTAATTGTAAAGTCGTTTTATCTTACGAGAGTTTTGTTATTCAATCGTAAGCACCTGTGCGGGACAAATAACTCTTACGGAGATTGTATACAATACAAGACTCGACTTGTCTCCTAATTTTTCCAATCTCCGTTAAATTTTCTGTCAAGTTTTCAGTTAAATTCTTGAGAAGCCATACAAAAGTCCAACAATCGTAAGAGTTATTTATGCTTCTTCAGAATTTCAAGAGATGGCAACTGAGAAAGACACCACCGCATCAAGTCAAGGCAATGTAACGCCTCCTTCTCAAGGTAACGGAACGTTCAACAATGTTGCACCCGCTCATACACCGCATCACCCGGGTCATGGTGAGAAACCCCCGAAGTTCACTGGTGTGGATTTCAAGAGATGGCAACAAAAGATGCTATTCTACTTGACCACCCTAAGCTTGCACCGCTTCTTAAAGGAAGATCCTCTGGCGGTGGCAAATGGTGATCCCGACCCTCAAAGGCTTATGGCCAAGGAGGCTTGGGCTCACGGTAATTTTTTGTGTAAGAATTACATCCTAAACGGACTCGACGATGCACTATACAATGTGTATAGTAACGTCGAGATAGCCAAGGCGTTGTGGGACACCTTGGAAAGGAAGTACAAGATCGAAAACGCCGGGTCAAAGAAATTTGTCGTCGGTAAGTATCTTGACTTCATGATGGTCGATTCCAAATCGGTAACAACTCAAGTGGATGAATTCCAACTCATTCTACATGGGCTTGATGCCGAGGGGATGATCATGAATGATCCATTCAAGGTGGCATCTATCATTGAAAAGTTGTCGCCTTCATGGAAGAACTTCAAGAACTATCTCAAGCATAAACGCAAGGAGATGTCCTTGGAAGACATTGTTGTTCGTCTTCAAATTGAAGAGAACAATAGAAACAACGAGGCCAAGGATGCTAAGAGCAAGATGGAGGCTAAGGTCAATCTCGCCGAGGCTAGCACAAGTGGCACAAAGAGAAACCATTCCGGAAATGCCGGGAATGCTAAGAAAAGAAAGAATAAGAAGTTCAAGGGGACTTGCTATAATTGTGGCAAACCGGGACACTTAGCAAAGGACTGTCGTCTCCCGAAGAAAGAGGCGAATAATGTTGACCACATGGACCTAGACTTTGCAGCGGTGGTCTTTGAGGCTAACGTTGCAAACTTGGATGAGAATCCAAAAGCTTGGTGGATAGATACCGGTGCTACCCGCCACATTTGTGGTAATAAGGAGAGTTTCTCCTCCTATACTCCCATCTCCGGAAGAAAGCTCTACATGGGAAATTCCGCGACCTCCGATGTTCAAGGCATTGGAAACGTGATATTGAAGATGACTTCCGAAAAAGAAGTAACCTGTTGGATGTGCTGCATGTTCCAGACATCCGTAAAAATTTAGTTTCCGGCGCTTTGCTTAGTAAGGCCGGATTTAGACTTGTATTTGAATCTGACAAATTTGTAATAACTAAGAATGGTTTGTTCCTTGGAAAGGGCTACCTCGAGGAGGGCCTTTTCAAGATGAATGTAATGAATATTGTCCGCCATAGTGCGAAGAATAAAAGCGTTGTTTCTTATGTTTACTTGTCAGAAAGTTCTAATTTATGGCATGATAGATTAGGACATGTAAACCTCGACACCATTATGAAATTAGCGAGACAAGATTTAATCCGAATGACTAAATCCGACTCGACTAATAGGTGCGAAGTTTGTGTTGAGGCAAAAATGACGAAGTCGCCATTTAATGAAATAGAAAGAAACACAACTCCTCTTGAATTAATTCACACCGATATATGTGATTTAAAACTTGTGCAAACTCGAGGAGGTAAAAAGTACTTCATTACATTTATAGATGATTGCACAAAATTTTGTTATGTCTATCTCTTAAGAAGTAAGGATGAAGCCTTAGGGGCTTTTGAGACTTATAAGAAAGAAGTTGAGAATCAACTTAACTTGAAAATTAAGAAAATTAGAAGCGATAGAGGTGGAGAATATGAAGCACCGTTTGAAGGATTATGTTGGGAATCAGGCATAATTCATCAAACAACGGCTCCATATACCCCTCAATATAACGGAGTTGCTGAACGCAAAAACCGTACTCTTAAGGAGATGATGAACGCTCTTTTAATAAGTTCAGGCTTACCCTACAACTTGTGGGGGGAAGCCATACTTACTTCTAATTATGTTCTTAATAAAATACCCAAGAAAGGTATTGATAAAACGCCCTATGAACTATGGCATAATCGTAGACCATGCTATAAATACCTTAAAGTGTGGGGGTGTTTGGCCAAGGTTGAAGTACCTAAGCCAAAACAAGTCAAGATTGGTCCAAAGACCATTGACTGTGTTTTTATTGGATATGCCAATAATAGTAGTGCCTATCGTTTTATAGTGCACAAATCGGACATTCTTGATATGCATGTTGGAACTACTATAGAATCAAGAAATGCGGTATTCTTTGAAAACATCTTTCCGGCTAAGGACAGGAAAGATATATGTTCTAATAAGAGAACATATGAGTCTACAACCGGTCCTTCTATAGAAGATGAAGAACCGAGACGTAGCAAAAGGGCAAGAGTGGAAAAGTCTTTTGGTCCTGATTTTCTATCTTACATGTTAGAAAACGAACCAGCCACTGTTAAAGAAGCTTTATCCGGTCCGGATAGTTCGTTCTGGAAAGAGGCTATTAACAGTGAAATAGAATCCATAATGCTCAACAATACTTGAGAATTAGTTGATCTCCCTCCAGGTTGTAAACCATTAGGTTACAAATGGATCCTTAAAAGGAAGTATAAGGCGGATGGATCAATCGACAAGTACAAAGCTAGGCTAGTTGCCAAAGGCTTTAGACAGAAAGAGGGATATGATTTCTTCGATACATACTCCCCTGTCACAAGGATCACATCTATTCGTGTTCTCATAGCTATTGCAGCGGTGCATAATCTTGAGATACACCAAATGGATGTGAAGACTGCTTTCCTAAATGGAGAACTTGATAAAGAAATTTAAATGGAACAACCCAAAGGGTTCGCAGTTCCTGGTAAAGAAAGAAAGGTGTGTAAACTCGTAAAGTCCTTGTATGGACTAAAACAAGCACCTAAACAATGGCATGAGAAGTTCGATAGAACCATGTTATCGAATGGATTCAAGATTAACGAATGTGACAAATGTGTCTACGTTAAAGGAACATCTGAATCATTCGTTATCGTTTGTCTTTATGTAGACGATATGCTCATAATGGGAAGTAGTCATGATTTGATCATGAATACCAAAGGCATGTTAAGGAAGAACTTTGACATGAAAGACATGGGGTTAGCTGATGTAATATTAGGGATAAAGATCTCTAGAACATCTGAAGGATTAGTTCTTTCACAATCCCATTACCTAGAGAATGTTCTTCGGAAATTCAATGTCTTTGATGACCCTCCGGCTAAGACACCGGTAGACTTGGCTCTACATTTAGCCAAGAACAAAGGGGAACCAGTTTCTCAACTGGAATATGCAAGAATAATTGGTAGTCTGATGTACTTAACGAATTGTACACGTCCAGACATTGCATATTCAGTGAGCAATTAGGTTCACAAGTAATCCTAGTACTGATCATTGGAAAGCACTAATGAGAGTACTAAGATATTTAAGGTATACATTAAACCATGGGATACTGTACAAGAAATATCCAGCAGTATTAGAAGGATACTGTGATGCCAATTGAATATCGGACACGAAAGACTCTAAATCCACGAGTGAATATGTATTCACAATAGGTGGAGGAGCAGTGTCATGGAAATCCTCCAAACAGACATGTATAGCCAGATTCATGATGGAATCTGAGTTTATCGCTTTAGATAAAGCTGGGGAAGAAGCAGAATGGCTTAAGAACTTCCTGGAGGATATTCCTTGTTGGAGAAAACCTATGCCTGCTGTACTAATACATTGTGATAGTCAATCAGCAATTGGAAGGGCACAGAATAGCATGTACAATGGTAAGTCTAGACATATTCGTCGTAGACACAATACCATTAGACAGTTGATCAAGAATGGCGTTATCACTATTGATTATGTAAAGTCATGTGATAACTTAGCGGATCCGTTTACCAAAGGTATAAATCGAGATCAACTATATAAACTGTTAAGGGGAATAGGTTTAAAACCCACAACAAAAGGACTTATAGCGGACACTCAACCTTGAGAAATGGAGATCCCAGGCCCTTGGTTCAATGAGACAACCAAGTTATAAGTTCTAGTAGAGTTACTTGGAAAGCAACAACTCGGTTTATCAACACGGAGATGTTGAATACTCATTCCCGAACATCCAAGTACAAGCACATGCGGCGGTGGTAAGGATAAGTTGAGAAAACTTTTAATGATTTCTATACCTACGGGTGGAGTAGTGCATGATACTCCTTATAGTGAGAATCACCTATATAAGCGAGAGGTAATTTGGCCGCCTCTAAATGAACGCTTATGAATGAGATACGGTCCAGGGCCGAAACGGACAAAAGGTGAGAACAACAATTGTTAGAGTTGTTATTATGTGAGTATTATTGTCTTGATATACATCCGACAGTCACTGGTTCAAAGCGACTCGCTACCAAATGGCTAGTATATCCGATACTATTTCACTAGGGAGGATTCAAGGCCACAAGCTATCTATCCCGATGTAATAATAGTTCGCCGGAACTTTGGACGAAATTGCATTCATGCATTAATTGTCATTCATGTGAGAGATTGTTGGAAATGGGTAACGAAAGTTAAGTTTGACTTAACATTGACCTAACTTCCTAACGGAATTCGTTAAATAGTTAACGAAGCAAGTTACAAAATGTAGTCTACATTTAGTGTAGATTATGAAACTCATTTATTGTCTCAAAACCATTTTCGGGTGAATGAGAAATTAATGACAAAATTTTGTGACTTAACGAGAGTTGGTTAAAAGGGTCAATTAGATCGTTTGAATTTAATTGGAGTTAAACTGTGTTTTGACTGATGAGATTGTGCACTCTGGTGATCAGAACAAGTGGGGACTCTGGGCACGAGTCGTGAGCTCGAATGGACCTTAATGGACTTTTGGCTCAAATTCTGATCAGAACGAGTTGTGGCTTGAGAACGAGTCGTGAGCACGACTCGTGCCAAAGGGCACGAGTCGTGCCCTTCACTGCTGTTCGAAAAGTTGCATCTTTTCAATGGAAAAGACACAAAACCTTTTGACTCTCCTTATATAGTTTTCCTCCGAATTTCAATTCATCCATACTGTTATTCTAGCCTTTCCTACCCTTCTTGAGTTAGTGTAACCAAGTAAAATCATTGGCATCTTGTTGCATTCTTCCTTCAAAGTCCAAGTTTCAAACTTTGTGTTGTTCGTTAGATTAGTTATATTGGAGTGTTCCTTATAACTAATTGTAAAGTCGTTTTATCTTACGAGAGTTTTGTTATTCAACCGTAAGCACCCGTGCGGGACAAATAACTCTTACGGAGATTGTATACAATACAAGACTCGACTTGTCTCCTAATTTTTCCAATCTCCGTTAAATTTTCTATCAAATTTTCAGTTAAATTCTTGAGAAGTCATACAAAAGTCCAACAATTTTCACATCTTTTGAAATCTGTTATTGGACAATTAAAATTCACCCAACTACTGTTTATTTCAAGAAGAAGAAGGGGATAAAAGGGCTTAATCTATTTTCCTTATTTTCTAAAATAAAATAAAATAAAAAATAACAACTGCAATTGAAATGCTCTATATGTGTACTCTCTATTGGCTTCTGTAAATTAACTTGTCACGCTATGCAAGTGCTAACATACTTGAGTGCTTACTCCAACCCACCCACCCACCCCACCCATCCACACCACCTAAAACAAGATATATTGGATCCACTGCCGACCAGACCAACATCCAATTTTAAATGTGAGTTTGACTTTGAGTACTTACTTGTCAACTTTCCATTCTTTCCATCATTATCACATCTTAAATGTGAGTTTGAGTTTTGATGCACATTACAAAAAAGTTTTCATTGGACTCTATTTATTTCGAGTAAAATGTTGATAATTTTAGTGTCATCAACTATTTTATTGTAATGGTGATTTATTAGAGATTAATGTGATTCGTAGTAGACTCGGATACGAGTAAGGGAAAGTGTGGAGTAAACACTCGTTTGAGCTAAAACGAAATCAACCTTGATAAAGAAGTAAAAGTTAAAGAATAGCACATTTTGCTGATGTGCTCGACCGAGCAGAGTCCTTGACTCGGCTACGAGCAGTATGCGGTATTGTCCAAGTTTCGGGCTGATACTTTGCTCTGGCCGGCGTATGCGCTTCGCTCGGCCGAGCAGAATGATTGGCACGACCGTGCAAGTTTATATGACACGACCGTGCAGTTGGGCAAAATGTCTTGGGACATCTTTGCTCGGCCGAGCAGTTCCTGAACAGGTGCCAGTTCAAAATGAAAAGACACATTGCTTGGTTAAAGTCATGTCTTTTGATTGTACCCTTTATCTGATGCCTCTCCATCTGTATATATACAGAGATTGATCTCATTTGTACAAATATGAAAAACACAAGAGTGATACAATAATAACGAAAGCAAAAACAATTCTCAAGTTTTAGATTTGTTCTCTTTGCCTAGAAACAAATTGCGTGATTGTCTTATCCCAATAAATATTTTGTGTAACCCAGGCATTAAGGGTCGAAATACTTTATTCGAAAAGTGAATTATACACGATTCAATCACATATCCAGCCTTGTTATCAAGATCAAGACCCTATATTCCCCTACATAAAATAGATTATATAAAATAGTTTCTGAAATATATATATATATATATATATATATATATATATATATATATATATATATATATATATATATATATATATATATATATATATATTTATTTATTTTTATTTGCGAAATGAAAAATGTATTTTAAAACATGAAACGGATTTGTTTTCAGCTATTTGATAAATATTAGAATGATAAATTTATGAACACACTTCCAACAAAAAAAAAATCTTAAAACAAATGGATGGGGGGTTGTGGCTAGGGATGGCCAAACCGGATCGAAACCGGAAAATCGGATCGAAAAAGCCCGGAACCGCCATGAACCGTCACGAAAATTGGAATCGGGGTAACCAGAACCGGTTTGGAGCCGGGCCGGTTAAGGGTCACCAAAATGGTGAATCGGACCGGAAAAAGCCCGAAATCAGACAAAAATTCATTGTTTTTCAATAGAACTGGACCGGAACCGGACCGGAAAAAGCCCGAAACCGGACGAACCGGGGAGAAAACCGGAACCGGATTAACCGGAACCGTGAGCAATCCGGGCCAGTTAAGGGTCATACATTTTTCAAACCGGAACCGGCGGTTCCGAACCGAAATCGGGCCCGAAATCGATTTTGGTCATCCCTAGTTGTGGCCAGGGTAGGGTGGCAGGTGGGATGAAGGCATTGGTGGGGGTAGAGATGGGGTAAGGTGGGGGATGTGAGTTGGTAGGGGTGAGGTGGGGGTGGGAGGCAGGTTAAGTTGGGGTGGTTGTGGTGGGGCGGCAGAGTGGGGCGTGGAACATATATTGTTATGTACGTTATGGATCTAATTGAATACAATGATTAATGATAATAAATGTATCTAGATGTCAAGTTTCAATGCCAAGAAAAAAGTTTTCAAGAATGAATTAAAGTAGTTGTCAAATTTCTCATACATATTATGCAAATTTAGAAAAAGTTGTCACTAGGTTATGGATGAAGATAATTATTGTTTTTAGATCTCCTCAACAAAACTACAAATGCATGTGATTAAAAATGTACTCTACTCCTTCTGTCTCAATTTTTCAAATATTAAGAGATTCATTTTTATTTTGGTACATTTATTCAATAAATAAAAAACTGATGATATAGGTGAATGAAACCAGACCTGTAAAATATATCAAAACTCTACACAGTTTGCTGCAGTGTTGAGTTCCAGTTCAGTTCCAATGGCCAACATAATAACTTAAGTGTTCCACATTAAAAAACTTGACTACTTTTTATTGGAGAGCGGATTGTGTCAATAAGTATATCTTGAAAAAAATTGCTCATTAATTTGAATTTTAATGAAAATTTGATTTTTTTTTCTCTTTTAAATAAAATTCAAGGTGACATTTGGGTTTGTGTACCACATATTACAATTTCATAAAGAAACTTAGGCTCCGTTTTTTTTTTTTGGGAAATGGAAAATGGTTTTCAGAAAACGTTTTATTTATTTTCCGGTGTTTGGTAAGCACCGTAAAATGGAGAAAATATTTTTCGAAAAATATTTTCCCCACTTTTCTAAGTAAAATGACTTACGATTTTTTTTCTAAATAAAACATTTTTCGTAAAATTGTAACACCCTCACACACACCTAACTTTCAATACACCCACGTTACCCCCCCCCCCCACATCAACCACCCCCTACCCCATTCCCTCATAAAAAATTATTTATATTAAAATTATTTTTTACAATTCTCCCATCCCCTCACCACCACCACCACAACTGTCGGGTAAAAAAACAATCATTTTAAATTTATTTTTAACAACTCCCCACTCTCGCCACCACTCCACCACCTCAAGGTTAAAAAATAATTTTTTTTATTAATTTTAAAAGGGATTTTTACCAATAAGACATTGAGATAGAGTGAAATTTACCAATAAAAACAGTACATTTTGAATTCTACCTTAGGATCCTAAAGTTGAAATCAAAACGACCGTAGAGTCCCTGACCCTATTTATAACAATTTAAATGGCAAAACAGCCCCTATCTCTTTCTCTCTCTATGCGCTCTCTCTCTATGCGCAATTCCAATTTTTTCTGCTGCTTCCTGTTTCGTCTTCCCCGTCTCAATTCCTCCGTTAATGGCTATTGCTGCTTCCTCTCTCGTCTTCCCTTGAATTTCTCAATCCCCGCATTTCTCTTTCTCCGCTATTTTATGCGCTAGAAGAAAAGCCCTAAGGAACGAAGAAGAAAAGCCCTAAGCGTTGTCAGTATCTCCCTCGTCTCCGACTTCACTCCTGGCCACCGACCATCTATATCCACAACGCCACACTTTGACCCTCTTTCCCTTTTGCGGTATATCTCTTCCAGCGCTCTGAGCTTGTTTTTCCACTGCTCCATGTCCATCTCCGGTCAGTATGATGATTTTGATTTTCAATTGAATTATTCGTGAATTTTATGTTTTTCTCTTGAGCTTCGAGTAAATTAATTGTCTCGCAGCTTAACTTTACTAATTTCAGCATGGATGATTGAATTTGTGTTCTGATTTCTATGGTTTTTGGTTTTCAGTTGAATTTTATTAGTTGTCTTTGGGCATTTTTAGAATATTGAGCTTCTGTACCTTCACAGAGATTCGAGATTAAAGATTATCCACCGAGATCTCAAGGCAAGTAACATTCCGTTGGATCAGGATCTCAATCCCAAGATTTCGGATTCTGGGATGGCAAGGATATTCGGGGGCGACTAAGATCAAGTCAATACTAGAAGATTCGTTGGAACTTACTAAGAAGATTTTGTTCATCATTAACTCTCTTAACATTCTGGTACTTTATCTATTCCCGTGATAATAAAACTTGTTTAACTTTCTATGCAGTGGCTATATGGCTCCTGAATATGCAATGGAAGAAAGATTCTTTGAAAAATCCGATGTCTACAGCTTTGGTGTGCTAATGTTAGAGATTGTTAGTGGGAGAAGAAATTCCAGCTTCTATAATGATGAGAACACATTGAGTCTCTTACGATCCGTAAGTATATATACGAGTCACTTATTGTTTTAGTACATACACTGACCTCATTATTTCTCGCTATTAAAAATAAATTGTGAAACTTATAGAAATATGTACATATTGTTCCTAGGCATGGAAATTGTGGAGTGAAGGGAAGATTGTCGAACTTATTGATTCCGAGAGTAGTTTTGTGAATAATGTCAGCATTAGACTTGTTGAAGGCCGATAGTCTGTAAATTGAAGAATAATTGTTTATTTATTACTTCGTATTTAGTTTGTTTCTTCAATGCATGATCCGTCAGTTTGAACTCGGAATGAAGTTACAATTCCAGATATTTTATTTTCATTGCAAATGTGTGTCAAGTCTTCTTTATGCTGTTTTTCTTACATTTTGGGCGAAAAAAGGTTCCTCGTTTCTATTTAGTTCTTGAATGTTTGTTTCTTAAACTCCTGCTCAAGCAAATTACTAGTGAGCCAATGCAGTTTTTTTGGTTGTTGGCAAATGTAGTTTTTTCGATGAGAATTTGCTGTTTGTTGAGGTGTTTGAATATAGTCACAGTTTCTGCATTTGGTTAGGAAATATACATTGTTTTTTGAATCATAGTTTTCTCGTTAGATTGCTTTGATAATGACTTCCTCCTTTCTTGGCAATAGGTTTTGAATGACTAAGAGTGAATTCAGTTGCCATAAGTTACTGCTCCAATTCCAATATCTACTCTCAAATTGGGAAAAATAATCGACACCTACATACATTTTCGAAAAATTAATTTTGTGAAATTTGCAGATAAAAACAAGACCGATAGTTCTTCTTACCCAGAATCTGATCCCATAGAGACGAATTCTCAGTTTATAAATGTGAAAACCATTATACAGTTATTTATATCAAAACTGTGAAATAGACTTCTATGTTTATAAATGTGAAAACCATTATACAATTATTTACATCAAAACTGTGAAATAGACTTCTCAATTTATAAATGTGAAAATCATTATACAGTTATTTACATCAAAAATGTGAAATAGACTTCAAACTCTAATCAAAATAATTGTGAAATACACATCACAGTTATTTCAATACACAGTTATTAAGTTCATATACATGTCAAAAACCATTTCAAATTTTTATATAACTGTGAAATAGACTTCTCAGTTTATAAATGTGAAAACCATTATCGGTTATTTACATCAAAACTGTGAAATAGACTTTTCAGTTTATAAATGTGAAAACCATTATAAAGTTATTTACATCAAAACTGTGAAATAGACTTCTCAGTTTATAAATATGAAAACCATTATACAGTTTTATACTCAAGTGTGAACAAATGATAAATGATTTTCTCAATTTTTTACAAGTGAAAAATAATTTTATTTTATTTATAAAATTTGAAATATATGATGAGTAAACTTGTTTGATTCGTCTTGGCGATGCGATTAAAGCAGTGGTTTCGGATAATTTTTTCGACTTTTAGATTTTGAGATATTGCATTTTAAAAATTTAAGAAAAAAAAAGGAAGAGAGAGAAAAGGAGAGAGAAATAAAGTAGGTAAGGCGCATGGTCAGCATACGTACGCGCGTGAGGGGTATGAGGGGCAGTTTGATCCAGAAAAAAAATCAGGAATTTTTTGGCGAGTTTTGATAATGTTAGTCTTTAAAGGTGGTTTTTATTTGGCTGGGGGACTAATTGGTCAAAGCCTCATTTTAAAATTATATTTTAACAGCTCCCCCACCTTCACCACCACCTAAGAGAGGTTGTGGAGAGGGTGTGATAAAAGACGGACTTTTAACAAAAGACGGACTTTTAACATCGATCGTGTGAACCACATAGTCACGGAGACGGAAAGAAGGGATCTTCTCACGTATTCCCCTTCCCGCCTTGATGGCCGATTATCATGATCTGGATCCAAGTTACCATTTTCCACGGGAGTTATTGGAGATGGAGCTGCAGTTGTGCCGGCATATGTGGCATTAGGTGTCTGAACATCCTGCTGCACAACTGGTGTTATAGGAGTTGGGGCTGAGTCATAGTCAGCAAAATCTAAGTCGATCTCGCCATTCAAGTCAGCCATATGCTCAATAACAACGTTCACCGCTTCAGGTTCTTTAGAAGGAAAAATGTCCTAAAAAAATTCTATAGTGCCTACATCAAAAAGTTTCCATCTCCTTTGCCTAAAATGATATCCCAAAAACATACACTTTTGACTATGACTAACAAATTTATCACCACCTGCTTTTTGATTGTCAGCAAAGCATAAAAAATCAAATAATCTAATGGTAGTATAAGAAGGGAGTTGCCAAACAAAATCTCATGGGGGGGTTTTGTTATTCAACAATGCAAATGGGGTTCGATTAATTAAGCAGAAGAAAGAATAATCTCTCCCAAAAAATAAATTGGGAGATTGGCTTGGAATCTCAAAGCCCTTGCAACATTCAAAATATGCTGATGTTTTCTTTCAACTCTCCCGTTTTATTGAGAAGTTCCAATACAAGATGTTTGAAAAAGAATTTACGTGTAGAAAAAAATCCAATAAACACCTCAACTCAGTATCATTATCACTTTGTAAAACCTTAATCTTTTGATTAAATTGGGGATTTACCATAGCAAAAAAGGAAATAAACACTTGGAATACCTCAGTTTTGTCAACCAAAAAAATAAACCCAGACTGTACGAGAATAATTATCAGCGGTAGTAAATAAATAACGTGTACCATAAGAAGAGAAATGTCTATAAAATCTCCACAAATCACAGTATATCTTTTTAAAAATTCTAGTATCCCTATTGTCAATTAACAAAAAATTGTCTCTATGTTGTTTTGCACAAAAACATATCTCACAAGCTTTATTGAGACTAAACTTAGAATCACTAATAGGGAAAGTAACTTTACTATTTTTTTAGATGGATGTCCCATTCGTTTATGCCAAAGTTCCCAGGTAGATGTCATGCATTTACTGAAATCTGATGAACTGTATCCGATTCTTTGAAGTATTAAAGTCTATCTCGTATAACACCCGTTACAATCAACTCCCTCGACTGGTCTTATATAACACACATATGAAAGTTAAATTATAGAATACACTGCATATCATCATTTAATTATGAAACCGAAATTAAATTGCAACTTAAAGTAGGCACAAAAAGAATATTTTGAAGAGTTATTTTGTCTGTCAACCTCTTTTTCGTAGTAACGACAAAGTTATCATTAGGAAGACCAACTGTAGAATCAGGAATATATCATACGTGACATAAAAGAGCTATGCTACCAGTAACATGATTAGAGGTCCATGTATCAATTATCTATACAGAATTATCAAACATACCATTCACGCGATTTTCTGAAAGTCTAGTGTTACCAAAAAGTCCAACAAGAGTCTTCCACTACTCGACTAAGAGGGTTTGATGAGAGGCTGCACTGTTGTAATTTGCTTATGCAATAGTTGTTTCTACCGAAAAACGAGTTATGCTAGCGTTTGCTTTAACTGGACTATTATTGTCTCGTCCAGCCCCCTGAGAAACCTATTGGTTGACTGTTCGACCAATTAATTGGTCGAACTTGATCATAATGATGATCGTGATTCAAGGCTCTGATAACATATTAAATTAAAGGCAATGGACATAACAACAAGGAAAAGAATTATTAGATTTTCAAACCTTGGCTCTTTCATTGATTTTTTGAAATATATACTCCCCCGTCCCGCTACAACCCGCATAGTTACTGTTTATTTTTATTCATTATGTAATTTATTTTAACCAACTTATAATTGTGAAACTATAAAATATAAAATTAAGTATTAAAACGAAATATTTAATTTTAGTTTAGGTATAATAACACTTACTACATTATTCCATCTTTAAATATATGATTAGTAATTTTTTTCTAAATATTTATTTTGTTTAATCTATTTTTATTTATATATTTTATAAAGTATCCATTCTAAAATAATTAGTAATTTTTTTGAAGCAAAATAATTAGTAATTTAAATTATTAGAAAAAAAAACTAAATATTTTTATTTATTATTTTATAGGAAAAATGTCAATTTAGGGCCTGAAGTCTGGGCTGAACGCGAAATGACCAAAATGCCCTCACTGAATGTCACATGCCTCGCACATGGTCACTTAACGGGGTTTTTTAACGTTTTCCGTCAAAAAGCCCAAATTGATCAAAATTGTAAATTCGGGCCCCAAATTGATAGTTTTAAGACTTCAGGCCCCAATATACTACCGCCCCTATACTACATGCCCTAAATTGTCATTAACCCTTTTAGTTTTTCCAAAATCATAGTTTTATTTTCATATTAATTGTTTGGTTAAATCAATTGTAAACGAACACGTGTACTGTACCTAGAAGGCTGTACCTAGAAGGCCATTATATATTCTTCACTTAAAATTTATGTCTACCTTGCTTAGAGCCTTAAGTAGTGCCCCAACTTGCTACGCCAATATATTATTTCTATTCATCTCACCCACACACACAATGAAAGAGGAAGGCAAAGTCATGGGTGAGCAGCGATCGCCAATCTTATTATTCATTCTTGTTATCCAATATTGCATTGTTAGTTGTTGTTGGTGCAGTCCTCCAGCTGACCCCATAAAATGCTCCTTACCAAACAACTCAAAATGCACCATCTCTAACACATACGGCGCCTTCCCTGACAGGGCCACTTGTCATGCCGCTCAAGTAGCCTACCCATCCACAGAGCAAGAGCTCCTCTCCATTGTAGCCACCGCCACTAAGAATCGCCAAAAATTGAAAGTGGCTACCCGGTCAAGCCACAGCATACCAAAGCTAGTTTGTTTGGACGGTCAAGATGGCCTTCTCATCAGCACCAAATATCTCAACCGTGTATTGGAGGTGGATGAATCAGCCAAGACAATGACGGTAGAAAGTGGTATGTTGCTCAAGGATTTGATCAATGAGGGCGCCAAAGTTGGGCTAGCTTTGCCCTACACCCCGTATTGGTGGGGTTTGACAATTGGTGGACTTTTGGGGACGGGGGCTCATGGGAGTAGTCTTTGGGACAAGGGGAGTGCGGTTCATGATTATTTAGTTCGCCTTCGGATTGTAACGCCGGCGTCACCCGGGGAGGGATACGCCATGGTTCAGAGTGTTTCTGATGATGAAAGTGAGTTCAATGCAGTTAAAGTTTCCCTTGGAGTACTTGGAGTTATTTCACAGGTACAAATTCTGATTTTTTTGGGGCCCTGCCTTCCTCTGCTCTGCTTTACTCACTGACTGCATTTATTTTTCAATCCAACCGGAAAAGTCATCGCCATAAATATTACTTGAAATGGTAAAAACAATGTAAGAACATATTACTTGAAATGGTAAAAACAATGTAAGAACGTGGGTAATAACCGAGCAATACCCAATGGATTAGGCCAAAAATATAATTAATACAAGTCTCGATACGACAAAAAGAGTGGGTTTTCCCTATCTTTTTGCTCGTCGTGTCTGCTCATCATTCCCACTACGTCGACCTAGATATATCAAAGCGTATAATAAATAAGGCACAGAATTCTTGTATGCCGATAAGGCACACTCTTACATGCCGAGAAAGATATCTATCAAGGCCGACCGGGGCCTCACTAAAAGATGGGAGCACCTCCTCGGTTATCAACAAAGCAAGAAAACGAGCTTCTTTATCCTTGCTCTCATCTCTTCCTCGGCCTTCATTCAGGCCGATCAAGCATAACAAGCCGAGCAGCATGCATCCTATGCATACGGAAATAAGGCAATACTAATCCTAATCAAACAAGTATTGTAGGTAATTATAATTCAACTAGAATTATAACCTCCTTACATACAACTTCCTAATAGAAGATAGACTATATATCCTTACACCTATAAATACAAGCCATAATTCACATATTTTGGTAACGCATCTTTTGACTCTCAACTCTTGTCAATTGATTTCTCTCTATGTCACACAAATACTTACTCTCACGCCGGAGGGTCTTCGTCGGTGAATTCCCGGCTTAGTTTACGTGATTGTTTATCTTTTTCAGGCTATACAAACATACAAGATACAACCTGCCGCTGAATTTGGTCTGATCCGAAGGTTTTTAGAATAATCAGTTTGGTTCCATTGCCGGAAAACAATTCGTATTATCCATTGAGTAGCTTGAAAAAATTCTGCTCCACTTTCCTAATTCTAATGGAGGACGGACATACCACAAGTATTACTCCTGATCCAGATAATATTCTTGTGGAAGATAGATACTTATCGTAATACTAGTACTGTTTTTTCTCTTGCCTATGGGGAATTACCACCTACTCCACCGTTGATTGATGGGCTGCCACCCCTAGAAATGAATCTTCGTTCTAGGGGACAACCAGTAACCGAGGTATTGCTGTCAAACCCTACACATCGTCGGCTTCGAGGAAGGCCTGCTGGCAGCTAGACGGGGAGGAATGCCGCCCAATGAGGCACTGGGGCTTCCCCCCTCCCCCCAAGATGATCGCATAACTCTCTTGCATCAACAGTTGGAAACTTTGCAACGCATTTATGAAACACAAAATGCCTTACTACAATTGGATCCTGAGCACTCCCTGGCTGAATTCATGAGGCCTACAAGGAATGGAAATTCCATTGGAGGGAAAAGTCATATTGACAGGCGTGGTAGTCGGGGGAATAGAGAAAATATTTCTCCTGGCCAACATCCCCCTCATCTTGGCATTGCTAGTATATCCAAGCAAAAACCCCCAAGATATCCCTACTCGTCATAAGGATACCGGAAATGGAATCACACGAAACAATGAGGATTTGAGAAATCATCTGAACCATTACATGGACCAGGAGGTTAATTCTGCTGACTTGAGAGCAAGGCTTAGTCAGAAGGCAAAAATCCCCTCCTCGTCATACCCCCTTTCCTCGACATAGGATCCCTAATCGCGCCCTCCTCGTCACAGGGCACCTCCCCATCCAGAAATGGCACCTACAAGGGACAAAGCACCATGTGGACATGGGGACAATCACCAGAAACATGTGGAACACAGTATAGTGAATGGGCACAAAAAGAAACAAAGGACCCACCGTTGTTCTCATTTTAGCTTGGGGATCGATGCAAGAGATATTCTCCTTTTGAAAAAGAGACTAGATGAAATAGAAATGGGGAGGAAGGAAGTGGATGATGATGATACCAGTGCCACTCTTCCTTTCTCCCAGTGGATTTATGATCTACCTCCTAATCCTACTTTTAAAATCCCAAGTTTTGAAAAATATGCGGGAATCACAGACTCACGGGACCATGTGCAAAGCTTTGAATCCACCATGACCCTCCTCACCAAGGCATTTGATATTATCTACAAGGCCTTCGTGAGTACCTTCTCCGGAACAGCTTTTTCTTGATTCCGTTAGCAAAAGAAGGGAAGCATCGTTAGCCGGAAAATCATGAGGAGAAGATTCATGGACCACTTTGCTACAGCGGGAAAGAGAAAGAAAAGACTGACATACCTTGAAAACATCGAGCAAGGGAAAAACAAAACAACTTTGAGTTATTACAATCGATTCGAGCCATGGATGACCGGAAGAGGAAAGCCTAATGTGCACGGGAGGTAATAGTTTCGCTTTAACTCCCGTGCGAGATCCGGACAATTGATCTATGAACTTTATGCCAGAGAGCCTAATTCAAAGTTTGATCTGTACAATGTGGCTTACGCCATATCTATGGCAGAAGAGAAAAGTAAAAAGAGGTCTGAAAAACCAGAAGCAGATGCAGCTGGCACCAACCAGACTTCAAATGGAAATAGCTACAAGGGTAAGAATAGAACTCGGCTCTTGAAAAAGCCAAGGCTTTTACCCCCCTCACCAAACATATAACGGAGATCATGAAGTTGGTGAATATACCAAGTCCCCTACCGCTCGATACAACAACAACAAAGCCTTAGTCCCAAAATAATTTGGGTTCGGCTAACATGAATCATCATATGTCATCGTGTGAAAAGGTTATTGGAAAAAAATAAAAAATAAATTAAAAAATTAAAATAAAAAATAAAATAAAAAATAAAAAATAAAAGTAATAAAATAAATAATAATAATAATAATAATAATAATAATAATAATAATAATAATAATAATAATAATAAAAGGATGACGATGACGATGACAATGATGATGAAGGAGCAGGACGGGCCTACTATGGCTAATCTCCATGTTATAAAAGAAGAGACTGTCTCTAACAAGAAAGTGAAAGACCCGGATACACGAGCTAAGTAAGGTCTACCACATCCCCGCCACTTTGGATCCATAAGGAAGAGGAAGTCATTAGCTTCTCTCCTAATGAGTTAGGCGAAAGTCGCGCGGCTCGAGAACAACCTTTGGTGATCAAAGGAAGAATTGATAGCGTGAATCCGAAAGGCTCCTCATAGAATCGGGGGCCTTCGGAGACATTCTATATTATTCCACCTTCTGAGTAAGATAAACTTGAACGACAGCACGCTAGAACCGTACTCTGGAAGACTAGAATGTTTCACCAACCACAAAGTCAGTGCCATGGGGGCAATTGACTTATTACTGGAAGTGGGGGAACATCCTTTCCGAGCCGAGGCCACAGTAACATTCGTGGTCATGAACCTGAAAAGTGACTACCATGCCATCATAGGCATTCCAAGTCAAGGCAAACTTGGGTTGGTCGCTTCCTTCCCTCACCAGCGAGTTAAATTTCCCACTCGGGTTGGAATCGAATACATGAGAGCGACCCCCAGGGACTTCTTGGAGCATGTAATTAGGAGTAGAAAAACATCCAGAAAGGTGGAGGTAGACACGCCAGAGGAAAGTCTGAAAATCTCTAAGTCTTTAAAGAATACCAGCACAAGTTTTAGGCTGAATCTGATTTTTGAAACAGAGAATGAGGAGCACATAACACTAGATATCCACAAAAATAATGACACAGTTCTTTCCATCCCGGATATAGCCCCTAATCTCATCAGCGGCCAGAAATCGGGAGCCAACTCTGACTTAAGGCAAGGAGAGCCACCGGACATAGACGAACTAGTTGAGATAAAAGACCTAGACATAAATGGCGAGGAAGGTAGAAGGCTCAGAGAGATAATCATTGAAACTTTGCAGTTTCGAGACAGTCTAGAAATGGAGCCCGTACACGAATTGGAGGAAATTATACTCAATCCTGGCTATCTAAAGCAGAAAATAAAAATCGAGAGCCAGCTCTCCCGAAAGAAAGGGAGGAGATCATCACTCTTCTGAAAAATAATTTGGATGTCTTTGCCTGGAAGGTCGAGGATATGAGAGAGATAAAGGAAGAGATAGGATTCCACAAGTTGTAAGTTGACCCGTCAGCCAAACATATCAAGCAGACACGGAGAATTTTGAAAACGATAAGGAAGATGCAATCAAGGAAGAAGTGCAGAAATTACTAAGTGCTGAAATCATCAGGGAAGCAATCTACCCCGTTTGGTTGGCCAATGTTGTGATGGTCAAGAAACATAACGGGAAATGACGAATGTGTGTAGACTTTACATATCTCAATAAAGCTTGCCCGAAAGACAGCTACCCTCTCCCCAGAATTGATAAGCTGGTAGACTCCATTGCAAGACACAGAGCCCTCAGATTCCTAGACGCCTACTCTGGCTATCACCAGATAAAAATGGCCGAGGAAGACATCGAGAAAATAGCCTTCCAGGCAGCTGGAGGAATTTATTGTTACACTATGATGCCCTTCGGGCTTAAAAATGCGGGCGCAAACTACCAGCATATGGTCAATAAAGTCTTTGGGGAGCAGATAGACCATAACATGGAAGCCTACATAGATGACATGGTCATCAAGACTAGAAGTGGCAGTCATGCCCTATAATTGGAAGAAACTTTTGACAACTTACGAGATAATAACATGAAACTGAATCCAAATAAATGTATGTTCGGGTTGACAGATGGAAATTTCATAGGCTTATGGCATCACAAAGAGGAATCGAGGCAAATTCTGAGAAAATCAAAGCCCTAATTGACATGAAAGAACCTACCAGCATCAAGGAGGTTTAAAGGCTGAATGGAAGAATAGCTGCCCTTGGGAGATTTATTGCTAAGTATACGTAAAAATCTCTGCCTTTCTTTAAAGTATTGAAGGGGACCAAGAGTTTCCCCTGGACATCTGAATGCTCCGAATCATTCAAACAGTTGAAGGAGTACTTGGGATCCCCTCCTTTGTTGAGCAGCCTAGTTATTGGAGAGATGTTGTATGTATTCCTAGCAACAATAGACCACGTTATAGCTGCGATAATAGTCCGAAATGAAGGAACCACTCAAAAACCAATCTATTATGTCTCCAAGGCATTGGCAGATAGGAAAGCAGATACTTCAACACAGAGAAGATAGCCTACGTGCTAGTTATAGCGATAAGAAAGCTACGAGCATACTTTTTTGCACATCCCATTACTGTGTATACCAATGCACCCCTGAAGAAAATCTTGCATAAGTTGGACTGCTCAGGACATCTACTTAATTGGTCTATCAAGCATATTGAGTTTGATATCAGATACCAACCTAGGAAGACACTCCTAGCACAGCCTTTGGTTTATTTCATGGTTGAAACTGCCTTCATAGGTGAGCACGACTACACCTCCCGTAAGCGCAAAAAACTTGCGGGGAAAGAACCAACCATCGAGCTCCCATCCAAGCTCTTTGGGTCATGCGGATGGCTCGGCCCACTAAGGAAAGAAGCGGAGCCGAAATTGTACTTGCAAGTCCCGACGGAGAACACACCATCCAAGACATAATCGATTCAAGTTTCTTGCTTCCAACAATAAAGGCGAGTACGAGGCCACGATATTTGGCATAGAGTTGGCATCCTTCTATGGAGCAACCAAAATCGCCGCCTTCTGTGACTCCCAGCTCGTAGCTAACAAATAAAAGGGGAGTACAACACTCAACACCCCCTACTTACAAAATATAAAGACCACATCCTAGACATGACATAAAAGCTGGATTTTTTAAAAATAAATCAGATAGGACGGGAGGATAATCAAGTCGCAGATGTTCTATCTAAGCTGGCAACTATTGACGTGGCAGATCCTGACTCTAACCCACTCAAACTCTTTGCCGAAGAAACTGCCTACAAAAGACTACGAGTAATGCTCCTAGTTAGGGAGGAGAAGTGTTGGATAGATAACTACCTGAACTTCATTGAACGGGATCTTGTACAGACAATCATTTACAAAGCCCCTGTTAAGGTGCATCTATTCTAAGGAAACAGAAAATCTCTTGGCAGAAATCCACGAATGCATCCGTGGTGGTCACCCAGGGGCCAGGACCTTAGCTGACAAAATCATCACGCTAGGTTACTATTGGCCAAACCTGAGAGATGACACACAAGCCTACGTAAGAAAGTGTGACAAGTGCCAGAGATACGATGACATTCCTAGACTTCCAGAAGTGGAACAGACTCTCATAATACCTATGTGGCCATTTGAATTATGGGGAATCGACATCATCGTACCCTCTACCCCGCTCGAGGTAATTACAAGTATGTGATCATGGTAGTCGATTATTTCTCCAAATGGATAGAATCAAAAGCCTTGGCCAAAATTACAGATGAGAACGCTATCAACTTTGTCCACGAATTCATCTAATGTCGCTTTGGGGTTCCACACACTATCATCTCAGATCATGTTGTTTATCATTTTTCTAAGGCTTTTACAGCAGAACTAAACAGACTAGGAGTCAGACACATTAAGTCATCCGTGAGCAGACCTCAATGTAACTGACAAGCAGAAGCAGCCAACAAGTTGGTGCTTACAGCCCTAACTAAGAATCTAATGGGAAGTGATGGTAGATGGTTGGACGAACTTCCCTTAGCTTTGTGGGCAGTTCGCACAACTACTCAGGGGCCAACCGGGGAAACCCCATTCGCACTAACCTTCGGTTCCGAGCCATGACACCAACTGAGATGGCTGCAACAAGAAATTCTAACTACGATGAACAAGTCAACAAGGTTAACATGCTGCTAGAACTAGACTTAGTAGATGAAAGAAGATTAGCTACTCAGATGAGTATGGTGAACTACAAGCAGAGGACCAAAGCCTACCATGACAAAAGGGTTAACAAAAGTATATTCCAAGTTGGTGACTAGGTACTTAGAAAGATTGAAGCTACTGGTAGGAAGGCAGAACAAAACAAGCTCTCCCCAAATTGGGAAGGTCCTTACATCATCACTCAAGTTATCAGAGAAGGGACCTACAAAATGAAGATCCCAGATGGACAAGAGATGAAACATCTGTGGCATTCTGATCATCTACAAAAATATTATCACTAGTTTAGAGTCTGTTTTTTATAGATTAGTCGTTATTAATCTTTTCAGTTATTTTCAAGTAAAATAGGATTGAAGTTTGATGTAATCATTTTCATTTAATATAAATTCAGTTTTCATCAAGGCAAATGACTAGCAAGACAAATTTGAAAGACAAGGAGACCCCTCCTCGGCATCAAAGGGATAAAGTATCAAAAATTACCTAAGACATGATCGAAAGACCTTCCTCGTCATACAGAGGTAAAACATCCCAAAAATTACCTAATACCTATAACCGAACGACCTTCCTCGGCATAGATAGGTAAAACATCAAAAATTTTCTAAGACTTATAACCGAAATCCCTACTCTGCATAAAGAGACAAGCCCTCAAAAATAACCCAAGTGTTATGTCGAGCAACCTTCCTCGTCTTAATGAATAAACTTTCTAGTTATCTAAGTGGTTAGACCGAATGAGCTTCCTCGGTTAAGAATAAAATACAAATGACGAGCAGATTCTCCTCGGCTTCTCAAGAAAGTTGGGTACTTAAGCAAATTATACAACATTTAAATCATTCAACATACATTCAAACAATCAACATTCAAGTTAAAGCAGTTAAAAGCAAGTGCATAAGTATTAAAGACGACGAGAAGATAAAGAAAATTCATTATATTGATTAAAAAAGTTGAAGTATAAGGGGGCCCTATTACATCAACAAAAATAAAGGCAAAAAGATCCTCATACCTGATCGTCTCCCCTAAATAAATCATCCTGCTTGGCGGCGATGTCTGGGATAATGACTTGATCAGCTTGGGCTTACTCGGTTTGCCCCTCCTAGGCATCCTCCTCCTCATCGGAATCTTTCTCATCTTGGATCTTCTCTATCAAAACATTAATGTTTTGAGGATCAACTGGAGGGGGGACCCATGCTTCTTGGCCTTCCCTGTTGGGAAGCAATTACCCTAAGGGCATTCTCAGAAAATGGCACCAAGGAATGACCAGATCTGTCCAAGTCGTCATAAGCATCCTGGCAGACAAGGCGTACAAGTAAGCCCACGTCGGCATGAAGAGTTGGGTCCACCAATGCCTTTCTGGCTAAGTGGAGATAGCCGTTAGAGTACATGGTGGTCGTCTTGTTGGCCAAAGATTGTCTGAATGTCGGGCTGACCTTGTATTGGGAGATAGCCTCAGCAATTTGAGTGGGCAAGCTAGCCTCTAACTGTTTATATCGAGCATTTGATTCCTCAACATTTCTCCCTAGCTCAGCTACGAGCCTCTCAATTTCAGCTTGCCCGGCTTTGATAGCTTCCTCGGACTTAGCTTGAGCCGCCTTGGCTGCCCTTTCTGCTTTCTCGGCCTTTGCCACTTTCTGCTCGTCGACCTCCTTCCTTAGCGACTTAAGCAAGTCAACCGCCTTGGCCAGGTCGACCATATTCTTCTCGATCTGACGATCAAGGCCTTGCTCCAAGTCATCAGCTGCCTTGCTCCTGATTGCCTCATAGGCAGTCACTGTTGCAAGCTACACAAAAAAAGAAAACATCAGCAAAAAATTACAAGTGTTATGAAAACCGAAAGATAAAAGTAAATGAAGAGAAGGTTACCTCGCTGAGAAGGAGGCCTTTCCTATCAGCCAGATGCTCCCTGCTCGGGTTCATATCAATGAATTGATCGAGCAAGTACTCGTCCATGGCCGGTGGATAATTGGCTGGCCAAATCTAAGCTTTGGGCCCTTCCTAGCCAACACATCCAAACCTTTGACGGTGGGGACCGTCCATTCTTTTGCCACCTTCTCAGCCTCAGCGTAAGTCTTTACGTGCCGAGCAGTGACCTCCCCGGAGGACGACGCAACAGTTATTATTTTGGATGGAAGCTCCTCCAGCACGGTCTCCACCCTTTACCGCTTTAGGCAGGGGTTCTCTCACCGGCATTGGTCTCCTCGATCTCAACTAGAACGACATTTCTCAGGGCCTCCTTAGTTTCAGGAGACAGAACTTGGGAGCTATGTCCCTCCTCGACTTGGGCATCCTGCTCGTCAACTCCTTCCTCGGTGGAGGCACCAACACCCCCCACCGGCTTCAAGGGAAGCACACCAGCTTCCTTCGTAGATAAGACGGCCTCACGAACGACATCGTCATCTCGTCTTTTATTTCGAGCTGAAGACCGAGAAGTCCTCTTCAGCTTCACCAGCGCCTGAGGATCCAGAATCTCCTATTCCATCTTCTTTATTTGTTCTTCGGTTAGATCTGTAAAGACGAGGAAGATAAATTAATACATTGACGAGGAAGGAAAAACAACAAAACAAAAATTATACAAGTATGAAAGACGAGGAAGTTGAAAAATTACAGCTGACGATGCCATCCTCAGCAAGACATCTGTCGTCATACAATTTGTAGACATCACACTCGTCATGGAAGACTAGACCGAGGTACACCCTCCAGTCAGGAAACTTATTCCCCCTAGCAACACTGACAAGGGGTGTCAAACCATCCAAGGGACCTGGAATGATCCCGGCCTGCATGTAATACATCTGATCGGTCTCCAGAGTTGACCAACACAAAGTCCCCACCTCGGCAAACTACCTTAGTCTATCAATCAACTGACCACTCCATTTCGGCCTCCACACCTGCTCGGGCACCCCAGGAAATTTCGAGGGAGCAGCAAACTCCCAGCCTTGTCGGCTCTCTACCCTAATGACGTGGTTGTTCCTCCCCTACACTTTGCTAGATATAGGGTAGATGAGATTGGGTTGGTTGGGGTCACTCCTTATCACCAAGATCCTAGTGTTCTCCTTATAGCTAACGGTGAAGAAGTTGTGGAAGACAGATTGACAAGGTTCAAAACCTAGACTGCGACACAATACTATGAATCCAGTGAGGAACTTCACGACATTGGCACCTAGTATAGCCAGGATAGCTTGCATGTCCTCAAGGAACTCACAAATTAAATAAATGGATCTAAGGGGAGGCGCAGACCGAGCTGGAACTGCTTGTAGAAAAAATATACGTAATTCAAGGAGTACATGAAGTCCTCAATTGCCTTCTCATCTTTTACGGGGGCACCGGAAAGGTAGCTAAGTCAGTACTCATCCCTAGACATCCCATACTTGGAGTGTAACTCCTCTATCATTGGCTCCCCGGCTATAATGGGTTTAGGCCTAGGGGTGTATACTCTACCTTAGTTGGACCTCCCTCGTCCTCTACCTCGGCCCCCAGCATGGGCTCCCTCGACAAAGGCATCCACTATCCTCCCAGAAGTTGAGGGACCAGTATGACGAGCAACACTACTTCCTCTTTCCGTCATGGCTGAACAAATAAAAGAAAAAGGGTCAAAATTTGGCCAAGGCAATATGGAAGGACGAGGAAGAGAATCCCTCCTCATCCTATTTATTAAAACTGAGGAGGGATCCTTACCCAGCAAAGGACGCTCCAAATTGTCAGACTTCAAGTAATATAGATTGATATGGTCAAGGATCTCAGTCCAACCTTGGAACATCACAACATTAGGGGAATCTACATCAAGTCGGCCAATCCTAAACCGACTTGGGTAATATACGTCGGTCCTAGGAGATTGTTACCTCGTAAGTATCTCCCCTATTTCATTCAAACTTAACATCACGGACCATCGATTCGTTGGTAGATCCTAAGATTTTGGGTGTGATAGCATTACAAAGAATTTAAATTACTTCTCCATGTTTTTGCTATTTCTAAATACGAGGAACACACAAGAAAAGCTCAAGAAAAGCTTCAAGAACAACAATAATGGCGGTTCTGACAAACCGACCAAGAACAGCAACTATAAACCCAGAAATGCAAAAAGGAAAGAGAAAGGGATGAAATTATACCTGAATCTAAAGGATGATGAAGGAATCACGCACGAAATCAAGCACAACCATGGAAAGGGTAAACTTGGATCTCAGAAAATCAAGAACTAACTCAAGGTTTTCTTACGGTTTGAAGCTTAATATTTCTCTCTCAAATGACAACAGTGATAAAAGAGTAGAAACGAAATGAGTTTTAGCTTTTATACCCAAATCTAGAACGAGTATGGGTCAAAATCCGGGTTAAGGTGCCATCTCCTTACTCGCATTTAATGTCCTAGAGTGTTCCCAAGGCGAATGTCCAGACATCGTAAATTGCGCTCATCATTGTCTAAATAACCGGCGGATAATGGGACGCTTCATGATTCCTAATTAAAAAACCCGTTCATATCCGTTTAAGTCGAGGTCGAGCATCACTTCCTCCTCGGCAAGGCCGAGCTAGGAAGTCGGAGGCCATTGAATGGTATAAACCGAGGTACGAACGTAGGTCATAACTGAGCAAGGCCCAATGGATTAGACCCAAAATATAATCCATACAAGTCTCAAATACGATAAAGTGAGTGGGTTTTCCCAACCTTTACTCGTCGTGCCTCTTCGTCATTTTCAATACGTCGACCTATACATAGCAAAGCGTATAATGACAAATGCACATAATTCTTATATGTCGATAAGGCACACTCTCACATGCTAAGAAAGGCATCTATCAAGGCTGACCGGGGCCTCACTAAAAGACGAGGAGCACCTCCTCGATCATCAACAAGGCAAGAAAACGAGCTTCTTTATCCTTGCTTTCATCTCTTCCTCGGCCTTCATTCAGGCCGATCAAGCATAACAAGTCGAGTAGCATGCCTCCTAGGCATACAGATTGAAGGCAATACTGATCATACCCAAACAAGGATTGTGGATAGTTATAACCGAAATAGTATTATAACCTCCTCACACACAATTTCCTAATCAAAGATGGATTGTATATCCTTACACCTATAAATACAAGGCATAATTCACATATTTTGGTAACGCATCTTTTGACTCTCAACTCTTGTCAATTGATTTCTCTCTGTATCACACAAATACTTACTCTCACGCCGGAGGGCATTCGCCGATGAAGCCCCGGCTTAGTTTACGTGGTTGTTCATACTTTTCAGGCTATACAAAAATACAGGATACAATCTGCCGCTAAATTTGAGCTGATTCGAACGTTTTTGGCATCATCATCACTACTCCTACACTCTTTAATTTCCATTTTTGTTCTTAATTAATTAGGTTACTTTCCAATTACAACCTATGTTCAAAAGATCAATAAGCTACATAGCAAAGGATGATGCAGACCTTGGAGATCAAGTAATTGCATTTGGTAGACAGCATGAGTTTGCAGATATACAATGGTATCCCAGCCAACGCAAGGTTGTTTACAGGATAGATGATCGAGTTTCTTCCAACGTCTCCGATAGTGGCCGTATTGATCTCATTGGTTTTCGTTCCACCCCTTCACTAGCTGTAGCCGTCTTAAGATCTACAGGTACGTAATTAATTTCATCATCACCACCAATTTGCTACATACTTTTTGTGAATAATTATATACTCCCGTCGTTTTATTTTTGCTATTACTAATTTCTTGATGATATAAATGAATACTCCTATACATAGAGGATGGCCAGGAGTCAAGGGGTGATGCCAGTGGAAAATGTATTGGGGGAAGACTTACTACGTCCACGTTGATGATGGGGGCTTATGGATTAACCAACAATGGTATATATAGACCTAGCTACTTTCTTAACTTGTATATACATCCCACGCTCGTGTTGAAACAAATTATTATTATTATTTCTAATTATGTGTTACCTTCTCTGATGTGTAACAGGCCTACTTTTTACGGGCTACCCAGTGGTTGGTTCGCAAAACCGCCTTCAAGGGTCAGGCAGTTGCCTCAACGGTCAAGATGATGGACTTATCACCGTATGTCCATGGGACCCTCGAGTTAAGGGTCTATTTTTTCATCAATCCTCAATTAGCATTGCTTTTCCCAAAGTTAAATACTTCATCCAAGATATACAAAAGCTAGTAGATATAGCTCCTGAAGGCTTATGCGTTGTGGATCTCTACAATGGAATCCTGATGAGATATGTCACGGGGTCAAATGCTTACCTAGGCAAAGAAGAAGATGGACTAGATTTTGATATAACGTATTACAGAAGCAGGGATCCCAACACTCCTAGACTTTACCAAGACATTCTTGAAGAGATAGAGCAGATGGCGGTGTTCAAGTATGGGGGGCAGCCACATTGGGGGAAGAATCGGAATGTTGCATTTGAAGGGGTGATCAACAAGTACAAACGTGCGGGAGAATTTCTCAAGGTGAAAGACAAGTATGATCCATTAGGGTTATTCTCTAGTGAATGGACTGACAGAGTTTTGGGAGTGAAAGGAGGAGGGGTGAGCATAGTGAAAGAAGGTTGTGCATTGGAAGGCTTGTGTGTTTGCTCACTAGACATTCATTGTGCCCCAAACAAGGGTTACTTGTGTAGACCAGGCAAAGTATATAAGGATGCAAGAGTTTGCACTCTTTCCAAGTCCTAAAACCTGCTTGCTAAGATTTATATTTCAAATATTACCTAAATATCGTAACATCATTTTAAATTATACTGTACTTTGTTAGTTTGGGTAGTTTTTAGGGCAATAATTATAATAAATCTATTGGTTGTGTTTGTGTATGGCCTGGGATAAAGGTAGGTTGTTAGGCTCCTAGCCCTATAATAAATACTCCCTCCATAGAAACGATATCAATAAGGAAAAATCTAGGCCCCTTTCCCCAAATTTTTTTCCTCTTTTAAAAAAGAATGTTTCTTTTGTAAATTTCAAATAAATAATTATTCCCAAATTCAAATTCCCCATACACCCCTCCCCCTGCCCTCAATACACCCCTCCCCCTGCCCTCACGTCGGAAGCTTCAAAAATGGCCGTTTTGCGCTCTCTCTCTCTCTCTAACCTTCATACTTCAGATTCGGCCAACCACCGTCGCTGCTCCGGCTCCCCCAGCTTCTTACCTCCTTCCTTACAGATCTGGACATATTTGTCCATATCTTTCCCCAAATCATCAAACACAAAAGCCCTAATTTGTCAACTCAACTCAGAACAATCGGCTTTCAATTCGCCCATCGATGGTATAGTTGCTAAAAGACATGTTCAGATGAACTAGTGTATTTTAGTGCATTAAGATAGTGTAGCATTCCGTGAATCGTCGGATTCTGATGACGATGAGGATGATGATTTTCTTGAGATGGATCCTGATTTCGGATCTGGCAGGTTTCCTGCCAGTTGTATGTGGGAGGTGTTGAGAAGGTTGCCGCCGCCTTCGTTGTTGTCGGCTGTTAAGGTTTGTAAGTGCGGCCTGGACTTAATTGTTAAACTATCTCTTAGAATGGAAAGGTTAGGGTTTTTCCCAACCCCTTAATCAGATCCACGATTTGTTTAAATTAGCCACTTATTAACAATTCAGCTAAGAATAAAACTTGATATGAAGTTAATTGAACTTGAAGATGATAATTTCAAACTAATTAGTGCCTAATTGCTTATTCAGGACACCAAAGCAACTGAAACCTATTAATTTTTGGAGTCCAATGGAACACTAATGGATTTCTCTCCCACTTTAACGTTGATAATGGTACCCTTTTCTTGCATTATCTTCCAACTGTTTGATGTATTTACTAACTGAATTTTCAAAAAGGATTTTTGACATTTTGGCCTTACTGTGATGAATTTTCAATGGTACTCAAAAGTAAAAATGTTGGATCACCTAGGCAAATTGATTGAAAATGGTACTGATAATTCTGTTTATGATGTTTTACTTGGATTATATAATGATTTGTTACTATTCGTTAATACTATTTTTATTTCAAATATAGGATCCAACTTTGATGTCAATATTTGTACACAGTTATTCGTAGGGATGGCCAAACCGGACCGGAACCGGATCGGAACCGGAAAATTGGACCGGAACCGGCCCGGAAAAGCCCGGAACCGCCATGAACCGGGGAGAAAACCGGAACCGGGGTAACCGGAACCGGTTTGGAGGCGGGCCGGTTAAGGTTCACCAAAATGGTGAACCGGACCGGAAAAAGCCCGGAACCGAACGAAAATTTATTGTTTTTCAATAGAACCGGCCCGGAACCGGACCGGAAAAGCCCGGAACCGGACCAAAACCGTGAGAAAACCGGAACCGGATAACCGGAACCGTGAGAAAAGCGGGCCGGTTAAGGTTCACCTCCTCGCCGAACCGGAACCGGCAGTTCAAGGCCCGGAATCGAAACCGGACCGTATTTGGTCATCCCTAGTTATTTGGCTCAGTTATTACTTCTAACTTGTTAAAGACTAGTACATGCCCGTGTCCAAGGATGCGGTATTTTTTTTTTTTTAAATTTCTTTTTATAATTTTAAATTTTTTTTTTTTAAGGGCAAAATGGAAAAGGGACAAATGTATGAGGGCAAAATGGGAAAAAATTCATTTGAAACTATTCATTCAACTGTTCACCCATTCTACCATTTATACTATAGATTCGGGCTCAAGCTTACATGGCTGCTGGCAGGTTAGCGATATCATATTATTTTTTATTTTATTTTTTTGCTAGTTAAGTATAATTCTAATAACATAAAGTATGATAGAATGATAGATTTGAGGAAGTCATAACTGCTGCACAACATGCAACTGATCTAGACCCGAGGGATGAGGTGAAGAAAGTAGCAATGAAAGTCAAAGTTGTAGGAACGACTCGGTCAAACGGGAACCATATATTTAAGAGTTGTAATGTCTAAATTATGATACCAATTCGTTATTATTGAAAATTTTGATTTTTTTTTGTTGAAAAAATTGTCTTATAAATCAATTATAAGAGACAAATAAGTTTTATGTTACTTGATGCTGCAGGAAATGTGCTTATCAATCTTCCTCCACGTGGCAGGACTGATCACCTGGCTCCTTGACCTGAAAACAGAACCCACGACTAGCCGGATGTGTCTCCGGCGAAGACGCTCGGGCGTGAGAGTAAGATTACCGTTGTTTATAGCTCAAAATGTATAGAATAATGAATTCTGATAACAAAATGGCAGTTTCCTTTGCACCGTTGGTAGTGACGAAGTATTTATAGGCAAGAGTAATGTATTTTTGGTGAGGAGACATGTCCTCCGAGATTATAGCAGCGGTTATTCAGTCATGTGAACGTGTTAATGCTTGTCACGATTTGTAGGGATGTGGTTACGAGAATAGTTCAACCGAATACGCTGCAAGAATCAAGTCGTCACTTGTTAATTTAGGTCGAGGTCGCCGCTCGTGGAATGGTCGACTTGTCGAGTGTAGAGCATGGTTCGTACCCGAATTGTAGCATGGATCATGAGGTCGAACTAAGTTAGGTCGGGACCTATAGGTCGGACCCGTGGGCTTAGTCGGCCGACGCCGAGACGGGCTTTGGGCCTTGCTTCTGGGGCCGGCCCTATTGAGAATGTGATAATCAATCTTGGATGTAATTGGGCTTTGCTTGCTTGGCCCAACTCGGCACTTTGGTATGTTCGGTGGCCCCTGACTTTCGAGTTGACTTCGTCGACTTGGAAGTTAAGAAGATTTCCGTGACGAAAATTGCTTCACTCGTGGTCGATGTTAGTCTTGGAAGTAGGTCGACCATGATGACGTGGCAACATCCCGATCGTAGGTGATGAACGGTGGAGATGTAGGAGCGCCGATTTTCGCAATGATTACACTTTAGACGTTTGAGAGTCCGTCTAGGAAGCTGTTTCCACCATTAATTAGGAAAATTAATTTTGAATTTTTCTTTGCCCTTTCCAATTCAAGGAACTATAAAATCAAGAATCCTTCCCCATTTACAACTTTCGCCATCCCTGAACTCTGTACGTGATTCCGGCGGTGATAAAGGAAATTGACTTACGCCATAACTCGGTGTTTCACTCTCCATTGTTCCGTTTTCCCTTCCTTGCTAAAGGTATTCTCCTCATTCTTTAAAATTAGGGCTTTAATTTCGCTATTCCTTTGATTCCGCCATGGCTAGGACCTTTAGTACGAGAACCGGAGCTTGGTATGGGTATTGTAAAAGTCAATAGTAGGGTTTATAAACATTTAAACGGAGAGTGGAGGAGATGACCATGGAGGAATGTACTTCAATTTTAACCCGATGGGGTTTGCAATTTCTTGAGTTGGCCTTGCACGTGGGAGAGAACTTAGGTACTTTAGAAACGAATGACCCAAGAATTGAGTCCTTCCATCTTTTTCACGAGCTTCTCGATCATATTGCTACATTTTACATTCATGGTCCCGACAAACCTTCTTTCCTTAGGAATAGAATTGGATTTCCGGGGGAATCTAGGTCGCCCCTTAGCTTATCGATTAGGTCTCCTGAGACTTCATGTAGAACTGATTCCCCTGTTTCCCCTTCTTCTTGTACAGATATGGAGACACAAGGTGGAGCTCATGCCTCGACCTCATCAAGCCCGCGCATTGTTGATGCCTTTGATAACACTTTGTAGTGCGGGCGGGAATGAAAAAGGCTACGTTCCTCCAAGGCCGGCTAGAGGGAAGCGAGAATTATCCATCTCGCTTAAGCATGATATATGATTTTTGTGATGTTGATAGGAAGGAGTTTAGCGTTGCTCTGTATAGTAGGGGGGACTTCTTTAACAAATTTGGGGACACCTACGAGGAGGAAACTACAAAGGTAGCTTTCTACTACGGCCAATTCGAAGGCGGCTTGAGATTACCTCTTGACCCCTTCATAAACGAGTTCTTGGAGTGCACCGATGCCTTGCCACTTCGGCTAGGAGCCAACACGTAGGGTACTTGGTTTGCTTTATTATGGTTTGTAGGTTCTTAGGATATGAGCCATGCGTTTAGGGTGTTTAAGGAGTTCTTTAGCATTAAGTTTGATAAGGATAATGGCATAAGTACTCCTTCCAAGCCAAAGTCTCCCAAATTATTTGCCAATCTTCTGGCAAGGCTAGTGGATGGAACTCTTGCGTGGTGGTGGTGGAGAGTAGAAGAGGATGGGAATTTCCCTTGCCCGATCTTGTCTATTTGGGGTAGATGAGAACAACTCTTGGGCCCCCGTTGGCATAATGATTTACGTAAGAAGTTGATGGAGTTTACCAAGAAAGGGGCTATCGGTTGGGATGCTCTAGGAACCAACAAAAATAACTTCATCCGAGCCGGATTGATGGTTGGTGAAGGAGAGGTAGTGCCCGTGGTGCCGGTAGTTAGATGTCGAGAGATATCCAGTTGGGTCACCCGTAGGGAGCTCGATTGATTTGAGAAAGAGTGCCACCATTGTAAGAAGGCGCCAACTATTGTAAGGAGCGGGTAGAACACTTTGGGGGTAAGAACTCGACCATTCCTTGTACCTTGATCCCTCTTTCCTTTCGCTTAAGCTGTTTATTTATGACTTTGATTCGTACATAGAACTTTTTGCTCGTATGTAGAATAATCGATCCACACATATTTAATTCGTACATAGAACTTTTTATTCGTATGCGAAATTTTATGTGTCGACCTAACCCTTGATCATTTCAATTTTGGTGTAGTCTTAACTCCCGAGCAAGAAGCGAGTATGGGCCGAACCATTGACATTAGGAAGAGCGAAGTGGAGGCGTGGAGCGGCTAATGCCGAGAGAACATAGGGAGAGAGAGGGTGCTCTCCGTCATGATACTTTGCGGACGGTAGATGTGGACCCAGTTAACTCTATACCAATGGAGGAGAACCCCGAGGAAGCTGGAGGGGAACCAAGTTGTAGACGTCGCCCGGGAAATGGAAGAGGTTGACGCCGAAGAAACCAATGTATCCGACCAAATTGTTGAGCCGGCTAAGGAGGCTAGAAAGACCAGAGCTCGTGATCAACCCAAAACCAAATCCAAAACCAAAAGAATTCCCAAGGCAAAGTCGCTGTGATCGAGTTAGATGATGAGGGGATGATGAAGATGATACGGCCCCTCTAAGCAAGAAAATCAAGATTGGGAAAACCAAGGTGAGCTCGACAGGTTGATCGTGTCGATGCTAACGAGCCGATGGAGAATGAAGTTAGGAGTCCCCGGCCTTCCCTGTCCCGGGTTTCTTATGCCGAGCGATCCAGGTCTCGTGTTGACGAGCTAAGTCTGTGGCTCCTTTAACCAGGATCAACCGCTTAGCCGAGGAGTATCAGGAGGCTGGAGTATGGACGGGCGTAGTGGTCGGAAAGGGCCGACCGGGATTTGATTATGGAGTTCACTAAAAACCTCTAACTCCGAAGCTGCGAGCTAGGGTCGGGCTAGCTTCCTCCGAGGTAACTCTTTGGCAATTTCTTGTGTTGCTAACTTTATTTTGCTCGCTTGTTCCATGTCTCCCTTTGTGTGCATCGAGATCTAACCTCTTCCTCCCACTCTTCCTTTCGAGTCTCTTGCCATGATTGACACGGCTACTACTTACTGGAAGGCTGGCGAGGAAGCAGGAGAAGCTAGCGAAGTCCATGTTGGCAAAGAAAAATGTGGAGTTGAAGAAGGCTGGAGGAGGAGAATGCCGAGGTGGGGAAAGCTGAAAGAAGCCAACGCTACGTTGAAGGAGGAGCTCAAAAACTTGAAGGAAGAGCACTCGGACTTAGACGGCTCGTATGAAGCTTTGAAGCTTGTTAAAGACAACGAAATAAAGGCGAAGAAGAAGCACAGGGCAAGTTTGGAGAAGCTACCAAGGAACTCGCCGCCCTCAAGGAGGAAAAGAATAGGCTAGGCTGCGATCCGGCATTGGCGACTCAACGGTTGGAGGAGGTGCCCGTCACTTTGGCCAAGAAACAAGAAGAGTTGGATGCCGCTCGAACTCGATGGGGGGTGGACCTAGGCTAGCTGCTTGTGAGGGCTGCGAAAGGAGGATCTTTGTCAAGGCATATAAAGATAGTGATGATCTGCACGCCCATATTACCGAAGAAGCTAGGGGTTCTTCCATGTAGGTCGGGCTCATATGGCTCGACGTATAATAGTAGATCCCTCTGTCAATATATCGATCGAACGGCTAGCTCGATGGGCTTACGAAGATCCGTATAACACGACGGCTCGCCAAGGCCACCCTTTGGTGCCATACAATGAGAATGACTTGGAACTTATAAAGAAAGATGATGAAGGCTGAGAGGCGTCACCTTAGGACCCCATTTGTTGAAAAGGTTAATTTTAACACCATCTTGGTGAGCTCGATGATTATGAGGATTCGGCTTTTGACGAGGAGACCCCAAAGTTTACAATCCGGTGACTCACGGAAGGTGGTTTATCGGGCGAAAATGTTATTGGTGAGCCGTCGTGGGTGATCGGGCGAGGTCGACCCAACGTCCGTCGCCGGTCGATAGAAGGCGTTTCTGAATAGACTTTGATTTTAATGGTTTATTGTAATCGAACAAGCTCCAAACATTTTTGCTTTTTTGTTTTTAATACTTGTATGCCTTGGCCCTATTTTTGGGAGGCATGATACTTTGTAAGTTGTCTTTGCCTAAGTCTTAGCCCACTTTGGGAGACTTAATTGTGTTTAATCGTAGTGACTTCTCTTTTACGCATGTTATATGCTTTTAGAGGTAGTTGTCGAGTTAGATTTAGTAGGGCAATGACTTTTTGTTCAAACTTTTAAGGCGACCAAGGGTCGAGTTACTCGGAGCGAAGTCGATTAGGAATCGGACTTGTTAAAATAGTAGAGCGATTAAGAATCGAGCTAATTATAACAAGCCGACTAAGAGTCGAGTTTGTTGGAACGAAGTCGACTAAGAGTCGGACTTGTTAAACTAAATAAGGCGATTGAGAATCGAGCTTATTATAACAAACCGACTAAGAGTCGAGTTTGTTGGAACGAAATCGACTAAGAGTCGGACTTGTTAAATTAAATAAGGCGATTAAGAATCGAGCTTATTATAACAAAGCGACTAAGAGTCGAGTTTGTTGGAACGAAGTCGACTAAGAGTCGGACTTGTTAAATGAACAAGGCCGATCAAGAATCGAGCTTGTTAAATTTAAGCCGACTAAGAGTCGAGCTCATTGGGATTGGGGTAACACTATGTTTGATGGAATGAACCGCACTTTTTATTGAAGTAGGAATCATGCTTACATCGGTTCGAAACTAGCTTTAACACAAACTTGAACTTTGAAATTGAAAACTAGAAGTAGTATTTGATGAGGTGAGTAGCATGCGAGGTGCTTCAACTCGTCACCTCCGAGATGAGCTATCATGTAGGTTCCTTCCTTGACGACTCGAGTGACTACATAGGGACCTTCCCAGATTAGGAGATAGCTTGTTCTGCCGGGTCCTTCTACCCGTTGCCTCAATCTTTCTCAATACATAATCTCCCACTTGGAAAGACCTTGTCTTGACCTTCTTGTCGTGATAACTTTTAGTCATTGCTTGTAATTGACCATTCGGAGGTAAAATTTGTTTCTCGCTTCTCGTCGATCGGGTCCAAGTCGATCAACTGTTGGTGTCATTCGCTCTTGATCGAAGAAGGTCACTCTAGCCGTAGGGAATCGAGCTCGGCGGGTGCCGTGGCCTCGACCCATATGTGAGAGCAAAGGGGTTTCCCGAAGTAGGCCCCGGGTGGTTGTACGAGCGCCCCAAAGAGCGAGGGGAGTTCGTCCAACCAATTGTTTCGTCGACCTACGAGCCCGGTCTTGAGCGAAGATAGAACAAGTTTATTTCTTTGCTTGACTTGCCCATTTCCTTGAGGATAGGCGACGGAGGATTTCCAATGTTTGATTCCCACTCGCTTCATCTCTCGTTTCGAAAGTCAGGGAGAAGCGCAACCCATTGTCGGACACTATAGCTCGAGGAAAACCAAACCGACACCAAATGAAGTCGTGTATGAAGTTAATAGCATTCTCCTCTCGTGATGCGAGCTAGTGGTTTGGCCTCAACCCATTTGGTGAAGTAATCTATGGCCACTATCACGTACTTGCGGTTTCCTCGGGCGGGAGGGAAGGGTCCAATCGTGTCGACGCCCCACATATCAAATGGCCAAAGCTGCGATCATGAGTGCAGCTTCTGTTGTAGGCACGTAGGGAAGGTTGGCAAACCTTTGGCATTGATCACATTCTTGAACAAAGTTGTGAGTGTCGGCTCTCATGTGTGGCCGATAGTATCCCAACGTGATTAATTTGTCGGCAAGAGTCCACGGCCCCGGTGTCCACCACAAATTCCACTATGCACCGTGTATCAATAGGGCGACCTCTTGGGGATGGATGCACTTTAGCAATGGCCGAGTATAAGATCTCTGAGCAGGTCGCCTCCTTGAATGACATATCTCGGAGCTTTCTTTTTGATAGCTCGAGCCTTCTTCTCGTCCTCGCGGCTCGCCACTTTCTAAGTATGCTTTCATTTCCTCGATCCAACACTTCTCACGAGTCCAATTTCTTGAGGGATCATCTATGCACTGAATTTTTACCCTCTCGCCAAAATTTGGATTTTCGAGGAAGGAGATAGGCTCGCCATGTGGCTCATACGAAGTAGCCGGTTTCGAAAGGAGATCGGCTAGCTCGTTATCTTCTCTTCCAATCCTTTGAATCTCCCGAATTCTAAGTCCTTTATTAGTTCCTTCACCAGGTCGCAATATTTGATGAGAGTAGAACTAAGCACTTCGTACTCGCCTCGACCTGGTTGACTATCAGCTGCGAATCACAATAAGCCATGATCTTAGTTGCTCCAAAACACTTGGCATACTCGATAGGCGCAATCAAGGCTTCATATTCGGCTTGGTTGTTGGAAGCGTCAAATTTGAACCTTAGCGATTCCTCGTAAGCAGTCCCAGGACTACGCTCGACCAAGACAATTCCGGCTCAGCTGACATTTTTGGTTGCGGCCGTACGAATAGACTTTCCAACAATCGACGGGTAGAGTGATGGCGACTTGTGACTCACGGCTCTTTCCCTTTGCCCTTTTCTTTTGGAGCTGTTTGCTCGTCATCTTCCTTGGTGAACGTAAGCTCGACCAAGAAGTCGACGAGCTTGAGCTTTCAACGCCTTTCGAGGTCGATACTCAATGTCAAATTCGGTGAGGGCAATTGACCAATTGAGTAGTCGACACGAACTCTCCGGCTTGTGCGGTATTTTTCTTAAAGGAGCATTGGTAAGAACCACGATTGGATGAGCTAGAAAATAAGCTCGCGGCTTCCTTGAAGCCACGACTAGAGCATAGGCGACCTTCTCGGCATTGTAATACACTGCTTTCCACATCGATAAAGCTTTGCGATATAGTACGCGAGCTTCGAAGCCCTTCATCCTCTCTAATCAATACTGCGGCAAGAATCGACTTGTCTCCTACGAGATAGATACACAAATAAAGTCTCACCGGTCGTCGGGCTGCGAGCGAGAGGTGGAGTAGCAAGATAATCCTTCAATTGTTGGAACGACGAATGACATTCGGTCGTCCATTCAAAGCTTTTCGTCCCCCTCGATGCTTTGAAGAAGGGGAGAGATCTCTCTGCTGATTTAGATATGAAGCGACCAAGAGCCGCTACCCTTCCCGTTAAGTCATTTGCATCTCTTTGACACAGGTAGGAGCCTTCATGTCGACTAAAGCCTTTATCTTCTCTGGATTAGCTTCTATGCCTCTTTGAGATACCATGAATCCCAAGAACTTGCCAGTGCCACTCACTCCAAACACACATTTCTTTGGGATTGAGCTTCATGTCGTTTGCTCGTAAATTGGCGAATGTTTCCTTTAGGTCGACCACGTGACTCCGGCCTTAGTTTTAATGACCATGTCGTCAACGTAGGCCTCCATATTTCGACCAATACGTGAGGCAAAGACTTTGTTCACCATCCTCGATATGTAGCTCTGCATTCTTCAATCCAAAAGGCATCATATTGTAGCGGTAGATGCCTCAGCCTTTGAAATGCCGTCTTCACTATGTCATCCTCGTGCATCTTTATCTGGTGGTATCCCGAGTAAGCATCCAGGGGCGAGAGTGGAATGACCAGCAATGGAATCAACAAGCTTGTCAATTCTAGGAAGAGGATAGCTATCCTTTGGGCAAGCTAGATTGAGAGTAGTGAAGTCGACACACATCCGCCACTTGCCATTCGATTTCTTCACCATGACCACGTTGGCCAACCACGTTGTATGAGTGGCCTCTTTGATTATACACACTCAAAAGTTTTTGTACCTCTGCTTTGATAGCCTCTTCCTTGTCGCGAGCAAAACTTCTCAACTTTTGGGGTCTCGGCTTTATGGTCGGGTTGACTTCGGACCTGTGAACGGCGACCTCCTCCTTGATTCCCCTCATGTCTTCTACTCTCCATGCAAAGACATCATTACTTTCTTTGAGTAGCTCGATGATTTCGCTCGCTCCTCAACCCGATAGCCGCTTCCCAATCCGAATTTTTTGATCGGGGTAAGAAGGGTTGGTGATTACCGACTCTAGCTCATCCACGACTTCTAGCTCTGGTCCATCTCTACGAATTGTAGAGTCTCCACTATGATCTCCACGACCTTTTGTCTTTCCTCGGCTCCCAAGTGTGGAGCCTCCTCGGTATCGTATCATCAAGCTTCTGCTGACCTTGTTGGTAGGGGCCCCGAGTTATTGTCTATCTGGAGGCATAGGTCTCCTATGACGACTTGATCGACCTTAACTACATGCGAGATCGACCTCGAGTGGTGTTAGAGTGACGTGTCGACTCAAGCATGACCTCGTCATTTGAGCGATAGGTCGACTCTACCACGTCGGTGATTGTTGACGGTCGGGTAGTTTTGGTGATAGCCCGAGACAGCCTTCAAGTAACCATCGGCCAGTCTCAATCTCTAGCTCCCTTTTCTTTCTTTCTCTTAGAACATGATCCAGATAAGCACGAGCCGTGCCTTGTACGCAACCCAGCTCCAACAGTGTGGGGAACTTTACTCGCCGGTGAGGAATTGACGCTACTCATTCCAAGAGCGACCCGTCCAGAATTCCAAGTATGGCGGCATAGTCACTATTTACATCAATTACGATAAATTGTACCTTCGAGACAATCCCGAGGGGTGCTGGCCTAGGTCGACGTCGAGCACTATCTCGGCCTTTAGCATCAACTCGGTGGTTGGTGAAGCCCTCCAACCTCGCCATCATATCTCTCCATTGTTCATCATTAAGACCCATCTCCTTGAAAGTTTTGTAAAACAAAATATCCTTGCGAGGCCCCGTGTCGACTAAGAGTCCGCTCGTCGTACATCCATCAATGAGACCCGGGATGACGAGAACTTGCTCCCTAGCCGCCATATTAGTTGCCAATTCGTGGGGTAGAAGCCGATCGCCTCATCTCTTACTTCTCTCTGGGAGGCACATGTGGGGCCTTATTGAGCCGGAATATCTTGTGCTTGATGGCCGTGTTGCTTGCTTGTTCGATGATGACCCCCGAGGGTTCGTCTTTGCTGGGTCCTTGTTGCCCACTGCCGGCCGCTCACCTCCCCGGGCTTGAGGTCTCTTCACATAAGCTTCGAGTCTCCCACAGTCGACCATTCTCTCGGATGATACGCTTTAATCCTAAGCAATCCTCTCGTGAGATGACCGGTGTCTTTGTGGTAGTCGCAGCATTTGCCGTTGTCCCGCCTAAACTTGTTGCTCGGATTCATTGGGACTGGAGGAGCCGGCTCGACAAAGATTCAAAATCTCGGTTCGACTCACCGTGAGGAGCGAAAGCCGGGCACCTTCTCTCGTCGCCCTAGTTACGTTCTTTCCATTTTTATTGTTCCCCCCATTCTTGTTGGAGTCCTTTTTATCGTCAGCGACTTCAACCTTGGGGCTCTTACCGTTCTTCTTTTCTTTCCTTTCCTCGGCCAGAGCGACATTATACACCTTTTCAAACAACTCCTGTCGAGTTGTGACCGTTCGGACTGTGAGCTCGTAGTCCATGTCTTACGAGGAAATACCACTTCGGAAGCAATTGATTACCTCCTGTCGGGTGAGGTCTTCCTCTATTTTATCAACCATCTCTTTGAACTTGGTGAAATAGCTCATCGAGCTTTCATTCTTCCCCTGCACCAAGTTATTCAGATCCGTGACGGTTATCTTTCGAGCTCCTGCAGTCGAGAAGCGATCTAAGAATTTTGTTACGAAGCATGCCCGTGTGGTGATACTACCGGCGACAAACCATTGAACCAAGTTAAAAATTTGCCCCGGTAAGTGTGCTTAGGAGAGCTTTGCACATGTTGTCATCCTCATTGGCGACAAAACACATAGTGGCTTCCGGATGGGATATGTGGCTCCTGGCATTTGTCGATCCAGTACTTCTCCGGAAGAGGCAACTTTGAAAGTAGGAGGAGGTCGACTATCACGATTTCTTTGGAAAAGGTCGAAGAGCAAAGTCAATTCGTTCAACCTTTCCCGTCTCTTTTTCTTCTCCTCCTCCCGTTGCTCAAATTTCTTTTTCATCAACAACCATTCTCTAGCGTCGGGTCTTTCATCTCCTGGAGGAGCGGCATTGGACCTCGACCTTCACTTCGGGAGTCACTGCCTACTCCTTGTCCTGTGAGAATTGGTCCTTTACGATCTTATTGGGGATCTATGTACATTTACTTCTTTGAGGCGACTGCGCCTCTCGGCAGCAGACGGCGACTGCGCTTTGTGATCTCCATGTGGCGACCTGCGCCTTTCCCCTCTCACGGGCGACCTATGCCCATTTACGTCTCTTTGAGACCCCGATCTCGTGTTCAGGCTGGGAAACATGTCATTTCTATTGGTCTGTAACCGAGTCCTCAAATCGAGATTGAGCCTCCTGCTCTCTGTTTACATTGAGGCTAGCTCTTAAATCATTACTCGGCACATGAACTATAGTGGGAGCTCGACGTACCATTCTGTCCTCGCCGTTCTGTCCCACACCTTCATTTGGCCTAGCACTCCTGGCCTGTTGCCCATTAGAAACCTGAGCGGGTGCCACTCTCTCAGAGCGTATGTCGGCACATTACGCCTCCTCCGTGGCTATTAAGTCGGCCCGAATGACCGGGCTCGCTCCGGCATCATTTCTTTCTTGCTCATGGGATTAGTGGAGGGACTGCCTGCTTCCCACGTGCTTTGCCCGGTTGTGCGTTTTGGGTGAGGTGGAGCTCCTTGTCCTTCCATAGGACGCTTTTCTCTCCTTGCATCTGGCGATCCCACTGCCATCAGCCGCTTGTTGTTAGAGCGTGTCGCCCTAGCGTGATGTCGTTGAGGAGGGGGAGGAGGAGGCAAATCTGCATTTCCAACGTTTGTATTGTTGTTGTTGTTCACTTCATCGTGCCCAAGTGAAGCCTCGGATACGTGTCCTTCTGAAGTCACCATTGTTGTAGGTTATGAAAAGTTTCGAGGTCAAGTTAAAAAGCACGTTTCCCGGCAATGGAACCAAGCGTCTTTGCCGGGAAATGTGCTTATCAATCTTCCTCCACGTGGCGGGGCCCGATCACCTGGCTCCTTGACACAGCAGAACCCACGACTAGCCGGATGTGTCTCGGCGAAGACGCTCGGGCGTGAGTAAGATTACCGATTGTTTATAGCTCAAAATGTATAGAATAATGAATTCGATAACAAAATGGCGGTTTCCTTTGCAGTTGGTAGTGACGAAGTATTTATAGGCAAGAGTAATGTATTTTTGGTGAGGAGACATGTCCTCAGAGATTATAGCGGCGGTTATTCGGTCATGTGAACGTGTTAGTAAGCGTCACGATTTGTAGGGATGTGGTTACGAGAATAGTTCAACCGAATACGCCTGCAAGAATCAAGTCGTCACTTGTTAATTTAGGTCGAGGTCGCCACTCGTGGAATGGTCGACCTGACTGTCGGGTAGAGCATGGTTCGTACCCGAATTGTAGCATGGATCATGAGGTCGAACTAAGTTAGGTCGGGACCTATAGGTCGGACCATGGGCTTAGTCGACTGACGCTTGAGACGGGCTTTGGGCCTTGCTACGGCCAGGCCCGGCCAAATTTATTGAGAATGTGATAATCAATGCTGGATGTAATTGGGCTTTGCTTGCTTGGCCCAACTCGGCACTTTTGGTATGTTCATTACTTATAAGACTTTTTTACTTTTTAAAAAAGTCTTATAAATAACTTATAAGACTTATTAAAAAGTCTTATAAGTTAGTTATAAGATTTATTAAGTTTTTAATAAGACGTATATAAGACTTTTTTACTTTTTAAAAAAGTATTATAAATAACTTATAAGACTTATTAAAAAGTTACTTATAAGACTTATTAAAAAAATCTTATAAATAACTTATAAGACTTTAAAAAGTCCTATAAGTTACTTATAAGACTTTTTAAAAAGTCTAATAAGTTACTTTTTAATAAGTCTTATAAGACTTATTAAGTTACTTATAAGACTTTTTTACTTTTTTAAAAAAGTCTTATATAATAACTTATAAGACTTATTAAAAAGTCTTATAAGACTTTAAAAAGTTTTATAAGTTACTTATAAGACTTATTAAAAAGTCTTATAATTAACTTATAAGACTTTTTAATAAGTCTTATAAGTTAATTATAAGACTACTATAAGACTTTTTACTTTTTAAAAAAATCTTATAAATAACTTATAAGACTTATTAAAAAGTCTTTTAATTAACTTATAAGAGTTGTAAATGTGTAAATTATGAGAGCAATTCGTTGTTATTATTGAAATTTTTGATTGGAAATTTTGTCTTATAAGTAGGCCTGTCAAATAAATGGGTTGAGTCGGGTATGAGTCGGGTTAAAGCAAGCCGCGGGTTGAAGCGGGTAATGGGTTGAGACAAGTCTAACCCGGCACAACTCACTTAAAGTTGGGGGTCAAATGAGCCGGGTTGAGTCGAGTCAACCCGTGAGTTTTTACTTTCGACTTTTTTTTTTTCCAGAAATGTAGTCTGCTTCATAGATTACCAAAAACAAATTAAGAATATTTATTCATATTACATTAAAACCATGAACACAATTGAACAAAAAGAAAAACATTCAGAAAAATAAATAAATCTCAGCATCGGAAAGAAGAAGGAAAAGGAGTATTAAAATGTAAAAAAAAAAATTATTCCTCCGTCCCGAAATAAATGTCGAATTTGATTGTTAAATTTTTTAAAAAGTGTGCTCTACTAGTTTATAAATTACTTGCACAATGACAAAAGTGCAATAAGTTTATTTTCTTATTTTTAAAAATAAAAGTGCTATATTTATTTTAATACGGAGGAAGTACAAATTTTTTTTTTAACACATTTACACTGGCCTATGTATCTTGATGCTTATAAAAAGAGCTTATGTTTCCCACAAAACCGATTTCAAAGACTCCCTACTATTGAGTCATTTGTTAGAGATAATGAAGCTGATGTGTTTCAATCCTTGTTACAGTGGGTTTGAGACGGGTTGACGAGTTGACCAGCTTTAATCTACTAAATTTAACGGGTTAAAGCGGGTAACTAGTTTCAACCCGAAATTGTTAATGAGTTTGGTTGGGTCGGATAATTAGAGAGTTGGATTGAGCGGGTTCTTGAGTAATGGGTAAAAATTGATAGGCCTACTTATAAGTTAATTATAAGAGACAAAGTAATCTTATAATTAACTTATAAGAGTTGTAAATGTGTAAATTATGAGAGCAATTCGTTGTTATTATTGAAATTTTTTATTTTTTTGTTGAAAATTTTGTCTTATAAAAGTCAATTATAAATGACAAAGTAGCCTTATAATGTGAAAAATATAAAAAAATGGAAGTGTTTTTTGAAAGGCTAAAGACTGTTGTGATAATCTGAAAATTCAGTGATTAATTTGTAATTTTTGAGACTAAAGTGACCAGACTGAAACTATTTTGAGTTCAATGACTGATCTGAAATGTCAAAAAGTCAAGTGACCAATAAATAACTTTAAAAATTCCAGTGACTAAAATATAATTTTCTGTTTTGGAATTGATTCAGTCCCCTGGAATGAACGTACAATGACGCGCACAAAATAATAATAAGGATATTTTCGTCTTTTAACAGTGAGGGAGTGTGTGAGAAATTACTAAAAGGTAATTTCTTAAAATGGGTTTAAATCTCATATGAGGGGCCCTAGAGGAAGTGGGCCTATCAATAATTTAAGACTAATTGGCCGATTTCCTCTAGGGCCCTTGGACGAGATTTAAACTCAATTTAGGAAACAACATTTAGTTAATTTTCGAGATACCCCTCAATAATACAAAGACATAATTACCCTTACTTTCTTGCACGCGTGTGACGGGTGGTCAGTCCCCAATTCGAAAACTGAAAATTATATTTTAGTCACTAGAACTTTTAAAATTATATATTGGTCACTAGATTTTCTGACATTTCGGATCAGTCATTGGATTCAAAATAGTTTCAGTCTGGTCATTTCAGTCTCAAAAATTACAAATTAATCACGAAATTTTTCAGATCATCACAACAGTCTTTAGCCTTTCCAAAAACACTTCCATTTTTTTTATATTTTTCTCATTACAAGACTACTTTGTCTTTTATAATTGACTTATAAGACAAATTTTTTCAACCAAAAAAATTAAAAATTTCAATAATAACAACGAATTAATCTCATAATTTACACATTTACAACTCTTATAAGTTAATTATAAAATCACTTTGTCTCATATAGTTGACTTATAAGACAAATTTTTCAACCAAAAAAATAAAAAAAATTCAATATTAACAACGAATTACTCTCATAATTTTAACAATTACAACTCTTATAAGTTAATTATAAGACTACTTTGCCTCTTATAATTGACTTATAAAACAAGTTTTTCAACCAAAAAAATAAAAAAATTTCAATAATAACAACGAATTACTCTCATAATTTACACATTTACAACTCTTATAAGTCAATTATAAGACCAAATTTTTCAAGCAAAAAATCAAAAATTTCAATAATAACAACGAATTACTCTCATAATTTACACATTTACAACTCTTATAAGTTAATTAAAAGACTACTTTGTCTCTTATAATTTATAAGATAATATTTTCAACCAAAAAAATAAAAAATTTCAATAATAACAATGAATTACTCACATAATTTACACATTTACAACTCTTGTAAGTTAATTATAAGACCACTTTGTCTCTTATAATTGATTTATAAGACAAATTTTATAACCCCAAAAATAAAAAATTTCAATAATAACAACGAATTACTCTTATAATTTACACATTTACAACTCTTATAAGTTAATTATAAGACCACTTTGTCTCTTTTAATTGACTTATAAGACAAATTTTTCAACAAAAAAATTAAAAATTTTAATAATAACAACGAATTACTCTCATAATTTACACATTTACAACTCTTTTAAGTTAATTATAAGACAACTTTTATAAGACAAATTTTTCAGCAAAAAAAACTAAAAAATTTCAATAATAACAACGAATTACTCTCATAATTTACACATCTACAACTCTTATAAGTTAAGGTAGTACACGCATTTTTGGGCACTCGGGCACTAGTAGCCAAATACCATCATTTTTTCAACCAATCCAATAGAACATTTGAAAGGATCGGCCCACCAAAAATTTGACTCAAACGGAGGTTGTTTTCATGGTGAAAATCACTATTTACGAAATTTTCCGATTCCCCAAAGGGGGTAAGGTAGTACACGCATTTTTGGGCTCTCGGGTACTATTAGCCAAATACCATCCTTTTTTCAACCAATGCAATAGAACATTTGAAAGGATCCGCCCACCAAAAATTTGACTCAAACGGAGGTCGTTTTTATGGTGAAAATAACCATTTACAAAATTTCCCGATTCCCCAAAGGGGGTAGGTAGTACACGCATTTTTGGGTTCATGGGCACTAGTGGCCAAATACCCTCCTTTTTTCAACCAATACAATAGAACATTTGAAAGGATCCGCCCACCAAAAATTTGGCTCAAACGGAGGTCGTTTTCATGGTGAAAATCCGCACACGCATTTTTGGGCTCTCGGGCACTAGTAGCCAAACACCCTCCTTTTTTCAACCAATCCAATAGAAAAATTGAAAGGATCATCCCACCAAAAATTTGGCTCAAAAGGAGGTCGTTTTCATGGTGAAAATCACAATTTACGAAATTTCCCGATTCCCCAAAGGGGGTAGTACACACATTTTTGGGTTCCCGGGCACTAGTAGCCAAATACCCTCCTTTTTTAACCCAATCCAATAGAACAATTGAAAGGATCAGCCCACCAAAAATTTGGCTCAAACGGAGGTCGTTTTCATGGTGAAAATCACCATTTACGAAATTTCCCGATTCCCCAAAGGGGGTAAGGTAGTACACGCATTTTTGGGCTCTCGGGCACTAGTAGCCAAATACCATCCTTTTTTCAACCAATCCAATAGAACATTTGAAAGGATCCGCCAACCAAAAATTTGGCTCAAACGGAGGTCGTTTTCATGGTGAAAATCACCATTTACGAAATTTCCCGATTCCCCAAAGGGGGTAAGGTAGTACACGCATTTTTGGGCTCTCGGGTACTATTAGCCAAATACCATCCTTTTTTCAACCAATTTAATAGAACATTTGCAAGGATTCGCCCACCAAAAATTTGGCTAAAACGGAGGTCGTTTTCATGGTGAAAATCACCATTTACGAAATTTCTCGATTCCCAAAGGGGGTAGCACACGCATTTTTGGGCTCCCGGACACTAGTAGCCAAATACCCTCCATTTTTCAACCAATACAATAGAACATTTGAAAGGATCCGCCCACCAAAAATTTGGCTCAAACGGAGGTCGTTTTCATGGTGAAAATCACCATTTACGAAATTTCCTGATTCCCCTTAGGGGGTACACGCATTTTTGGGCTCTCGGGTACTATTAGCCAAATATCCTCCTTTTTTCAAACAATCAAATAGAAAATTTGAAAGGATTCGCCAACCAAAAATTTGGCTCAAACGGAGGTCGTTTTCAGGGTGAAAATGATCATTTACGAAATTTCTCGATTCCCCGAAGGGGGTAGTACACACATTTTTGGGCTCCCGGGCAATAGTAGACAAATACCCTCCTTTTTTCAACCAATCTAATAGAACATTTGAAAGAATCCGCCCACCAAAAATTTGGCTCAAACAGAGGTCGTTTTCATGGTGAAAATGACCATTTACAAAATTTTCCGATTCCCCAAAGGGGGTAGTACACGTATTTTTGGGCTCTCGGGCATTAGTAGCCAAACACCATCCTTTTTTCAACCAATCCAATAGAATAATTGAAAGGATCAGCCCACCAAAAATTTGGCTCATACGGAGGTCGTTTTCATGGTGAAAATCACCATTTACGAAATTTTCTGATTCCCCAAAGGGGGTACACGCATTTTTGGGCTCTCGGGTACTATTAGCCAATTACCCTCCATTTTTCAACCAATCAAATAGAAAATTTGAAAGAATCCGCCAACCAAAAATTTGGCTCAAACGGAGGTCGTTTTCATGGTGAAAATGACCATTTACGAAATTTCCCGATTCCCCAAAGGGGGTAGTACACGCATTTTTGGGCTCCCGGGAACTATTAGCCAAATAACCTCCTTTTTTCAACCAATCCAATAAAACAATTAAAAGGATCATCCCATCAAAAATTTGGCTCAAACGGAGGTCGTTTTCATGGTGAAAATCACCATTTACGAAATTTCCCGATTTCCTAAAGGGGGTAGTACATGCATTTTTGGGCTCCCGGCACTAGTAGCCAAATACCCTCCTTTTTTCAATCAATACAATAGAACATTTGAAAGGATCCGCCCACCAAAAATTTGACTCAAACAGAGGTCGTTTTCATGGTGAAAATCACCATTTACGAAATTTTTCGATTTCCTAAAGGGGTAGTACACGCATTTTTGGGCTCCCGGGCACTAGTAGCCAAATACCCTCCTTTTTTCAACCAATCCAATAGAACATTTGAAACGATCCGCCAACCAAAAATTTGGCTCAAACGGAAGTCATTTTCGTGGTGAAAATGACCATTTACGAAATTTCCCGATTCCCCAAAGAGGGTAGTACACGCATTTTTGGGCTCCCGGGAACTAGTAGCCAAATACCCTCCTTTTTTCAACCAATACAATAAAACAATTGAAAGGATCATCCCACCAAAATTTTGGCTCAAACGGAGGTGTTAGTACCCGACCTGAAAATACCCCTGATAGGCATTAAGAAACCTCTGAGGAACTCTCAGTCATTTATGAGTTTCAATAGGCTCAAGTAATATTTCCCCGAAAGCCCTTATTTGTAGTTTTAGAATCCCGATAGACCAAATGTCAGCTAAAACTTCCGAAGGCCATAACTTTCTCATACGAACTCCGTTTTGGGCCCACCGCATATCAAATCGAACGCGAGAACAAGATCTACGCAAAGGTTCGATCGACTCTTCTTAGAAAGGTTCGATCGACCCTTCTCAAAAGTGCCGATCGACCCTTTTCAAAAGTGCCGATCGACCCTTCTTTTAAAGTGCCGATCGACCCTTTTCAAAAGTGCCGATCGACCCTTCTTTTAAAGTGCCGATCGACCCTTTTCAAAAGTGCCGATCGACCCTTCTTTTAAAGTGCCGATCGACCCTTTTCAAAAGTGCCGATCGACCCTTCTTTTAAAGTGCCGATCGACCCTTCTCAAAAGTGCCGATCGACCCTTTCAATTTTCCCACATCACTCTCGTAACCGTTCCTCCCCAATTTCTTTCACTATATAAACCCCACTCCGCCTCACACTTTAAACACAGAATCACTCTACGAAAAACTCAAGACAAAACTTGAGATTTCCTCCATAGAAGACTTGAGACTAAACTCGAGTTTTCTAAGTCTAAATATTTTATTAAGAACGTTCTTCGAATCTTCATAGATTCGATCCAAAAGCCTTGCCATCATTAGGTAAGTCTTCTGTTTATTTTTTCTGTCTTTATTATTATTGTCTTTATTATTATGCTAGATTTATTGTTTGCATGCTTAGTATATTTTAATTACTTTATTTCTTGCTTATGTCATATATGCTAGATTTAGAAATTGTTTTAATATATTTAAATATGCAATAGCCGAGGATGATCTAAGGTTTCGCCCAAGGAACCCAATGGATCTAGGAACTATTTCTTACCTTCCACCTTAGTTATAATTATCCCATGATCAACAATCCCCCAAGGATGAACGTTGATTAATGCACCTTCCGAGGGCCTAACTCAAAGGTTCTAGGGTGTGATCATCAATTAATTCTTTCTCTCCCCTCCTCCTTATGCATGATCCCGTTTCTTCTATCTATTCCTGTAAACACCGCACACAACCAACACCCCACATGCTAGAAAGACCGATCCGTCGGGCAATAGGAGTGATAGCGTTTCTTCTTCTGTTGTAACTTGACCCCCGAACCCAATTAACTGTTTAGCCTTTTTTCAAAGCTTTGGGCTATATCAAAGTGGCGTGGCGACTCTCAAAATTTAAATTAATATTTTTAATATGGTTTAAATCGAGTGTCACTAAATGAATATCCCATTTCGATTCGACTTTTTATAATTATTTATTTCAAACCTCCGAATGCGCGTTGCATCGGGACGGGGTATTCACAGTGGCGACTCCGCTGGGGACTGTTTTGAAATCTTTTCAAACTAAGTGGGTCAGACTTTCGTTTCCTTGTATGGTGTTGCATTTTTCGCCTTCTGTTTATTTTCTCCTATTCTTAACTGTTGCATTGCATGCATGCATCTCAAAAAAAAAAAAATCTTTCTCTTTTTTCCTTAAAAAAATAGAATTAGACTTTTTACCTCACACTACCACCAGAGTCCGTGTCACACTGCACAGCTACCCCTTAACCCATCGGAAAAGCCAAAGTGCGGGAAGTGTGGTGATCATGTCGCCTCCCTTCCGAGTCTCACTTGGCCATCCACTCATCAGTGCGCTTCGGCTGCACGGTGGGAGCCTGAAACCTAACCCTTGTGTCACCCACTTTGCTAGGAGCACACTCCCCGTGACCGGTTGGTTTGACTAGCTTTTTTTCATGTAGACAATTAATAAGGTCTTTGTGTTAAGTCACTACGAATCAATGATAAGTCAAGATCTATAAAGAAAATAAAAGCACTAAAAAAAAAAATTGATTTTCCTTTTAAAGGACGTACCATGTAAAGTTTGAATGCCTGATCTTGGCCTATCATGGGTTTGTGGTACTTTTCATAAAAATCATGTTAAATGTCTATATGAGACGGTTAGTCGTTAGGATCCACCACTTTAGGACCTTTAGTTAGTTGCGAAAAAGGGGTATCCCTTCCAACCAAGAGTAGGTTTTATAAAATAGAGGGCTTTTTTGTAAATAAAGTGCTTAACTATCCCTCATTTCTAGGACCCTTCGAGGTCCGCTCCTCATTTCTAGGACCCTCCGAGGTCCGCTCCTCATTTCTAGGACCCTCCGAGGTCCGCTCCTCCGAGTCCGCTCCTCATTTCTAGGACCCTTCGAGGTCCGCTCCTCATTTCTAGGACCCTCCGAGGTCCGCTCCTCATTTCTAGGACCCTCCGAGGTCCGCTCCTCATTTCTAGGACCCTCCGAGGTCCGCTCCTCATTTCTAGGACCCTCCGAGGTCCGCTCCTCATTTCTAGGACCCTTCGAGGTCCACTCCTTATTTCTAGGACCCTCTGAGGTCCGCTCCTCGCTCCAGGTCCGCTCCTCATTTCTAGGACCCTCAGAGGTCCCCTTCTCCCTCCGAGGTCCGCTCCTCATTTCTAGGACCCGCTCAGGACCCTCAGGGTCCGCTATAGTTCCGCTCATTTTTAGGACCCTCAGAGGTCCGCTCCTCATTGGACCCTCCGAGGTCACTAGGACCTCAGGGTCCGCTCCTCATTTCTAGGACCCTCCGAGGTCCGCTCTCATTTCTGGACCCTCAGAGGTCCGCTCCTCATTTTTAGGACCTTCCGAGGTCCGCTCCTCTCTTGGACCCTCAGGTCCGCTCCTCATCTTAGGACCCTCCGAGGTCCGCTCTCATTTCTAGGACCCTCCAAGGTCCGCTCCTCATTCTTGGACCCTTCGAGGTCCGCTCCTCATTTTCTAGGACCTAGGTCCGCTCCTCATCTTGGACCCTTCGAGGTCCGCTCCTCATTTCTAGGACCCTTGAGGTCCGCTCCTCATTTCTTGGACCCTTGAGGTCCGCTCTCGATCTTGGACCCGAGGTCCGCTCCTCATTTCTAGGACCCTTCAGAGGTCCGCTCCTCATTTCTTGGACCCTTCAGAGGTCCGCTCCTCATTCTAGGACCCTTCGAGGTCCGCTCCTCATTTCTAGGACCCTCCGAGGTCCGCTCCTCATTTATTTCTAGGACCCTTCGAGGTCCACTCCTCAATTTAGAACCCTTCGAGGTCCACTCTCCATTTCTTGGACCCTCCGAGGTCCGCTCTTTACTTTCTTGGACCCTTCAAGGTCCACACTCTCTATGGACCGCTTCTAGGATCAATCTCTCTATCTTGGACCGTTCAAGGTCCACTCTTTGACCCTTCGTGGTGCTCTTCCTATACTATGTCCACTCTCCCAATCTTGGACCATTCAAGGTCCACTTCTCATATCTTGGACCGTTCAAGGTCCGCTCCTCTTCTCTTGGACCCTTCAAGGTTCACTCCTCTTCTCTTGGACCCTTCAAGGTCCGCTCCTCTTCTCTTGGACCCTTCAAGGTCCACTCCTCATCTTGGAACATTCAAGGTCCACTCCTCTTCTCTTGGACCCTACTAAGTCCACTTCTTCTACTTTGTACCATTCAAGGTCCACTCCTCAATTTAGGACACTTCGAGGTCCACTCTCTCTATCTAGGACTATTAAAGGTCCACCCTTCCACCTGAGACTCTTCGAGGTCCACCCTCGTCTCTTGGACCATCCATGGTCCACTCCTCTGCCTTTGACCACCCACGGTCTACATCCTTCAAGTTAGGACCCTTCAAAGTTCTACCTCTTATCTCTTGAACCATCCGCAGTTTGCTCCCTTAGCCTTAAAACCATCCATAGTTTAGATCCTTTATCTCTAGCACCCTTCATCCAAAGACCCACCTAGATCAAACCTCTCTCGACCCATATAGATCAAACCACCATCTAGGGCCTACCTAAGCCAACTTACCAAGTCCGATTAGCTCGTCTAGATCACCCTCACTTATATTTGACCAAGGATCGAGTCATCTTCCTCTCCTTTTTTCACCAAACGGACTCTTTTACATTCAGACTCTCTCTTTCTCTAAACTTAACCCTGGTTGTATCATCAATCGGGGCCCCCTCGAACTACGGTGACCTGAGGCTCATACCTTAAATGGTAAGGGTTACGTAGGCAACTTCAGCCCGGTCAAACTCTCAAATTGTGGAGATCAACTATTTTCTCGGAGATGCCTTAAGATTAATTGTGAGTCTAATTCAACTCATTGGTTTGACTCTGCCGTATGTTCTTACAGAATTCTGCATCATGTCTATGGAGAAAAGCATTGGAGCCCTTAAAGAAGTCTCAAACATGAGGTTGGGAGTGATCAACCTCCTCAAAGACATGCATGAAATTGAGCAATACCATTTGTCTTGCATTCACGAGTGCTTGAGAAGAGATCCTCCTCCTGTGCAATTCCGGGGTCCCTATCATCCACATGCTTATGGTTCCCCTTATGGTCCTACACATCAGAATTTCTCATTCAGGATACCTGCTGTGGCCACCAACCAACTAAAGGCATCAATACCCGAGAAGAAGATCAACAAGGAACATTTTGATGATTTAGGAATGCACAGTGGGTGAGTTCTTCGACATTTTGGTGGGAAAGAACTTGATCAAGCCGCTCGAGAACTACAAGCCTATTAACCCAAGAAGACTTAGATACATCCAAGTTTTGCGAGATACCACAAGTACGTTGGGCATACCAGCGACAAATGTGTGCAAGCTAAAACGCTTGATTCAAAGATTGATCAACCAAGGGAAGACCCAAGGCCTCATTGATGAAGAAACCCTCGTACTTCGAGGAAGGATTTAGATTCATTCGGTCTTGTAGGTTCTAGTGTGTCTTCTTTGCGTCCATTTTGGGCATTGGTATGTAATGTCCACTTTAGATTAGTTACTTCAATAATAAAAAAGGTCTTTCTTTCTTTTCTCTCTAGACTTGAGACATAATCTCGCATTACTTTCAAGAAGAATTGTTTTATTTATAATTATCACTTGGTTGCTAATCTCACTGATAAACTCACCGGCTAATAAAGTAAACAATGAATGAATGCCTTGATTGGAGTAAACAACTCACCATTCCTTCTTCATATACACCATCTCTATACACCATCTCTATACACCATCTCATACACCATCTCTATACACCATCTCTATACACCATACTCTATACACCATCTCTATACTTCTCTATACACCATCTCTATACACCATCTCTATACACCATCTCTATACACCATCTCCATACACTCTCTCCATACTCCACCATACACTTTTCATACACTCTCCCCCACTTGACCTCCTTTCCATATGGTCAAGACAATCACAAAGACCGTTGTTGCTCATCATCAGAAAATATTTGCTCACGCCACGCAATTTAAAGAAGATGCAAGGAGTTGTTCCTATCCTTCACAAGTGCTTTGCATGAATATCAACTTGGGGCTCACCAACCCCCAATCTCGCGTCTCCTCTGATTTTCCATTTGATCGATAAAGCTTTCATTGAATATGCTCACATATCTTTCTTATGGTCCGAATATATTTTGCCTTACATTAATAAGTCGGTTAAATGAGTTTGCATTTATTTTAAATTACTCTTTTGAGAATGCTATCCAGTAGCGATTGAAGCTTAAACCTCTCACCATAGGAAGCCATAACCTTATCCTCACTAAATAATACCCTTTCATTTCAAGATCGACAAGTTTTGAGACCCTAAGGAAGAAGCCCATACTAGGGGCTCCCTTGATTCACAAAGGAAGTAATCACCTCCAAGCTCAAGAAAGGCGGAATGCAAAAGAAACTCATACAAGGGGCTCCATCGAAGGGACCACCTCCAAACCCAAGAGGGAAAAGGTAAAATCATCCTAAGGCATACACTAGGGGCTATCGCGAGCAAATAAATCCGAAGGCTTTTCTCGATAAGAAGGTGTTCGAAAAAAAAAAAAAAAAAAAAATCATCACCGAAGTGAACCTCCCATCTCAAAGGTTGTGAAAACGAGACATCGAGTGAAGGTCCTATCGTGATCAAGTTACCTGCTGAAATCACAACAAACTCGCGAGAAGAAGCAACAAAAATTCCCTCTTGGACAAATCCCGTAAACCAATTCCAAAGTCCATCCTCTCACTTTTAGAGGATTCCATCACCACCCTTGACCTTATCAAAATCAAAGTTAACCTCACTCTTAGAGGTTCTGAAGAAGCAGCAACAAGAAAATCCCTTCACCTTAGAAATTCCAAACACATCCCTCAAGCCAACCTCTCAGCAAATGGCCCAGCCGACCTCTCACTTTAAGAGGTCATGTTAAGCATCATCCAATGGTCGATCGCAACCCAAAGACCAGCTACAACCGCTACCGGATGGCATTCTCAAAAGATTATTTAAAAGAAATGCATATTCAGATTTTTGAGTCACTTGTTATCCTACGTGAGCATATTACATATTCTCTCAAAAGTTTGGGAACTTGTCCTATTCTTGAAATTCGTTCATTCGACTCCTCAAACACTGTCTGCAAAAGTCTCACTGGGGCTTCGCATCCGTGCCTCTCAGCGGCACTCCGGTAAAAGCAAGGAGACACGCGCCAGGGACTACTCCCCTCGGCTTGCGAGAACAAAGGAACAAAGAATCTTCACTTGAAGGAATGAAAAATCTTTGGGTTATAATCAGTCAATTCCCACCTTTTCTTCCACCCCAATCTTTTTTCTATTTTTCATTCTTTCCCATGAAGGAGATCAATGCAACGGCAGCCCGCACCACAATTACCACCGAACAGCCCAGAGCAGCAAGCAACAACGGAACATCCTTCTCCTTCTAAAGACAAGCCAGATTTCACCTTCAAATCAAAACATTCATTTGTTTACCTATATAATTGGAATTTGATAAACCAATCAGTAAGGTCCATTCACGAGCAATCAAGATGTAATTCTGAATAAAATAAATTCTTCAAATGTCTCGACAAGTCTTCTTTTTCTACATCATAGGAAAATAGAGCCAAACACTGTCTTTCTGTCTACAGGGGCTTCCATACACTTTTCCACACCTTGTGATGCTTATACTCTCCCAAAAGAGTCAAACCCAAAAGCAAAAGTGTCATACACGAACTCGGGATCCATTCCCACCTTCGAAAAAATGCGCCCCTGCACATATACATTTCCGAGTCTTGTCCAGCGACTGATTGACCATTGTTCGAAACGAGGGGTCGCCCCCGTGGCCAAAAGATGACTCTGTCTGCAAATAGGGATGCATTGAATCTCTCCAAGCTGGGGCTTGTGTTAAGCTGTTCTCTCAGGCTCTCTTCAGGTTTGCTCTGCATCATCAACTGGGGCTTCGCCATTCCCTTCAGGTTTGCTTTGCATCATCAACTGGGGCTTCGCTATTCATCATCAATTGGGGCTTCACCAAGGTCACTTCATCAAACATTGGGGCTCCCCTCAACAAAAATGGGTCGACTATGTGAAAAGGCCAAAGTGCTCTAACAAAAATCGGAGCTCCAATGAAATCATATCTAGCATGAAGGGCATCCCTTGTCATCAAGATCAGCATGTGGCAAACTCTTTGAGTTAGTTAGAAACATGATTAATCATAAGGCCTCTTTATCAAATAAACATGCTTTCAAAATACTGTCCTCCTTGGTACCTTGTTTACAAAAATCACTCTTTGGTCTCCACAAATTTTCAAACTCTTCAAATCTATCAAAAACGTATCTCTGTGACTCTCAAGATGACTCGGCCCTTATCTCTGGACATCAAACCTACCTAATCCCACCTTCTATCATCGACACTTACTCGGCCTCGCCTAGTTTAAACCAATAACCTTTCTGCTCAAACTGCCTTGTTTAGACTTACCGCAAATGTAAAACCCTAGCCTCAAACCTAGGTGACAAATACCTCTCTAAACCCTAGCCTCAAGCCTAGGTGACAAATACCTCTCTAAACCCTAGCCTCAAGCCTAGGTGACAAATACCTCTCTAAACCCTAGCCTCAAGCCTAGGTGACAAATATCTTTCTAAACCCTAGCCTCAAACCTAGGTGACAAATACCTCTCTAAACCCTAGCCTTAAGCCTAGGTGACAAATGCCTCTCTAAAACCCTAGCCTTAAGCCTAGGAGACAAGACTCCTCTCTAAGCCTTAGCAATGATTATCCCAATCTTTTAATCGCTTGGTTCTTCGGCTCGGGAAGCCATAATAATCCCAATCAATTCACACAACTATTCTTCATCAGTAAACAGTAGCCTAAGTCCTTTGGCAGCTACAGTTTCCCGCATTTCAGAGGTCTATCCTCCATTTCAAAGGGTCCATCCCGCATCTTCAAAGGGTCCGTCCTGTACTTTCAAAGGGTCCGTCCCGTACTTTCAAAGGGTCCGTCCCGCATCTTCAAAGGGTCTGTCCTGTACTTTCAAAGGGTCCGTCCCGTACTTTCAAAGGGTCCACCCCGCATCTTCAAAGGGTCCGTCCCGCACCTTCAAAGGGTCCGTCCCGCATTTCAGAAGTCAAAATTATCAAATCTTTGGGTGACTCCCCGTACAGTCAAATCTTTGGGTGACTCCCCGTACAGTCAAATCTTTGGGTGACTCCCCGTACAGTCAAATCTTTGGGTGACTCCCCGGACAGTCAAATATTTGGCTTTTGATTCCCACACAGTTTTTTCCCACATTGCCCCATACACTTTCTCTCAGTACGCGAATCAAGACTAAACTTGGTTTATTTGCACAACACACGGAGAAATCAAGACTACACTTGATTTGTTCCATCACACACGATTTTCAAGGGAAAAATCAAGACTATACTTGAATTTCCTTTCCACATATTATCTCACAAATCAAGACTACACTTGATTTGTTCCATCACACACAATTTTCAAGGAAAAAATCAAGACTATACTTGAATTTCCTTTCCACATATTATCTCACAAATCAAGACTACACTTGATTTGTTCCAACACACACAATTTTCAAAGGGAAAATCAAGACTATACTTGAATTTTCTTTCCACACATTATCTCACAAATCGAGACTACACTTGATTTGTTCTAACACACACAATTTTCAAAGGGAAAATCAAGACTATACTTGAATTTCCTTTCCAGACATTATCTCACAAATCGAGACTACACTTGATTTGTTCCATCACACACGATTTTCAAGGGAAAAATCAAGACTATACTTGAATTTCCTTTCCACATATTATCTCACAAATCGAGACTACACTTGATTTGTTCCATCACACACGATTTTCAAGGGAAAAATCAAGACTATACTTGAATTTCCTTTCCACACATTATCTCACAACATATCTTCACACGGAAAAATCAAGACTACACTTGATTTGTTCCATCACACACAATTTTCAAAGGGAAAATCAAGACTATACTTGAATTTCCTTTCCACACATTATCTCACAAATCAAGACTACACTTGATTTGTTCCATCACATACAATTTTCAAGGGAAAAATCAAGACTATACTTGAGTTTCCTTTCCACACACAAAACATATTTTCCCACGGAGAAGGCAAGACTATACTTGATTCTCCTTTCCGTACATCTCTCAATATTATTCGAATCGCCCTTAGATTCGATCCCCAAAGCCTTGCCACAAATCGCATCTTTGGCTTGAGACGCTGCACGTCCGCCACTCTCGGGTACTAAACGCCCACGTTTTCGAACTACGACTTGGCTTGATTCCTCTTGGGATACGTAGGTAGCCCGACGTGGGTCCAGCCACTTGACCTACCGGGTCGTCCTTTTTTGCGACTCAGCTCGAGTCCAAATCCTCACATTCACAAGATCACTTTCCTTACCTCCTGAAATCCCTTTTTTCAGGACGGATCCTATTCTTTTATCGTCGACCCCACTTGTCTTACAAGAAGCGTCGCCGAGGGGCTACTGTTAGTACCCGGTCCGAAAAAAGTGTTTTAATGAGTACATGGACTGAAGCGCAATTCGGGAAAATTTGGGACTAAACTGGCATTTGGAAGCTTTTGGACCAAATTGGAATTTATTGGAAATTTAAGGACTAAACTGGAAATATGAAATTTTTGGACGAATTTGATATATAAAAATTTCTGGTATTAAATGAAAGATAAAATTCCAAAGAGCGAAGTGCAAAAGAATTCATTAAAGTGGTCAAAGTGCGACTGCAAAATAGCGGAACGAAACGAATAATTAGTAATACAAAATAGGCCTTTGCATTTGCACCATTTGCACCAGGATGGCCGACTAATGCATGGACATGGCCGAGAATTCTAGGCAATTTGGGGCCAAGGCTTGTGCAAATGGGCCAAGGTTGGGCCAAGCTCATAAAACTAAATATTTGGCCGATCGAACCTTTGTCCACAGCCGCCAGAACTTAATTTAAGTGCCGATCGAACCTTAATTTAAGTGCCGATCGGACCTTTTTTTAAAAGGCCGATCGACCCTTTATTTTTGTGCCGATCGAACCTTATTTTTAGGGCCGATCGACCCTTCAGCTGGCCCAGCCCAATTACCGAAGCACTATAAATAAGTGTGCCCGGCTCCCATTCAAAACACACAATTTACTCGGGAGAAGCGAGACTACACTTGCTTTACCCACAGTTTTTCTTACTCTCTTCGAATCGCCCTAGATTCGACCTCAAAGTCTTGCTACAATTGGTAAGACTCTTTTTAATATTTTTGTTCTTTATTATTATTGTCTTTATTATTATTATTGTTTGCATGCTTAGTATATTTTAATTACTTTATTTCTTGCTTATGTCATATATGCTAGATTTAGGGTTGTTTTAATATATTTAAATATGTAATAGCCGAGGATGATCTAAGGTTTCGCCCTAAGAAACCCAATGGATCTAGGAACTATTTCTTTCCTTCCACCTTAGTTATAATTGTCCCATGATCAACAATCCCCCAAGGATGAACGTTGATTAGTGCACCTTCCGAGGGCCTAACTCAAAGGTTCTAGGGTGTGATCATCAATTAATTCTTTCTCTCCCCTCCTCCTTATGCATGATCCCGCTTCTTCTATCTATTCCCGTAAACACCGCACACAACCAACACCCCACATGCTAGAAAGACCGATTCGTCGGGCAATAGGAGTGATAGCGTTTCTTCTTCTGTTGTAACTTGACCCCCGAACCCAATCACATATTTAGCCTTTTTTCAAAGCTTTGGGCTATATCAAAGTGGCGTGGCGACTCTCAAAATTAAACAAATATTTTTAATATAGTTTAAATCGAGTGTCACTAAATGAATATCCCATTTCGGTCCGACTTTACATTAATTAATTCTTTTCAAACTCCGAATGCGCGTTGCATCGGGACGGGGTATTCACAGGCAATCTTCTTCGGCACCCATTCAATGGAATTCACACTGTTGTTGTTCGAAAAAGGGTTTCCGACTTTATTAGGCCCATGGGGGCGCTCCAACTTTCCTTCCTCTATCAAATTCTGAATTTCGTACCGTAACCCGACGCAGTTGTCAGTGGTATGGCTGTGATACTGATGAAAGGTGCAGTACTTGCTCTTGTCAGCGTTGACTACAGGATTCTTGGGTTTGTAATTCGCAACGGGTTTGAGGAGACCTTCCTTGATTAACCCTTCCAACATCTTGCTCAGCGGCATGTCCAACTTGTCGAAGTGTACGGCAGGCTGCTTCGGAGTGGAGTTGTTGCTTTGCGGGACTGGGTTTATGTTGCCCGACTGTTGTCCCTGATGGATGTAGTTGACAGACGTATCTTTCCCTTTGTCGGGGGCCGGTGCGGGATTGAATGCAACTGCTGATTGGTATTTGTATGGCTGTGCAGTAGCCAATTTTTCCTTGAGATCCTTCTCGAACTGTGAGCTGGCATTGACCATGGCCCGGAGATCTGGGAAGAAGTGATGACTGATGAGAGTTATGATGGACTGTCTTAAGCAGGACTTGAAGATCCGCATCTGTTCATCCTTGGAGAGTGGCTCCATGATCTCGGAGAGCTTCCAACTCCACCTCTTATAGAATTCTCCGACACTTTCAACTGCTTTCTGCTCGGTGGTGATTAAGTCCTCACGACTTGTCTCCCACTCTAAGTTAGATCTGTAACGTTCTAGGAAGATGTTACTGATCTGATCCCAGGTGTGGCGATCCGCAGGCTTGACCCTTAGGAACCATCGTAATGTTGAACTTTTGAGCGTATGCTGGAAGTGATCGGCCATTTGCTGGAGGGTTGCTCCTTTCGCTCTCATGCCGAGAACGTAGGTGTCGACATGCGTTTGAGGACATTTGGTTCCATTGAATCGGTCCATCTCCGGCATTCTGAACTTGGCAGGGAGAGGCGTGACCATTCCCGAATCTGTGGATTTGAGCGTTTCTTGCTTTGAGCTGCTCATGGTGGCTTTCAGGTCTTTCATCTCTTCGACCATCCAGGCTAAGGTTGGGTCCAGTGGTGGACTTTGAGGCTCGGGGCCGGGTGCTACCATGTGAGCGGTAGTGATTGGAGGTGGAAGGCTTGATATATGTGGATATATGGGGGCCTTTTCTGGACTGTATCGGGGTTTATCCCCGGTGTTTTGGGATTCGTGTATAGGCAATGGGATAAACCCAGGAGGGTATTGGAGGATATTGGCATCTGTTTGAGATGGTCCAGCGGTGCGCTGGTTGTACTGAGTGATGGGAGTAGTACCGGCTTGGCCGTATATGACAGGGTTGCCCTGAGAGGTAGCAACATGAAGCCTAGGTCGGCTGTTTCCTTGGTTCAAAGGCATCCCGTAAGTTGGCGGGGGAGGAACCTGGTTGAAGTTTTGAGGAACTGGTTTCGGGGAATCATCATCCTCGATTATGATGAAAGTACCGTCTGACTGGGGGATAGCTGCTATACCTCGCTCATTTAGAAGCTGTACCACAGAATTCTGCTGATCTTCTTTTTGCCTCTTGTGAACCTCACAAGCCCGGATGGCTTCTTTCAAAGTCATATCTGTTACCGGTGGCGGGGGTCCGTCCCCGTCACGAGTTCTCGGTGAGCTAGACATGTCGGATATTCTGCCGAGGGAAAGAGGGAACCAAGAACTGTCCGATGATGTAACCGTGATTACGCGAGGCACTGACCCGGAATTCTGAACCCCTTTCTGCTCGCTGCAGGGAACAAAAGGCAGGGTTTAGGCTTCGGAAATGAGTATTTGGCTCAGGGTTTAGGGCTTGTGCAATGTGCAGTTACCGATTAATGTTTACTTAAAACGTATTTTCTCAGAGTCCTAATCGGTTGGAAAAGATCGTGTCTTCTTTTTCGCAACTAACCTAAGGCTCTAATCAGTGGATCTCGTCACTATGTTTATAAGCCCCTCGTTTCCATTTGTAGATCATCTTCTCGGGACGAACAATCCTGAGCGAGGGTCCTATAAGGCAAGCGAGTTCCATCGACAAAGGAAAAAGTGAACTTAAGGCTAGCTGATCACGCAATCTTCCAACGTATGTGATGCACGGGCCACAGTCGAAGTCAACGTCCTTAAGTTAAGGCGCGGATCATGCCAAAGTTTCGGCATGACCTCTCCCGATTCGTTTGCGCAAGGGGCCTTAGCTTCTGGCGTTGGCCAAGTTGTGGCTGGCACGGTGCATACGGTGAGGGTTTGGTGACACGGTGTCACATTGAACCTTCGGGTATATTTTTCGGCAGAGCTCCGCATCAAAGTCAAGGCTGAAGAGCTCAAGACTTCGAGTCGGGAACGACCTTCGGTCTCAATCTTTCGAGCTTGACTCGTGACGGAACCCGGCGTAAAAAAACATACACTTGGGCTTTATAAACATTAAATGATATGCGATCAACGAATCATTTTGCGACTCGGACTTTTGATTAGTAAATACTATCACGATCCAAACGGCTCGGACTTGTAAATGACAGTATTTAAAGTGCGGTATCAATGGAATCAAATGACCCGGAATTGTAAAGTACGATCGACGAGCCAAACGGATCGGAATTGTAAAGTTGCGTAAAACTAAAGGACGTTCGACGGATCAAACGATCCGGAATTGGTAAATGACATGAAAGTAAATGACGATCGACGGTTCAAACGATCCGTAATTGTAAATGACATAAAAGCAAATGGAACGGGGGCGAAACGCCGTTTTAACCCGAGATTACTTATCTTACGGGAAGAGAAGAGGATCAGGGACTAAAACGTATCGGACCCCATTTAGACGATGACGTCTACATTTCAACAACATTCGTCTGAAATGGTTGTAGCGACTGGAGCGTAAACCGAGACAGAATGAGAGTTTTAGGGAGAGAGGGAGCTACCTATGGCTAGGGTCGGCTCCTTTAGCTCAGTGGGCATATACAGGATACAAAAAGGTGTTTGGAACGTTGTTTCGAGGTGGTGGGTGCTTGTATTTGATCAAAATACGAAGTTTCACGCAAAACGAGGTAAAACGGGGCTCGGGAGGGGGTGAGACCAGTTTATGCCGTGGCTTTGGGAGGAAAGGGAGTAAATTTTTTGTGTTCTTAAAATGTTTTGACAGCCTCTGTATTTATAGGTGAAATTTCAGGATGAGTCCGGACGGACTGAGGGTGAAAACCAGGGGGTTTTGTGAAACTTTGTAAATTGGAGGGACTTGCTGGCAATTCTGGATTGTCTGCAAAAGAGTCCGGCCAGACTTGGACTGCATACCAGGGGGATTTTAGTCTTTTCACACTGATTTTTGATTGATGTTGACGAGGGAGTGTTGGGTTTTACGGGTCCATGCGCAGCGGAATTAAGCATTAAAAACATAAAACCCAAGAAGCCCTAGGATCCGTTCTATACAATTAATTTGAATACCTATGAGATAGAATTAAACCAACCTTGAAACGCTTTCCGGTCTTGAGCTATCGAACGATTTGATTATGTGATATCAAATCACAAACTTCGTTCTTCAACTTGCTTGAACTCTAGGCCTTGATCGATGAACGAGCGAAGACCCTCTTTCGGTATCCACACCTTTGAATGAATTCAAGAACAACTTCTTGATGATTGCTAGATCTAAAACCTTGAAGAATATTGAGAGAATTTGATTGTGAATTTTGCTTTAAAATTTAGGCTAGGCTTTTAGGTTCCGATAGAACCTTGTATTTATACTACAATAGTGTAAATACCTCTTCTAATCGAATTAGGAGAGACAGTCAGTCAAAACGCGTATTGGCCTATTATGTCGCGCGGTATATCAAGCCATTGGCTTGATATGTCGCGTGACATAAGTAGCCGCCTTCGAGCCTCTCAATCATTCTTCCTCCGGTTTAACCAATTCATTCTAGTTGTGTGTGACCCAATAGGATTACATCATGTTGGCAATGAGTTCGATCATATCGAACCTCATAAGACATAAGCGGACTCTAGCAAGCCATTATGTCTACCCAAATGATGTAACGTAAGAGTTCACGTTTCCAATGGTGTACTTCCATTTCTCCCTTTGTCTCACGATGTCATATTTGAACACAAGTCATGGTCCTTGTCAACTTGTTATTGTTCAATGCTTTCTTGATTCTTGAGTATAATGATAATTCCAATCACATTGGGGTACGGCCATACACTTTCATCATTATCACTCATCGAGGGGCCCAAGCATAACATCTCTCTTCCGAGGGACAAATTCCTTCTTGACTTATCATCCTTCCCATCATGAATCCGATCATGCCAATGATAGCCTTTATAGATATCGTGTTAAGATATCGTTTGACTAAAATCAAACATGACTTTCATCATATGTAAGGTTATGATAGTCTTAGGTCTAGGAAATAAATGAAGTAACCGTATGAGATTTAAGTATGACATTTGACCATGACATAAATCTCATATGGGTCATGTCCAGTCACTTGTTCTCTAACAAGTACCCATAATTTCAATGTGCATCTCTTATGCATATAATCATCACATGATTATCCATTGACAATTATACTAATTTATTCTCTTAATAATTAGGGACAGAGATTATTATAAACAAATATACAAAACATATAATAATCAAATAATAAACATCTCATATAATAATAAATAATGTCAACACATAAGTCTATCAATCGTAGGCCTAGGGCATAACACCAACAGTCTCCCACTTGCACTAGGCCCAATCTACCATGTATCGAATACCCATGGACCTAACATGACCATCATGTTTAGCTTGCGAGAGAGCCTTAGTTAGTGGGTCTGCCACGTTGTCATCAGTGTCTACTCTGCATATCTTAACGTCTTCCCTTTCACATATCTCACGGATAATGTGGAAACGTCGAAGTATGTGTTTGGATCTCTGGTGTGATCTTGGTTCCTTTGCTTGTGCAATGGCACCATTGTTATCACAAGAAAGTTCAATAGGATCTCCGATGCTTGGAACGACTTCCAAATCACTAATGAACTTCTTGATCCAAACCGCTTCCTTAGCCGCATCGGATGCCGCTTATGTACTCAGGCTTCGGTTGTAGAATCAGCGACGGTACTTTGCTTGGAACTTTTCCAACTCACGGTGCCTCCATTAAGCATAAACAAAAATCCAGATTGCGATCTGAAATCATCTTTGTCGCTTGGAAGCTAGCATCCGTGTAGCCTTTGACTACAAGATCTTCTTCCATTCCTCCAAAGACCAAGAATGCATCCTTAGTTCTTCGTAAGTACTTAAGGATATTCTTGACTGCTATCCAATGTGGTTCACCGGGATCAGATTGGTACCTACTCGTCATGCTTAGAGCACACGAGACATCAGGTCTAGTACATAACATAGCATACATGATAGACCCAATTGCCGAAGCATATGGAATACCATTCATTCTCTTTCGCTCATCATTAGTCTTTGGACATTGATTCTTGCTGAGAGATATACCATGCAACATTGGCAAATTCCCTCTTTTAGAATTTTCCATTTGGAATCTTCTAAGGACTTTGTCAATGTAAGTACTTTGACTTAAACCAATCATCCTCTTGGATCTATCTCTATAGATCTTGATACCAAGGATATATGCAGCTTCGCCCATATCTTTCATTGAAAAGCACTTTCCCAACCAAGACTTGACAGTCTGTAGTGCAGGAATGTCATTTCCAATGAGTAAGATATCGTCGACATACAACACTAAAAATAGTGCTACGCTCCCACTAATTTTCTTGTATACACAAGGTTCATCTTCGTTCTTGATAAAGCCAAACTCCTTGATTGCTTCATCAAAACGTAGATTCCAACTCCTTGAAGCTTGCTTCAATCCATAAATGGATCTTTGCAACTTACACACCTTGTTAGAATTTTTTGGACTGACAAAACCTTCAGGTTGTATCATGTATACATCCTCAAGTAACTTCCCATTAAGGAAAGCTGTTTTGACATCCATTTGCCATATCTCATAGTCATAATATGCGGCTATGGCAAGTAAAATTCTAATAGACTTAAGCATAGCTACAGGCGAAAAGGTTTCATCATAGTCAATGCCATGAGTTTGTCTATATCCCTTAGCTACTAGCCTAGCCTTATAGGTGTGCACCTTTCCATCCATGTCGGTCTTCTTCTTGAAAACCCATTTGCACCCTATGGTTTTTACACCTTCGGGTGGATCAATCAAGTTCCAAACTTGATTATCAGCCATGGATTGTAATTCGGACTTCATGGCTTCTTGCCATTTTTCCGAATCCGGAGCGGACATCGCTTCTTGATAGCAAGTGGGTTCATCATTTTCGATTAACTCCACTTCATCACTTTCCGTAACGAGAAATCCATATCTCTCGGGTTCGGATCGTGATCTACCACTTCGGCGAGGAACTTGTGCATCTTGAACCGGTTCCACAACGGTTTGTGAACTTGGTTCAGTTTCTACCATTGGTTCAATGTTGTTTTCGGGTTCTCGAATTTCTTCGAGATCTATTTTACTCCCATTGGTTCCTTTGTGAAGAAACTCCTTTTCTAATAAAGTACCATTTCGAGCAACAAACACTTTGTTCTCGTTTTGGTTGTAGAAATAGTATCCTTTGGTTTCCTTAGGATAACCCACGAAAACACATTTATTAGACTTGGGTGCTTGCTTGTCAGAAGTTAACTTCTTGACATATGCATCACATCCCCAAATTTTCATGAAAGACAAACTAGGTTTTCTTCCATGCCACATCTCATATGGGGTCTTTTGAACCGATTTGGTAGGAACTCAGTTTATAGTGAAAGCAGCAGTTTCTAGTACATGTCCCCAAAAGGATAAAGGAAGCTCAACTTGACTCATCATAGAACGAACCATGTCCAACAAAGTTCTATTCCTCCTTTCAGACACACCATTCCATTGTGGTGTTCCGGGTGGAGAGAGTTCTGAAACGATTCCACAACTCTTAAGATGATTGTCAAATTCTTGGCTCAAATATTCACCACCTCGATCGGATCGAAGTACCTTAATAGTTTTGCCAAGTTGATTTTGCACCTCATTTTGAAATATTCGAAATATCTCAAACGATTCACTCTTATGTTTCATTAGATAAACATATCCAAATCTACTATAATCATCAGTGAATGTTATGAAGTACCGAAATCCTCCCCTAGCATCGCTACTCATAGGCCCACATACATCGGTATGTATGAGTCCTAATAAGTCGCCCGCCCTTTCACCGGTTTTGGTAAATGGGTCCTTGGTCATCTTGCCAAGTAAACAAGATTCGCATATCTCATATGATTCATAATCATGTGAGTCCAAAAATCCATCTTTGTGGAGTTTAGAAATGCGTTTCTCGTTTATATGGCCAAGACGACAATGCCATAAGTAAGTGTGGTTTACATCATTGGGTTTAGATTTCTTGTTAATGTTATAGACATCATTATCGCGATTTTCAACATCAAGAATATAAAGGCCATTGAATGAAACAAAGAAGTATAATAATGCATATCACTCTTGTAAATAGAAAATTTCTTATCACATATAAGAAAATTAAAACCTTCATTATCTAAACATGAAATCGAAATAAGATTCCTACTTAAAGCTGGAACGTAATAAAAATTGTTCAAAACAAGTATTAGCCCACTAGTTAAAGTAACTTCACAAGTTCCTACGGCTAATGCGGCAACTCTTGCTCCATTCCCCACACGTAGGTCCACTTCACCTTCCTTAAGCATCCTTACGTTCTTTAGACCCCGCACATTTAAACAAATGTGAGTTCCACATCCGGTATCCAATACCCAAGAACTAGAAGTAGATAGGAATATATCTATAACAAAGATACCTGAAGTTGAAGCAACTCCTTTGCTCTTCTTCGGTGCTTCCTTGTATTTTGCGCAATTTCTCCTCCAATGTCCAATCTCATTGCAATGGAAGCAGATTGCGTCCTCTTGGGACTTAGGCTTAGCCTCTTTAGGCTTGGAGGCCTCTTTGGGCTTGGCAACCTTTGCCTTAGGATTAGCAACCTTTGCTTTTCCTTTACCCTTGAACCCTTTCCCCTTGTTAACCATTAGCACTTGATCGGTCTTCTTCTCGACAATGCGGTTTCCTTGAGTAGTCAACATTTGAACTAACTTCGGAAAGGTTTCTATTCATTCCACCCATGTTATAGTGCATTATGAAATGACTAAAACTTTTAGGTAATGAATTCAATATTATGTCGGTAGCCAACTCTTGGCTAATTGGAAAACCGAGCCTTTCAAGATGCTCAATGTGGCCCTTTAACTTGAGAGCATGGGGACCAACAAATGCTTGTCCTTCACTCATCTTGCATGAGGTCAAGGATGCAACCGTGTTGTACCTTTCTTGCCTAGCTTGAATTTGGAACATTTCCATCGGCCGATTGTTTAAGTCGATTGTCCCCAAGTGCTCAAGATTCTTCGAAGACTCTTGCACATGGCGGAGAGCATAAGGCAACTAACATACGTAGAGTCACGCTTGTGCTTCGAGATATTGTTCCCTTATTGCCCTAGCGGCATTGGCGGCAGTTCGGGTGGAATAGGTTCGGTGAACGTACGGTTTCTCCTCTTGTTTGAGAACAATTCTCAAACTACGGATCCAATCCATATAGTTTGTACCATTCTCTTCCAACTTTTCCTTCTCAAGGACAGATCGCAGTGAAAAGTGATTATTGTTTGATGCCATTTATTCTACAAAAAGATATACATAAAATATGAACACATATAAGTAAACATATCATATGAGAAGTATAGTGCATTTAAATAAATGCTCCCACTAAATTATACACCTTCAAATGCAAATAAGCATAATATACATTTAATGGGCTAAGATCCAACTTTAATTCAATTTCAAGTTTGCTATGGCAAACCGCTCAAAATTAAATTAATTAGGTAGAAAATATCAATCATATCACATATATGACTCTTAGATCTTTTATGAGATCAATTCAAGACATCATATGTCTAGGCATATTTTAATCTCATCTTATGCCTTGGGTCCAAAACCATTTTGATAACCCAATTAAGTTCATTCACTTTAAAACGTATAGGAACCACCATTTCCTCATCTTGCTCGCATTCGAATAGAATCAAAGCACCTTGCTATGGCAAGCCCACCCAAAACTATCCGAATGGTCTCAAGTGTTTTTAATCATGAATTGGCATAAAGAACTTAAAAAGTTAAATGAAGGTTCTTTAAAGGTAGATTATAAGCATATCGGAAAGATAGTCAAAATCATGCACCGAGGTAAGTTCCCGGGAAGATAGGTGAGCCGCAAGGACTTCTTAAGTACCAACTCTTCCTTAGACAGAACTCTCCTAGACATGCATAATTAGAAATCAACTACGATTAGGCAACATAATCCTTACCTTTTATAAACAATCAGTTTCCTTTTAAATTTCGCGTATTTATGACTTGTTACCATAAACAATCATAAGATCCAAAATTTACAATGTCTAAATCTAAACATATTAGGAAACTAAATATCATGTTTCAACTAAACATCTAATTTTAATAATTCTTAACAATTAAGAACAAATAATTCATGCATCGCAACAATTAATAAAACATATCTAAATTAATTAAGCATGCATAAACAATGAATCAATCTAGCATGGACTTATAAACTCAATTTTATAACATCCAGATTTTCATATACATTGCAATAATTATTAAAATCAGATTTTAATCAATTAATCATGTATATCAATGAATACATCTATCGCGGACTTATAAACTCAATTTTATAACATCCAGATTTTCATATCAACATATCAGATTGTAAACACAATCATAGAATAGCGAGAAAATTTGAACAAGCAGTTACGCCGGTTTTGGCTTATTATGTCGCGTGACAACATCGACGAGGCTTAATATGTCGCGCGACCTAACATGCCGATTAACCTGAATTCCACATGGCTCGATATGTCTCACGACATAGGCGGCCGAGGTTACGAGATTTCAGTTCGAATCAATACAAATTACGGCCAATTAAATCACATAAAAGCGACCTTTTTCTGATTTAATTCGGCATAAATTGAAAACGATTTTCACATTGTTTCACATAAACAATTAAAAATTCTATCACATACAAAAACATGCAATAAGCATATAAACAATTTATATCTTAAACCTAGCATGTTAATTCAAACTTAATCATACGAACGGGGCTCGATACCACTTTGTTGGGTTTTACGGGTCCATGCGCGGCGGAATTAAGCATTAAAAACATAAAACCCAAGAAGCCCTAGGATCCGTTCTATACAATTAATTTGAATACCTATGAGATAGAATTAAACCAACCTTGAAACGCTTTCCGGTCTTGAGCTATCGAACGATTTGATTATGTGATATCAAATCACAAACTTCGTTCTTCAACTTGCTTGAACTCTAGGCCTTGATCGATGAACGAGCGAAGACCCTCTTTCGGTATCCACACCTTTGAATGAATTCAAGAACAACTTCTTGATGATTTGCTAGATCTAAAACCTTGAAGAATATTGAGAGAATTTGATTGTGAATTTTGCTTTAAAATTTCGGCTAGGCTTTTAGGTACGACGAACCCTTGTATTTATACTACAATAGTGTAAATACCTCTTCTAATCGAATTAGGAGAGACAGTACATCAAAAACGCGTATTGGCCTATTATGTCGCGCGGTATATCAAGCCATTGGCTTGATATGTCGCGTGACATAAGTAGCCGGTTCGAGCCTCTCAATCATTCTTCCTCCGGTTTAACCAATTCATTCTAGTTGTGTGTGACCCAATAGGATTACATCATGTTGGCAATGAGTTCGATCATATCGAACCTCATAAGACATAAGCGGACTCTAGCAAGCCATTATGTCTACCCAAATGATGTAACGTAAGAGTTCACGTTTCCAATGGTGTACTTCCATTTCTCCCTTTGTCTCACGATGTCATATTTGAACACAAGTCATGGTCCTTGTCAACTTGTTATTGTTCAATGCTTTCTTGATTCTTGAGTATAATGATAATTCCAATCACATTGGGGTACGGCCATACACTTTCATCATTATCACTCATCGAGGGGCCCAAGCATAACATCTCTCTTCCGAGGGACAAATTCCTTCTTGACTTATCATCCTTCCCATCATGAATCCGATCATGCCAATGATAGCCTTTATAGATATCGTGTTAAGATATCGTTTGACTAAAATCAAACATGACTTTCATCATATGTAAGGTTATGATAGTCTTAGGTCTAGGAAATAAATGAAGTAACCGTATGAGATTTAAGTATGACATTTGACCATGACATAAATCTCATGTGGGTCATGTCCAGTCACTTGTTCTCTAACAAGTACCCATAATTTCAATGTGCATCTCTTATGCATATAATCATCACATGATTATCCATTGACAATTATACTAATTTATTCTCTTAATAATTAGGGACAGAGATTATTATAAACAAATATACAAAACATATAATAATCAAATAATAAACATCTCATATAATAATAAATAATGTCAACACATAAGTCTATCAATCATAGGCCTAGGGCATAACACCAACAGGGAGCTGTGGCATGCATGCCACGTGTCCCTGTGACTCACCAGGTTGTGGGAGTTCGTGTCATTATCCCCGGTTTTGTCCATTTTTAAAATAACTGTCCGGAAAATATCCGAAACGCCCCCGGAAAGTGCCGAAAAGTGCGTTTTTCAGGGAAAGCTGTACTTTTACGTGCAACGACGTGTGTTGAGTACGCTTCGACGTTGGGATGCACGGGGCAGTCCCGAGACATCTCGTTGGCTTGGGAACGGGGAGCTTAACGAGTTCCGGTTAACCTGGAGCTGGCCAGTTAACGGATTCCGGTTAACTTCTAACGGATTTTGGCGATCCGAATTTGGGTACTTACACAAAGCCCCAGCTTGAGGGATCCAATGCAGCCCTATTGCAGATAGAGTCATCTTGTGGTCGAGTGGTTAAACCATCATTTCAAACCGCAGTCAATCAGTCACTGGACAAGACTCGGAAATGTTTACGTGCAGGGGCACATCTTTCGAGGGAGGAAAAGGATCCCGATTCGTGACACACTCGCTTTTGGGTTTGACTCATTTGGGAGAGTATAAGCATCACAAGGTGTGATAAAGTGTATGGAAGCCCCTGCTGATCGAAACTGTGTTTGGCTCTATCTTCCTATGATGTAGAAAGAGAAGACTTGTCGAGACACTTGAAACTTGTCTTATTCGTGATGATCACAAGGCTGCTTAAAACCCTTTATTGATGTTCGGGTTATTCAACCACCAAAGCCGATATGAACAAATATTTTGACCGATCCTGAGGAGAAAGCCCACTGATATCGAGAATCAAACTCGGAAGGATGGAAAGTGTATAGGGATGGCCCTTGCTGAGACCGGATTTTCTGAGATTTGTTTGTGATTTTGACCGGACCAGTTATGGTTGCCTACGTTCCCCTCCTTGGGAGGAGCTCAGGTCACCATAGTTCGGGCTTATCCCGAATGAAGAGAATGAACGTTGGAATTCGAGGATCTGAGGACCTTTAAGGATTTTGAGGATTTGGAGAATTGGAAAACATGTCCTCTTGGAGTGTCGATGGGAGACACGGATTGTGAAGCCCCAGTGGGACGTCCACGACAAGTGTTTGCGGAGGAGAAATGAAATATGCTCACATGAAATGTCGAATGAACGGATGGAATTTGCACAATCTTCGATTGATGGTATGAAACTGTTATCAGGTAGGAACTGCGAATGGGTTTCAGGGTTACGATCGGCCCTTGGGTGATTCGGGATATCATGACCTTTTAAGACGAGAGGTCGGCTAGGCCTTTTGCTGGCTGAACCTCTAAAGATGAGAGGTTGGCTTGCAGGGATGTGTTTGGGATTTCTAAGGTGAGGGAATTTGTGATTGCATCTTTGCTCCATCTAAGAATGAGGTCAATTTTGGCTTTGTCAAGGTCAAAGGTAAGGGTAATGGTAATGGGAATATCCTCTAAAATTGAGAGGATGGCTTGGAATTGGTCAAGGTATTGGTGAGAGAAAATCCAAGCTATTGAGAACTTTATGAACTTGTGAGGATTTGGGTTCCTTTTGAAAATTGGGGAGCTTCTTGAGAAGTCGGGGACTCTTGCTGAGTGGTGAGGATCTAAAGTCCTTCTTTTGAAATGCCTCTTGAGAAGTTGAGGAATCTTGCTGAATTGCGAGGATCTAAAGTCCTTCTTTTGATAACTTGGAAGGCCTCTTGAGGAGTTGAGGATTATCTTTGTCCTTCCTTCATGGCTTGAGTATTCTACGCACTGCCGACTCTCGAAGTTAACTTTTTGGCATTGCTTGGACTTCTCTTAGCATGGAGAACAGATGATGGCTAGGCTAAACGGGGTTTCAAAACGCGCCGATCTTGAAATGAAAGGGTATTGCTAGGTGAGGGCGAGGTAATGGCTTTCCTATGGGTGAAAGATTTCAACCGCAGTCCCTACCGGATGATCCAAACGAGATTGAGTCTTCATTTGCTTGCTTATGTTTACTCTGAGAAGGATTCATGCAAATTCATCGAGCAACGAGATGATGAGGACGATGGAAGATATGTGAGCACAGGAGACGCGAGATGGGGAGTTGGTGAGCCTCAATTTGAGAAGGATGTCAGTCGATTTTCTCACTCCAATCAATTTAAACATTAGTCATTTCAATGCATTAGTGATTGAGCATCACAAGTGATCATTTGGAATAAAACCATTTCAATTAAATGTAACATGGGTGTGTAAGTGATACCTCGAGTCTAGCAAGAAAAGAAACAAAACTTTTATTACTGCAAATCAAAAATTGGTCCGAAGTGGACTCGACAGACTCATGTCCAACAGTGGACATTCTAGATCCTACGAAGACTGATTGACTTCTTCAACATCGGATGAAATGAAGAGCATCATTGACATTGATGGGGTGAGGACCCTTCTCGATCTTTCTATCACTCACAAATCGTCTTCCTTAGCCTGAGCAATCTGCGCAAGCAACCGGGCCTCCCGCTCACAAGGAAAAAAAATGGCTTCAAGGGTAGCTCGCAACTTTTCGATGGACACACCATTTGCACTCTGCTGACTCATGGGCTACGAACCTCCAGACTGGTGGGCCATAATCTTCTCTGCACCGAGCATTTTTGATTCCGAATCAGATGGACGACCATTCGGGCTCTTGACTTGCTTCCGCCTCGGGAATATGGGCCAATGAGCGCCGGGAATAGGAGCACGCACCCAACTTGCCGTAGCCTTGAGATGGATAGGAGATGGTAAGGTTGTAGAGGAAAGGATCTTGAGATGGTATGGGAGAGGGAAGAATGGAAAAAGGAGATAGACTCATGCAACATCTTATTAGTGTTCAAGTAGAAATCGGTGTCTTTTAAGTCCTAGAGACGGTTAGAAAAGGATAAGCCTTTATTCACGCATTCTAGAACTCGGGGGAAACCTAGGAACACATAATCCAAAAATACACCAAATGTATTGATTAAAAATTGATAATAGGAAATGATACCTAAATAAAACCGAAGCATTTGTGGGACGGACGAGCAATCCCAATTTCTGGAGAAATTTGGGCAGCATGACGGGTATTCCCGAAAAATTTCAAGGAAAAATCCGGCATGAACTCTCGTCGGTGCACGTTGACAAAACGACATGATCTCTCATTAGAACATGTCGTGGGAACGACATGTCCTTTCGTGAAACCATTTTGCGATGGCAACATGCCCACATGTGCTAAGTTTTGGGATAGGTATGAATGTCTATTAGAAATTTTGAAACAATTCATTTTAGTGTATTTAAAAAAATGGCGTGTCAAAACCAACCGTTTTGGGTAGGGTTTAAAAGTGTGGCTCCACCTATATTGCGCTAGGGGGATAGGTTTGATTTCAGGCGCTCGAGCGTAGGCAAATTTCATGGCCGTTCGCGATGCCGTCAATCGCACCCGAGGGTTCTAAATCTATGTGAGGATGACTAAATTCCTTTATTTTGTGAAAAATGATTTTTTTTCTTTTATTTTTTATTTGGAAAAAAGGAATGAAGGAAAATAACACACACACACCCCCACAGAGAACAATAATCAAGGATCAATAATTTGATCATGGGGGACTGCCCCACAATCACAATCTGCACCATAGCTCGCACCTGCAAAGTGACCACTTATGTCGCACTACACAGGACTGATTAGACCAGTTCTGTCGCGTGACAGAAGGAATCAAATATCCAGACTCTGAAAAGAAAGCAGCAATAGCCCCAGTCTCCAAGCATCAAAACAATATCTCAGCCCCAAGCAGAACCAACAGGAAGCAAGGAAGGGGAGGGAATAAAGCAAAGCACTAAACGCATTTATATACATATAATGCCACAAACAATGCACACACAAATGAAGGAATTGAATGTTGAACAAACACGAAAGTTAGACCCACTTTTGAAAACCAAGTTTCAAGTCCCCAGCGGAGTCTCCACTGAATGTGCGCTCGCCGAAAAATTTATAAAAATTTAGGAGTCGCCATGCCGTTTTAAAGGAAACATTGAAATCCTTTTTGAAAGAGAAAATGGGTTCGGGGGTCAGGTTACGTGTTGGGGAGAACCGAGAGTTCACCCAACACGCCTCGTCCGTGGACGAGTCTTTCTATGTTTAACATTCAAGACATTCAAATGTGTGTGCAATTGTGTGAGACAAAATATATATAAAATGCATGTTAATGCTTTGCTTTATTAATCAACAAGGGGGATTACAAGTTGTGAGACATTTACTGTGGGAGGCCACATCCCACTTACAACGAGGACAAGACAGATTACAACTGAAACTGAGCCTTCTGCAAAGTGCTTCTTATGTCGCGTGACATAGGACCTGAGGGGTCAACTGTGTCACGTGACATAACGATGCGATGTGCAGAGGCTTTACAAATCAAGCAAAAAATTGACACAGATCTATCCAATCACTTCAAATGAGTGTGGATATTGAAGATCCACACTCTGCTTGGAATGATAATCAAACTAGATGAAAACAACTTACAACTGAAGGATGATCTCTGCAGATGGGCATGATGTGTCGCGTGATACAGGACTCCTCATGTCCAATTGTGTCGCATGACACATGTTTACCATCTGCAGGGACCTTACAAATTTGAAATTCAATTCAACAGAAATAAGATCAGATCCAATTATCAAAACAATTCAACTCAGAATATTACAAATCATCAATAGATTGACCAAGGGAGTGTGGATATGGAAGGATCCACCCTCCCTTGACAATCAAGCAATGAATAGAATTCAAATCACATCATGAATATCAATTGATTCAAGCAAAACACATTTAAACAGAGAGATGGCAGTTGCCACTTGATAATCAGAAGCGGATGGAGCTTGATTATCAAGTGGAGGGATGGAAATGGCAATGAAGCAAGCGGATAAGAGAGATATGAGGGTGAAGGATTTGTTACCCTTGTAGATCCACCACAAATACACCAAGTTAGGTGTATTGGCCTTCGATTCAGCTTCTGGACGTGGAACTGAACACAGATGAGGGGCTAGTCTTCAGAACTTCAGTTGGTATGGGTTGTAAGAAGGTAATTGGGTGAAGAGTGTATGAGGGAGGTTGAATTGGGAGGAATTAGTGTAGGTTTTATGTGGAAGGAGGAGAGAGAGAGGTTTTGGTGCCAATTTGACAGAGTGACGTTGTGGAGTGGAAAAAGGGATCTTGAAATGAGAGGCAGAGGGCTATATTTTTAGTTGCTGCTGATGGACATGGTGTGCCGCAAGACCTTCTGTATCAACTTTTCGTGGCTTCGAAGTGTCGCACGACTTAAGCAAGCCATAACTGTTTCTGGTGCCAAAACTGCTTCTGGAACAATCTGAGATAATTCCTTAAAGGTCCAAAGAAATTAATTCCCTGTAGGTCCTTCTGTACATAAAAATGACTTAAAGCACTTCCTTCGCAAAAACTTATAAAAAGTTTTCGGAAGTCTCGGAACGGGCCGGAGAATTTACCAAAATGCCCCTAGTGCAATTTTATTATATTAAAATGCACCTATAAAAGGGTCGCGTATTGGATTGGCGTACTCACAGGGGTGCTAACAACCATATACGGAGACAGCGTTACAGTGGGAGGAAGCAGTTCCAGCGCAATGCCAGTTATGGAAATCAAGCTAGATCAGGACAATCTTATGCTTAGTAGATTTACGATGGAACACCCGAAGGGACAAGTGTGTACTATTGATTTGACAACATCCTCTGATCGGATTCCTCCTGTGTTAAGAATGATGCGCAATATGAACTACGTCCCTGGTTTGGGGTTAGGCAGGCATCAACAGGGAAGGTCCAGTCTCGTATATCCGAAACCCAGTAAGAACAAGGAAGGTTTAGGATACATGTTAACCGAGAAAGACAAAGCCTATGATAAAGCTGAGGCTCTTAAAGTGCGAATGGCTCTGGCCGCAGGAAAGAAGTACAAGAAGCCTGAGATGCGTCCCTATAGTTTATCTTTGAATAGATACTTTGTCGAGGAAGGTGGCGAGAGGTTTATATGCCCAGAAATGAGATTGGAGCAATTAAAAGAGCGAGTTGATGTCATGAAGAGTCTCACCTCCAATCAGGATTCCCTTCGCGAGGTGTTTGTCAGCATGCCAATGGGGCCAGACACAGTTGCAACTTATGAGCAAAGTTACCACTTCTGGGGACCTGACTGGGTTGATCAGTTTGTGAAGCTTTCTATGGATGAATCGATGATTGGAAAGATCCATGGTGCTGCTCCCGTAGATGTAGACGGTGACCTAGCAAACTTGATTGGAGCTCTGGAGTTGTCAGAGTCTGAAGCAGTAGAGGTGCCGGTGAAGGAGAATGTTGTGGCTGGAGGTCCGCCTGACCTGATTGATTTCTCCTCTGATAATGAGACTGTGGCTGTGATTGAATTCGAAGATGAGGCAGTAGTTGACCCGCGTACTCTTACGACAGTTGCAGAGATGCCCTTGAAGAATTGGACCTCCTTCAAAGGACCCATTGCCAGCCGAGAGACTATGATCGAGAAGCTCAGGCTGAAACCTCGTCCCAGTCCTTCTGTGTCCAAATTTGCTCCTCATGTCCTGAGTCGTTCTTTCGAGTCTCTTGTAATTGAGTTCGAGTCTAGTGATAGGTCTAATGTCCTCACGACTGAAGACCATCGTCGTGTTGTTGATGCAGTTTTCCCGTTTTCTCTTAATGAAATAATAGATCTTTCTGAGTATCCCTTAATTGCAAATTTAACGATTGAATGCTTAACTAAAAATGAGCATAAAGACTAAAAAATAATTAAGCAAGATTCAATCGAAAATAATGCAGACACAATAGATGAACAATTTTTAGATAATAATTAAAGCGGTTTATGACCGAAAGGAAAGTCGGGCCCAAGCTGCCGATGAGATATTGACCACGGTGAATCTCAGAATAGCCGAGGAGCCCAAAAAGACGTAGATTGGTAGCTTCTTCTCTGGAGCCGAGCGTGATGCCCTGATCAAGCTGCTCAAAGAGTTTGTAGATTTTTTGCCTGGTCCTACAAAGATATGCTTGGGTTGGACACGTCTATTGTGGAGCACCAGATACCCCTAGATGCAGATGCCAAGCTGATCAAACAAAAGCTGCGACGGATCAAGCCCGAATGGTCTTTGAAGGTGAAGGAGGAGATTGAGAAACTCCTGCGGGTGGGCTTCATTAAGGTGATTGAATATCCGACCTGGCTCGCAAATATTGTGACGGTTACCAAGGCAAATGGAAAGGTGTGGGTTTGTGTAGATTTCCGAGATCTTAACAAAGCCAGTCCCAAGGATAACTTCCCTCTGCCAAACATAGACATGCTCGTGGATGCGACGCCAAATTATGAAGTCAAATCTTTTGTTGATGGTTTTGTTGGGTATAATCAGATCAAGAAAAGACTACGTTTACTACTCTTTGGGGTACTTACTGTTATACAGTGATGCCGTTCGGGTTGAAAAATGCTGGGGCTACCTATCAAAGGGATGTCACCACTCTTTTCCATGATATGATCCATAAGGAAATTGAGGTGTATGTTGATGACATGATCATTCATTCGAAGGGGTCAGATAGATAACACTTTATTGATCTTAGGAAGTTCTTTAACAGGCTATGAGAGCACTCCATGAGATTGAATCCAGCAAAGTGCACCTTTGGGGTTGTCCGTGGCAAGGTCTTGGGGTACATGGTCACAAAACGTGGTATTGAGGTGGATCCGAGAAAGATTAAAGCAATCGTCGAGATGAAGCTGCCAAGGACTGTGTCTAAGGTAAAGGGTTTTATGGGTCATCTGCAATATATCAGTCGGTTTATCAACCAGCTGACCTCAATGTGCGAGCTAATATTCAAGCTGCTGAAAAAGAACCAAGAGGTGATTTGGAATGAAGAATGCAAACTAGCTTTCGAAAGGATCAAAGCTTATCTTGTCAATCCTCCCATCCTTTGCCCGCATCATGGGAGCAAGCCTCTGCTTTTATACTTGACAGTCACAGACATAGCCGTTGGAGCCATGCTAGCACAAGAAAAGAAGGACTCGAAGGTAGAAAATGCTATCTATATTGTCAGCCATAAACTACAAGGGAGCGAGTTGAATTATTCCGCTCTGGAAAAATATGTGTGCATCTTTGGTTTGGGTAGTCAGAAAGTTGAAACATTACATGCTGTCTCATACAGTGCATCTGGTCTCCAAGATGGACCCGATCAAATACTTGTTTCAGAGCGACAGAGGCAATATATCCACCAGGCTCGCAAAATGGACTTTCTTCCTAGCAGAGTTCGATATCAAGTATGTGACCCGAAAGGCAATCAAGGGGCAGGCTTTGGCTGATCAGTTGGCTGACTCTCCCAGTACAGAAGTCCGAGGGCCAGATCTCCAATTCCATGATGAGGGAATCTTTGTGGTAGAAAACGGCAACCGATGGCAGCTATTATTCGATGGTGCAGCTAATAAAAGAGGTAATGGCATTGGGATGGTTTTGGTGGATCCAAATGACACGCACACTCCTATCGCCATCAAATTGAACTTCTCAGTTACCAACAATGCAGCCGAGTATGAAGCTTGCATAGCCGGTCTTGAGGCCGCCCTCGAGCGGAATATTGATGAGCTGGAAGTATTTGGCGATTCTCAGCTGATAATCAACCAAGCTGCCAATAGATGGAAGATGATGGATCCTTGCCTCCAGAAGTATCATTCTTATATCGCAGAGCTCGTTGGTCAGTTTAAAGAAGTAACATTCCAGTTCCTGCCATGAGATAAGAACAGATTCGCTGATGCATTAGCTACTCTGGCTTCTTTGGTGGAAATACCAGAAGGTAAGTCAATCAAGCCATTCAAAGTCGGGAGATGAGAGAATCCGGCATATTGTTGCGAAATCGAGCTTGATACCGTCAATGAGCCTTGGTACAGCCAGATCTTTCAGTTTTCTCAAGCATAGTGAAGCAACCTTCCCTGTTGATGAAGAAGGTGACCTAAAGGGTATTCGAGCCAAAAGTCTGCAAGCTCTGAAAAGGCTATCAGCACAGTATGTCATACTAGGTGATGAGTTATGGAAGAAAAGGGAAGGTTGTCCACTCCTGCTCTGCATCAGTAAAGAGAAAGCTCAAAGGGTGATGGAAGACGTTCATAACGGTGCTTGCGGACCGCACATGAACGCTCGCTCCTTAATGCACATCATCATCAGACTGGGTTACTTCTGGATCACAATGGAGACAGACTGTATCCAATTTGTGCGAACTTGTGACAAATGTCAGCGTTTCTCCAACTTGAACCATATCCCTCCTCATGATCTGTATTGCATGATGACCCCCTACCCTTTGCAACGTGGGAATTGATGTCATCGGGAAGATAACTCCATCCGGAAGCAATGGACATTCATTTGTTTTAGTCGCAGTAGATTACGGAGACCTGACCCCCTTGGTTCTCTTTGCAAAAGGGGAACGTAGGCAACCACTTGTGGTTCGGTCTAAAATGCTGCAAAATCTCAAATCTTGTCAAATAAATGATGCTTTCGAATTGACAAAATGTGTTTTGATTACAACTCCAAAGATTTTCAAAGATTCATTACAAGATACTTTCGACTCACATAACCTGCTGCGAATAAAGAACAATACAATTTTCAAAATCCTAACAGCTATTTGTGTCTGCAATAAGGAATTGAGGGATACTCATGTTCCATACAATAACCTCTTTCTCAAAAATAAAAATACACAAATAAAAGTGTCTCCTATCTCTCAATAAAGCATCTAGGAGTTCGTTCCCGCTCCCGAACTTGCATCTCTACTCTTCCTCTTCATCGGTCCCCGGGAGGTCTTTGGCCTAGGAATGTCGAATAAGTCAGTTTGAGCCCGTCCTAGCTCAGGTATAGTGTGAGCCGGTGGATCGATCAGCCCAGTCTCTCTCAAAGCTGCCCTAGCAGTCCTCTCTCGCCTCAAGGCCTCGCTGCGAGCTATCACTTCGGGATCATCCCTCATAGCAGCTCTCCTAAGCTCTTGCCTCCGATAGTCCTCTGCAACATCTCCAGTGACATCATCTGGGTTCCCCTGGGCCTCCACATCTCTGAAATATCGACTGGTCGGATAGTCTGCCCCAAGGTATTCCTGACGGCGAGCCTCTATCGTCAACTGCACCGGACCCCGTTGCTCCTCATACCAAATAAGATATTCTATGGTCAAGAAAGTATTACCTCGGGCCTGGCGAAGAAGTGTCCGTGTAGGCAGAAAACCCTCCAGAAAGGATCTGCTGAAAAACTGCATAGTTTGGGGCTCGGCCATACTCAGCAGAGTAGTATCAGTCATCAGTCTCTCTCTCAAAGCCCGGATAATCTGCTGCAGGTACCCGTACTGTCTGCTCACTAATGATGGGATACAAAAGGAAGATACATGCAACCCTGGCAGCCTGACTACCACCGACCCATCCTGAATGTCCCTCATGGTCTGTAGCCTCCACGTCGGAATCCAAAAGCTCAGATCAACAGTCCCATATCGTGTCAATCTCATCTGCCAGCTATCAGTAGATGTATCTCTCAATATCCTGGGTACCCAGGGCATTGCTGTGTGAACCCTCTAGTAGTGGCATGATCAAGCGCAACCTCTCAGAAAGCCATAAGGATAATAAACTGGAGCTGCCTGCACCCATGAAATCAGATCCTCCGGCCAGCCTATCAATACCATGATATGTCTTAGCCAACAACAATGGTACAATATCCATCTCTCCCAATCCAGACTGGATTTGGCAAAGGTCCACACCTCGGCCACCCCAGAGTTGCCTAACAATCTCCAGCAAGGTACCCGTGTAGACTCCGATGTACCCACAGAAATAATGGGCCAACAGGGTAAGCATTATAAATATATACAGAGAGGTAGAAAGGTCGAACAGCTCAGGACTGGATAGACGCAATCTGGCCATCCGGGTCAAATCTATAATCCTATCATCAAGAATCATGGGTGCTACCTGATCTGCTGGTAAACCCAAGAAGTCTGATAACTGCTCCGTAATTGGCTGTCCATCCCGGGGAAATGCTACAGTCTTCGTCTCACTCAGGCCTTTCCATGCTCTGAAATCTTCCATGGTCGGCGTCAAATCATTGTACGACAAAGTGAACACATGTCGCTCTGAATCCCAAAAGCGTGAAGCAGCTCGGAGCAACTCCCAATCAATCTTCCAGTCTTTCAATGACCAAATGCATGGCATGCTATATCTCTTATCAATGATTTTTCGATGTTGCTTTTGATGAGAGCGCGAAATTTCAATGAAGTCTTGGTGAAATTGATACTCCCGGGAAGCTACTTCTCTGTTGTAATGCTCCATTGCAGTCAAAAGTTTCAATCTTTGTCAAAGAAATCGCTTATCTCTCAAACTGGGGTTGCTAATTTTTTCTACCTTGAAAGGGTAATGTTTTTTAAAGAATTTGAAGCTAAGTTAAAAGGGCCTTTTACGATCCTCCTCTAGTCGTGCGACATAACCTGCCAAGGTGGCATGACATGTCGGGCGACACTTTTGGCCCAATATCAGACATCAGCAAATTTGCTGCAAGCTTGCCTTTCCAGAGCACTCTTCGACTCGCTGTTGCTGCAATACACCTCCCATATACCCGTACTCACATATATTCACCCCCATATACCAATATGTTAATGCACGGGAGAGGGTTCACTTCACCACATACATCCCTATACACACTCACTTGATACAGATTCAACACATCATCTCATATACCAATCCGGCAAAGCCGATCATTCAATATAATCATCATCCCATTTTTTAAAAGCGGATGGACTCGTGCAATCAAATTAACAAATAACCTATGTTAATCTTGTGCAAAATGTGCTAACAGAGTAGCGTAGTCAAGTAAAGTGCCCGGAGTGTTGTATTTTTCCCCCCGTAGGGTAGAATAATCAAATGAGCACAATTGATTCTTGTGGACTGTCCCTCAGCCAAAATTTGGGCAAAAGAATTCAAATCTAGCAGTCTCCCAGCAATGCTCATCTAGATCATCAGCCTCATCGGCAAATCGTCAGCAAAGCCCATCTTTGCATGGTAATTTAACAGCAAAGTTCGTGTCCTACCCGACAAATGCTTCCAAAGTCAGCCAATCAATTCAAATCAATCCCCTCGTGTGAGCAATCCCTACAGGTAAGCACAGCACAGGTATGAAATCATATCTCATTCAAATTGCAAATCATCATGTCTTGTGTGTACTTTCTCGGAAAAAAAAATCATTTCTTTTCCTCTAAGTTCATCTCGCGCATTTGGGTTAAGACGCCTCCGAACAGTCTCCTTGGGTTAAGATGCCTCCGAACAGTCTCCTTGGGTTAAGACGCCTCCGAACAGTCTCCTTGGGTTAAGACGCCTCCGAACAGTCTCTTTGGGTTAAGACACCTCCGAACAATCTCTTTGGGTTAAGACACCTCCGAACAGTCTCTTTGGGTTAAGACGTCTCTGAACAGTCTCCTTGGGTCAAGACGCCTCCGAACAATCTCTTTGGGTTAAGATGCCTCCGAACAATCTCTTTGGGTTAAGACGCCTCCGAATAGTCTCCTTGGGTCTAGACACCTCCGAACAGTCTCTTTGGGTCAAGCCGCCTTCGAACAGTCTCTTTGGGTTAAGATGCCTCCGAACAGTCTCTTTGGGTCAAGACGCCTCCGAATAGTCTAAACTACGACCGGCTTGATTCCCTCTCAGGGATACGTAGAAATCCTTTCTCAAAAGGTCCAGCCATCCAACCTCGTCAATCATTTTCCCCCATCTGCCATATCCCCAGCAAGTTCGGCAGTTTGACCACTCTGGTCTATCTTTCCCACTAGCCGCTCATTAGGCTTGGGATCATTCTTATCGACAACCTCACTTCTTTCATAAGTGACGTTGCTGAGGGACTCTGTAAGTACCCCAATCCAATTTGCGACCCTTCATAGGTGCCTTTTAATATAATAAAATTGCACTAGGGGCATTTTGGTAAATTCTTGGTCCATTTCGAGACTTCCGGAAACTTTTTATAAGTTTCTTGCAAAGGAAGTACTTTTAAGTATTTTTCCCAGGCAAAAGGACCTATAAGGAATTATTCAGTTTGGACTTGTTGGGAATTATCCCGGAATGTTCCAGAACCACTTGATTGGCGCCAGAAACGGTTATTGGCCTGTCTAGTCGTGCGACACAACGAGCCATGGAAAACACAACCGTTGGGTCGTGCAACACAACTAGCCCCTCACCAGCAGGCTATAAATAAGACCCTCCCCCTCTCATTTCTGGATCCCTTTTTGACATACTGTTACTCTGCCCAAATAGCAGCATAACACACACTATAAAACACACACATCCCTCTCTCTCATACCCAACTCTCTCCTTCTCTCCCTCAATTCAATCCAACTCACACATCATCACCTAGATCTTCAATCCATCACACTTCCCAAGTTGAATCCGTTCCTGAAGCTGGTTTAGAAAAATTCTATACCTAACTTGGTATAGAATTTGTGGATCTCCAAGGGTAACTAATTCATCCCTTCCTTCTCTCTCATATATTTTTTATTTTTCATAATTCATGCAATCTATACTCATTTGATCTGATAATTAGACTCTATCTATTCTAATTGTCGAACTACAATCGCAATCTCTCTGTTTAATTCAATTTGTTTGGTATAATTTCATGTTTATGGTTTGATCTTAATGTAATTATGGCTTGTTTTCCAAAGGAGTGTGGATCACCCCATATCCACACCCCCTTAATCGAATAGTTGTTGATTCGTGCATTTTCTGAGTTGAATTGATGTTGTAATTTGATCTGGATAGGACTCAGTTCATTCTGTGTTCAGTTTGTAAAGTTTCTGCAGATGGGCATCCTGTGTCACGCGACACAACCTGCCAGGCTGAGTCCTGTGTCACGCGACATAACTAGCCAGGCAGATCCTGTGTCACGCGACACATCTTGCCATTCTGCAGAAGCTCCTTTTCCAATTGTAATTTGTTCTTAGATATGTAATCTGGGATGTGGCCCCCCTTTGTACCAAGTGGTTCACAAGTTGTAGTTATCTCATTTATCAATAAAATTCATTTATCACATTTCTCATCTTAAATGTTTTCACACACTTACGAATGCTTTGGATGATTATTGTTGAAAGACTCATTTACGAGGCGTGTTGGGTGAATTCTCGATTCTTCCCAACACGTAATCTAACCCCCGAACCCATAATTCTCTTTTCACAAAAGGTTTTCAATGTTTCCTTTAAAACGTCGTGGCGAATCCCATTTAACTTTCCAAAATTTTTCGGCGAGCGTACATTCACACCCCGTATGCCACCTTTGTGGAGGAGCGTTTGAGGATGCCGCAGAGGCTGGTGAAGATAGTTGCTGCTCAGGGGTACGGGGAGGTAGAGCTGACTGATCCACCTGTTCCTTCGGCCCACCTATCTTATGTGGTGAATGGGGTGCCAAGGAGGCTGATGGTGCCCATTCCCGACACGAGAGATGCCGAGTTTACTCTACCATTTGACAGCACTGTAAGTAACTCTGGATTCCTTTTCCTTCTCGGCTTTTGCTTTTTCTTTTCTGTCCATGCTATTTCTGCAATTCTGAACCTTTTTCCTGGGATTTTCTGAGCTTTTCTCTTTCTTGCAGGTCCCTGCTCGCACTTATGACACCTTGGTGTGACAGAACAAGGGCTAGAAGCAGCTAGCTCGGTCCCTATTGAGGAAGCTGGCTTGCGCGTCGTGAGCTGCGGGGAATGCGCAGGAGCCTGAGTGCAAGAGGAGGCACGTCGGGAGTGTGTCTTCTTCGTCATCAGCCTCAGGGTACCACTCGTCTTCGACCAGTGGCGTGCCTCAGGGGCAAGGGCCTAACACTGACATCTTGGAGTAGCTGGCGGAGTATGAGCATGTGCCCGTCAACTTGTCTGCCGTGAGCGACGATGAGGACTTGATGAGAGACCTTGAATTCTACGAATTGAGCAGCGGCGAGGAGTCGGAGGCTTAGGGTCTTGTCCGCACTTAGGGAGAGAGAGAGAGAAAACAAGAAACAAATGATGCATGACAAACAATTTGTATTTATTTTTTTATTTTATTTGGGGGCCAATTGTGGCAAAGACATGTAATGATTTTTTTCTTTTTTTTTTCTTATTGTTATTTTGCTATATTACTTGAGCCTCGGGGCGGTTTTTTGCATGGAAATGGGGCGAGAATGGGGCCAAAATGTGTTATGATGGTGTATGAATGTATGAATGGTGTTTGGGAATCATTTTGTGTAGATTTATTAAGAAAGTGGGGTGAAAATCCCACTTGGGCAGTAGCTTTTGCTGCTGCATATTTTTTTCTGCATCAGCGAATGAAGCCGCCCGGCTAGGCCTTGAGAAAATGAGGCCGCACGGCTGGGTCTTCTGCCTGGACTGATTTTCTGCAAATAAAATTAAGGAAGGGTCTTTATATTTCATTTCCACTTTTGGCACCTCCCAACTGATTTCAAAATAGATTTTTAGCCAAAAATAGGTGAGTCCAATCATTGCCATGGAGAAATCGGTCCGATTGCAAAAGGGGAAAAAGTATCATTTTCTTTCCAACCTTCAATATTGGATGAGGTATAACTTTCAATCTCATAAGGGGCTTTTTGACAACACCTTCAAAATCAAATCTTTGTGGCATTTGAAGGATCTCCCACCTGATTGGGACCTTTTGAGAGCAGCAGCAAGATTTTGGGACGTCCGGAGACACGTTTACTCCTCTTCCTACAATGAGATCGTTCCCACCTTCGAGGATTTCCACGCATTGATTGGGGGTCCGGAAATTGAGGATATTTTGATTCCTTTGGCCGGGTATTTACCAGTGATCCCAAAGCTGGCATCTTTTCTGCAAATTTCTCCAAAAAAAGCCGAAGGGATGATGATAGCTCCCGATAGGATCGACATTTCTGACATTTTGAGCAGATTCATGTGTCCGGGTACTGTTGAGACCACGGTGTCTATGGATGCTTTCATTCTTTGCGTATTTTCTTTCCTTTTCACTGACAAATCCTTTGGAGGGCACATAGCGGATTTTTGGACATGGTCAGAGACTGCAGAGCTGGGAGAGATATTGTCCCTCTAATTTTGGGAGAGACGCTGCATGACATTGATAGGATGGCCAGGGGGACCTTTTCATGCGATCAGGGAGCCCAGCTGTACTGACTCTATGGTCGCAGGAGAGGCTCGGGGCTTTACCTGGGGCTTTGCCTACTCAGTGTCCTTGGGTAATTTCTCGGAGGGGTGCACCGAGACAGCAAGATCAGGGTCACTGGGAGCTGATGATAGCTCGGCCGTCTACCTCGAATGTTCGTTGGTGGGTGCCTCATTGCAGGTTGCAGACCCGTAGGACATTTCAGGAGTCCTACATAGTGAGGGTTCCAGGGCTATCCTTGTCGTCCTTTTACATTCCCTGCTAGGTATCGAGACAGTTCGGGGCCTTACGGGAGCCATTGGATGACTGGGAGGACATTCGCACCCAGGCCATTCTCAAGAACAGGAAGAGTACCATTTTGACCACACCTTACCTGGATTGTTATGAGAGGGAGATGGGGGCAACTCAAATTGTCTTGGGAGAGAGGCGCCAGGACATATTGGGTGCTGATAGTAAATCTAGAAGGGCTTTGAGAGAGGCCGAGGCAAAGGCTAGTAGCCATAACCAGTTGGGCAATTTTATCAAAGACGTGGAAGTCATATATGAGTGATTATCAGAGGTTTCTCCTCTCACCGAGGCTCAGTGGGAGGAGATAAAGACTCGTTCCAGGATAGAGAAGGCACTTATTGACACCGGTTTGATCGAGGCTCCAGTCAGGGCGCCTGAGATAGGGATGAGGGAGACCGACATCATTGAGAAGAAGAGAAAGAACACTCGACAAGGTCGAGGTCGGGGAAAGAAGAATAAGGATGACGCTGTTGCTGACAACTGATAGACCTATTCTAAGCATCTACTTATTGCCTTTTGCAAACACATTAGTTGATTAGGTCTTTTATTGTATATTTTTGTCTTTGTAGCAGGTTAGGAGAGTCAAGAGTAGACCCTGCTTGAACTCATCAAGAAGTTTTTAATTTGTAAAAACAAGAGATATTTTCTTAGAATTTTTCAAGACACATTTCATGAAAATCTGAATGTCTTATTTATTGTTTAGACCGAACAATTTCTGGCTGCCTACGTTCCCCTTTTACAAGAAAAGCTAAGGGGCTCAGGTCTCCGTAGTTCATTCTAATGAACTTTTTTGGATTCTTGTTGTTTTTGTTTTTTTTTGGTGCAACCCTGTTTTCTGCCTAGACTGCCCTTTTCAGGGTTTTCAGCCTAGCTGGGTATTACTCATTTTGCACTTTTTTTTTTTTGATATTTTTATATTTTTTTTATTTTAGACATAATAACTACGAAGCTTGTCACCGTTGACAGGGTGAACAAAAGGATTGTCATCCAGGTTTGCAAGCTTCATTCCTCCTCCCGATAGTATCTTCTGTACCACGTACGGGCCGATCCAAACGGGTTCCCACTTTCCTAGAGGGTTTTCTCTGGTAGGGGGCTTCTCTTTCGGTACCAAATCTCATTCTTTGATGTCTGTGGCCTTGACCTTTTTGTCGAATGCTCTGGCCATTCACCTATGATAGGCTCGAGTATGTTCCATGGATTTTAGCCTCCTTTCATCAAGTAGGGAAAGCTCATCATTCCTGCTGCGCAACCATTCTACTTCGTTGATGTTGTTTTCCAAGAGGACTCTCAGTGACAGAATCTCCAACTCTACAGGCAGGACTGCTTCCATTCCGTAAGTCAAGGCAAAAGGGGTTTCTCCCGTGGCTGTTCTGACAGAAGTTCTGTAGCCCAGAGTGCTGGATGTAGTTTTTCGGGCCAATCACGACCGCGAGTGTCCATCTTTCGGATGATTCGCTCGAGTGTCTTATTTGCAGCTTCTACCGCTCCATTGGTCTGAGGCCTGTACGGGGATGATTTGTGGCGTGACTTTGAATTCTGACAGCTATCTATCGTAGTCTCCCTCAAAATGTGTCCCATTATCTGAGATGATCTCGTTTGGCACCCCATAACTGCACATGATATTTTCTTTGACAAACTGGGCAACCTTCTTGGATGTGAGGACCTTATAAGACTTTGCTTCCACCTATTTCGTGAAATAGTCCACTGCCACTAAAACAAAATCATGCCTATTGCTTCCGGCTGGGGCTATCTTCCCGATTACATCAATGCCCCAAGTTGCAAACGGTCAAGGCGTCGTCATGCAGTACAGGTCATGAGGCGGGAGATGATTAAGGTTGGAAAACCGTTGGCACTTGTCACATTCTCGGACATGCTGAATACAGTCTGTTTCCATGGAGATCCAGTAGTAGCCCATTCTGAGGATCACTTTCATTAATGCTCTGCCATTCATGTGAGGACCGCAGGGACCATTATAGACTTCGCTCATTACCTCTCTTACCATTTCTTTGGTGACACACAACATGAGTGGCCCTTGGTATCGTTTTTTGTACTGATCACCTCCTAGAATGACATAGTGAGAGGCTAGTCGCTTCAAAGCTTGCAAGCTTTTGGCTTTTGATGCCTTCCTTCAGCTTACCTTCTTCGTCTCTGAATGCTGATTCCCCATCTTTGAGAAACTGGTAAACTTGATTGTACCAAGGTTCCTTGACGAGTTCAGGTCCCACTTCTATTTCACAAATGTAAGGCCGGTGCTTCCTTCTACCCACTCTGAATGGTTTTACTGCCCTTCCCTCGAGGATCTCTACCAATGAGGCTAGAGTAGCTAAGGCATCTGCAAATCTATTCTTGTCTCTTGGCAGATAGTGGAAGATCACTTCTCTGAACTGCTCTGTCAATTCTTCCATATAGGCATGATACTTCTGTAGGTTAGGATCCACAGTCTTCCACTTGTTCGAGACCTGGTTAATGATTAGGGCTGAGTCTCCGTAGACCTCGAGTTCCTTGACATTTTTTTCTAGGGCGGCCTCCAAACCGGCTATACAGGCTTCATATTCTGCCGCATTATTTGTGACAGAGAAGTTCATCTTGATGGCTATTGGCGTATGCTCATCTTTTGGGTCTACCAACAACATTCCTATGCCATTTCCCCTTTTGTTAGCAGCTCCATCGAAGAAGAGTTGCCATCGATTCTCGGGCTCAACAGCGAAAATCCCCTCATCCAGAAACTGGGGTTCAGGTCCTCGGTCCTCATTAGTAGGGAAACTTGCCAGATGGTCTGATAGTGCTTGACCCTTGATTGCCTTTCTCGTTACATAGTTGATGTCAAACTCTGCTAGGAAGAATGACCACTTTCCCAGGCGCATCGAGAGGGAAGGTTTGTCGAAGATATACTTGATGGGGTCCATTTTTGAGACCAATTTCACCGAGTATTTACCAGTGATCCCAAAGCTGGCATCTTTTTTGCAAATTTCTCCGAAAGAAGCCGAAGGGATGATGATAGCTCCCGATAGGATTGACATTTCTGACATTTCGAGCAGATTCATGTGTCCGGCATCGTTGAGACCACGGTGTCTATGGATGCTTTCATTCTTTGCGTATTTTCTTTCCTTTTCACTGTCGAATCCTTTGGAGGGCACATAGCGGATTTTTGGACATGGTCAGAGACTGCAGAGCTGGGAGAGATATTGTCCCTCTAATTTTGGGAGAGACTCTGCACAACATTGATAGGATGGCCAGGGGGGACCTTTTCATGCGGTCAGGGAGCCCAGCTGTACTGACTCTATGGTTGCAGGAGAGGCTCGGGGCTTTACTTGGGGCTTTGCCTACTCAGTGTCCTTGGGTAATTTCTCGGAGGGGTGCACCGAGATAGCAGGATCATGGTCACTGGGAGCTGATGATGGCTCGGCCGTCTACCTCGGATGTTCGTTGGTGGGTGCCTCATTGCAGGTTGCAGACCCGTAGGACATTTCAGGAGTCCTACATAGTGAGGGTTCCAGGGCTATCCTTGTCATCCTTTTACATTCCCTGCTTGGTGTCGAGACAGTTCAGGGCCGTACGGGAGCCATTGGATGACTGGGAGGACATTCGCACCCAGGGCCATTCTCAAGAACATGAAGAGTACCATTTTGACCACACCTTACCTGGATTGGTATGAGAGGGAGATGGAGGCGACTCAAATTGTCTTGGGAGAGAGGCACCAGGCCATATTGGGTGCTGATAGTGAATCTAGAAGGGCTTTGAGAGAGGACGAGGCAAAGGTTAGTCGCCATAACCAGTCGGGTGATTTTATCAAAGACATGGAAGTCATATATGAGAGATTATCAGAGGTTTCTCCTCTCACCGAGGCTCAGTGGGAGGAGATAAAGACTCGTTCCAGGGTAGAGAAGGAACTTATTGACACCGGTTTGATCGAAGCTCCAGTCAGGGCACCTGAGATAGGGATGAGGGAGACCGACATCATTGAGAAGAAGAGAAAGAACACTCGACAAGGTCGAGGTCGGGGAAAGAAGAATAAGGATGACGCTGTTGCTGAAACTGATAGACCTATTCTAAGCATCTACTTATTGCCTTTTGCAAACACATTAGTTGATTAGGTCTTTTATTGTATATTTTTGTCTTTGTAGCAGGTTGGGAGAGTCAAGAGTAGACCCTGCTTGAACTCATCAGGAAATTTTTAATTTGTAAAAACAAGAGATATTATCTTAGAATTTTTCAAGAAACATTTCATGAAAATCTGAATGTCTTATTTATTGTTTAGACCGAACCATTTCTGGCTGCCTACGTTCCCCTTTTACAAGAAAAGCTAAGGGGCTCAGGTCTCCGTAGTTCATTCTAATGAACTTTTTTGGATTTTTGTTGTTTTTGTTTTTTTTGGTGCAACCCTATTTTCTGCCTAGACCGCCCTTTCAGGGTTTTCAGTCTAGCTGGGTATTACTCTTTTTCTACTATATTTTTTTCCTTTTTTTTCTTTTTTTTTTGTGGGACCCTATTTTCTGCCTAGACCGCCCTTTTCAGGGTTCTTGTCACCGTTGACAGGGTGAACAAAAGGATTGTCATCCAGGTCTGCAAGCTTCATTGCTCCTCCCGATAGTATCATCTGTACCACGTACGGGCCGATCCAAACGGGTTCCCACTTTCCTAGAGGGTTGTCTCTGGTAGGGGGCTTCTCTTTCTGTACCAAATCTCATTCTTTGATGTCTCTGGCCTTGACCTTTTTGTCGAATGCTCTGGCCATTCACCTATGATAGGCTCGAGTATGTTCCATGGATTTTAGCCTCCTTTAATCAAGTAGGGCGAGCTCATCATGCCGGCTGAGCAACCATTCTACTTCCTTGATGCTATTTTCCAAGAGGACTCTCAGTGATAGAATCTCCAACTCTACAGGCAGGACTGCTTCCATTCCGTAAGTCAAGGCGAAAGGGGTTTCTCCTGTGGCTATTCTGACAGAAGTTCTGTAGCCCAGAGTGCTGGATGTAGTTTTTCAGGCCAATCACGACCGCGAGTGGCCATCTTTCGGATGATTCTCTCAAGTGTCTTATTTGCAGCTTCTACCGCTCCATTGGTCTGAGGCCTGTACGGGGATAATTTGTGGCGTGACTTTGAATTCTGACAGCTACCTATCGCAGTCTCCCTCAAAATGTGTCCCATTATCTGAGATGATCTCGTTTGGCACCCCATATCTGCACATGAAATTTTCTTTGACAAACTGGGTAACCTTCTTGGATGTGAGGACCTTATAAGACTTTGCTTCCACCTATTTCGTGAAATATTCCACTGCCACTAAAACAAACTCATGCCCATTTTTTCCGGATGGGGCTATCTTCCCGATTACATCAATGCCCCAAGTTGCAAACGATCAAGGCGTCGTCATGCAGTACAGGTCATGAGGCGGGAGATGATTAAGGTTGGAAAACCGTTGGCACTTGTCACATTCTCGGACATGCTGAATACAGTCTGTTTCCATGGAGATCCAGTAGTAGCCCATTCTGAGGATCACTTTCATTAATGCTCTGCCATTCATGTGAGGACCGCAGGGACCATTATAGACTTCGTTCATTACCTCTCTTACCATTTCTTTGGTGACACACAACAGGAGTGGTCCTTGGTATCGTTTTTTGTACAGATCACCTCCTAAAATGACATAGTGAGAGGCTAGTTGCTTCAAAGCTTGCAAGCTTTTGGCTTTGATGCCTTCCTTCAGCTTACCTTCTTCGTCTCTGAATGTTGATTCCCCATCTTTGAGAAACTGGTAAACTTGATTGTACCAAGGTTCCTTGACGAGTTCAGGTCCCACTTCTATTTTACAACAGAAGGCTGGTGCTTCCCTTCTACCTACTCTGAATGGTTTTACTGCCTTTCCCTCGAGGATCTCTACCAATGAGGCTAGAGTAGCTAAGGCATCTGCAAATCTATTCTTGTCTCTTGGCAGATAGTGGAAGGTCACTTCTCTGAACTGCTCTGTCAATTCTTCCATATAGGCATGATACTTCTGTAGGTTAGGATCCACAGTCTTCCACTTGTTCGAGACCTGGTTAATGATCAGGGCTGAGTCTCCGTAGACCTCGAGTCCCTTGACATTTCTTTCTAGGGCGGCCTCCAAACCGGCTATACAGGCTTCATACTCTGCCGCATTATTTGTGACAGAGAAGTTCATCTTGACGGCTATTGGCGTATGCTCATCTTTTGGGTCTACCAATAACATTCCTATACCATTTACCCTTTTGTTAGCAGCTCCATCGAAGAAGAGTTTCCATCGATTCTCGGGCTCAACAGCGAAAATCCCCTCATCCAGAAACTGGGGTTCAGGTCATCAGTCCTCATTACTAGGGAAACTTGCCAGATGGTCTGATAGTGCTTGACCCTTGATTGCCTTTCTCGTTACATAGTTGATGTCAAACTCTGCTAGGAAGAATGACCACTTTCCCAGGCGCATCGAGAGGGAAGGTTTGTCGAAGATATACTTGATGGGGTCCATTTTTGAGACCAAATTCACCGAGTGAACCTGAATGTAGTGTTTTAGTTTCCCGACTACCAAGACTAGTCCTGCACACGTCTTTTCACAAGGCGAGTGATTGAGCTCACTCCCTTGCAGCTTTCGACTCACAAAGTAAATGGCATTCTCTACCCGAGAATATTTCTTTTCCTAGGCCACCATAGCCCCAAATGCCGTGTCGGTGACCGTGAGATAGAGCAGAAGAGGTTTCTGTCCATGCGGGGGGCATAGTACCGGGGGATTTACTAGGTATGCCTTAATTTTGTCAAAGGCATCCTGAAATTACCGGATCCGAGAGGCATACAATCATGCCCCAGCATCTGGCATTTTGCTTTTTTGCATTGGAGGGAGGTGTCTCGCTGTGTGTTTGCTTTGTAGAGTCGCCACACCGTTTTGATTAAGCCCAAAACATTGAGAAAAGGCATCAATTTAAAAATAAACTATTTTTGTGTGATGAGATTTTTGAGTTCGGAGGTCAAGTTACTTCTCGGGAAGAGAATATTAGAATATTAGAGCTCACCCGAGTCGCCTCGTAAAAACGAGTCTTTCAGTACCCCTTATTTCTTTAAATGTTGTGTGTGTGTGCTTTTAAAAATGCATGTTGTGTCGGATATCTACATTGTACACTACGTATTGAAATGTATTGAAATAGTAATGGAAGGAATCCTTACCAATATTGGTTCGTGTCTGTCTTCCGCTGGGGAATAGTGTTTGAGGAGGGAATAGTGTTCCGGGACAGACCGGGATTGCTTCGGGATGTGTCGATTGTCTGCGGACAGAGCTTCGGCGTGCCTCGGGTTTGTCAAGTGTGCACTCGGGCAGAGTTTCGGCGTATGTTAGGATCGCAGGGATCATTGGTTGGATTCGGGCAGAGTTTCGGCGTGCGTCGGGATCGTCGGTTGCGTTCGAGCAGAGTTCCGGCGTGCGTCGGAATCGCCGGTTTGACTCGGAAAGAGCCGGGACACCTCGGGAAAGACCAGGCAAGGCTTCGGAGTACCACGAGGGGCCTCAGAATACCTCGAGAGTTCCTCGAGGCAGTGCGGGAGCATCTCGGGAGCGCTCGGTAGGGCTTCGGAGCACCGCGAGGGAGCTTGGAAGGCCCCGGAAGGAACCGAAAGGGACCGGGATTGCCTCGGAAGGACTTAGAGGGGCAGCTAGAGGGCTTAGGGAGAGAGGAGAAGAGGGAGATGTGTGAAATGAGGGAGGGGGAGCCCTCTATTTATAGTGTGGGAAAAATTGCAAGAAGGTCCAAACGGACCATTATGCAAAACTAAAAATTTAGTTTTCCCAGAGTTGAGGGAATAATGTGGACTTTAAGAGGATTTCGTAATTATGATGTCTGGTAGCAAAGAGGTCCGTACGGACCTTTTAGCATGCAAAGAGGTCCGTACGGACCTTCTATGCTTTTCCCATTTTTGCATAATTCCCAAAAAGTCCTTTTGTGTTTGTTTTTCCCAGAAAGGCCCCCCTTGGTTTAGTTGGTGGTTTTTTGGGCCTTTGAGGTTTTTTTTAGGGTTCCAGGTGTTCGAGACTGCATTTGAGTGAGTCTGCAATGTTTCCCGGGTGCTTAGAAAAGGGTGATCCAGATTGGGGTACTTATAGAAGCCCCTCGACGACGTCACTTACGGAGGAAGTGGGGTCGTCGATAAGATAAGGGTCCTGATCTGGATCACGTGCATGAGAGAGGAGGTGATCGTGTAGGTCAGTTTGTGAGGACATGGCAGTGTCCTGTTGTGTGACCATTTAGGTCAGTTGGCTGGACCCTGTGATAGGATTCCTACGTATCCCGTATGGGAATCAAGCCTAGTCGTAGTTTGTTTGTGGGGTGAGCGTTGTCGTGTACGAGGATGTGTGATGTCCTCTAACTGAGACTCTATATGTGGACGTGTCAGTGTCTTGTGGGTGACCGTTTAGGTCGGTTGTGAGGACGTGGTGGCGTCCTGTGTGTGACCGTATAGGTCGATGGTGTGGACGTGGTGGCATCCTGTATGACCGTATAGGTCGATTGGCTGGATCCTGTGACAGGATTCCTACGTATCCCTGGCAGGAATCAAGAATGATCATAGATCCGACTTCGTGAAATTGTGAGTGTATGCGGGCGTGGTGGTGCCTTGAAGTGATGTGAATGCTGGGGTCGACTGTGAGGACGTGGTGGTGTCCTGGAGTGGAAATTTTACGGTTTTCCGAACCGGGTAATTTAAAGCCTTCCGGGCTGGAGATAATGATTTAGGAGGTTTATATGGTCTTCCGAACCGAGTGGTTTAAAGCCTTCCGGGCTGTGGATAGTGATTTGGCTGATTAATGTTGTCTCCCGGACCGAGTGGTTTAAAGCCTTCCGGGCTGCAGATATTGATACGGCTGATTTATGCGATCTCTCGGACCGAGTGATTTAAAGCCTTCCGGGCTGCGGATAGTGGTGAGGACGTGACTTGTCCTCTGACTGTAGTTGTGTCGTGCGTGAGGACATGACTTGTCCTCTGATTGAGGTTTTGTCGTGCGTGAGGACGTGAGTTGTCCTCTGACTGTGGTTGTGTCGTACGTGAGGACGTGACTTGTCCTCTAACTGTGGTTGTGTCGTGCGTGAGGACGTGACTTGTCCTATGACTGAGGTTGTGTCGTGCGTGAGGACGTGACTTGTCCTCTGACTGAGGTTGTGTCGTGCGTGAGGGCGTGACTTATCCTCTGACTGTGGTTGTGTCGTGCGTGAGGATGTGACTTGTCCTCTGACTTATAGTTATGTCGGGCGTGAGGAAGTGACTTGTCCTCTGACTGTGGTTTTGGGAGGCGTGATTGCCTTGTGCTTGATTTTTGAGAGGCGTGATTGCCTCGCATTTTATCCGCTGGGGAAAGGTTGGACTTACGATGACTGTCGGTGTTCATTTGCTGGGGACGCGTAGTCTCGTATGGGTTTTCCAGAGTTCCCTTTTGAGTTTTGTCCTCTGAGGAGGTGATTTCAGGCTTACTTTGATGGCCGGTGTTTGGTTCACCGTTTTGGGTTTTGGAGGCATTTTGTGCCTTGGGATTTGTATTTGGAGGCGTTTGTGCCTTTTGTGTTTGTTTTACCGTTTAGTGGGCGAGGTTCGGGCTTACGATGACGGTCGGTGTTTGGTTTACCATTTAGTGGGCGAAATTCGGACTTACGATGATGGCCGGGGTTGGTTTTGTTGGGTTTTGTCTGAAAGTGTGTGCCGTGTAGGGACGGATTTTTTTTTTGGAAAATGTGTCATGTAGTGTGTATCGTGTTTTTGTGACGGACTCTGTGAGAAGTTTATGTGCAATGTGCGCCGTGCTTTGTGACGGGTTTTTTGAAAATGTGTCGTGTAGGTGTAACTAACCAAATCCGGATCGCCAAAATCCGTTAAAATTTAACCGGAATCCGTTAACTGGCCCGCTCCAGGTTAATCGGAACCCGTTAAGCTCCCCGTTCTCAAGCCAACAAGACGTCCCGGGACTGCCCCGTGCATCCCAACGTCAAAGCGTACTCAACACACGTCGTCGTACATAAGAGTACAGCTTCTCCTGAAAAATGCACTTTCCGGCACTTTCCGGGGGCGTTTCGGATATTTTCCGGACAGTTATTTAAAAAACGGACAAAACCGGGAATAATGGCACGAAAACCCATGACCTGGTGAGTCATAAGGGCACGTAGCACGCATGCCACACCCCTTCGGTCAACATCAATCAGATTTCAGTGTGAAAAGACCAAAATAACCCTGGGGTGCAGTCTAAGTCCGACCGGACTCTTTTGCAGGCAAAACAGAAATGCCAGCCAGTCCCTCCAATTTCAAAAATACCACAAAACCCCCTGGAATTCAGGTTAAGTCCGTCCGGACTCTTTTGCAATTTCACCCTATAAATACAGAGGGCTGTCTGTTGGTCCCAAAGGTGGCAACAAGGGTGAAAATACAGCTAGAGGGGGGGGGGTGAATAGCTGTTTAAAATTTTTCGCCCTCTTTTAAAGACTGAACCTCTTGCTTACAAAATCCTCTTGCAGTTGATAATAGACTGCAAGTGATAGTGTAAAATGCACAATGAATAATAGAGTGTAAAGCGGTTTTGAGAGGCGGTTTGTAAAATGCGGTTTTGGTGGTGCGGTTTTGGGAAGTGCAGTTTTACAAACACGTGTGGTTTTGACTTTGTTAACTCCAAACACTATTTCACAATAATGGATAGCTAAATAAAGATCAAACAGAGACAAAGATAAATAATTAGCAAGCACAAGAAATATAAATGCAGAAAGTAAGAACACGCTATTTGGAGTGGTTCAATCGATAAACGATCTACGTCCACTACCAAGATGGTTAGTCTTGGATTTCTAAGAGAGATTTTATATTAAGTATTGTGAGATTACAAAGTACAATAAAATCTTTTCTATGAAGAACAAATCCAAAACTATAACCAGTGTATCTCAAATGAATAAACTATGTGTTTAGACAAGAGAGGTGTGTGTGTGAGAAACAAGATCAAGGCTCTTTAAATCTGTGAGATGTAGAGCTCAATGATTCTTGAATGTGTTAAGGCTTGATTTGGGCTAGGAATATTTCTTGAAGTATGAAGATGAAGATTCAAAGGGTTGAATAATTTCTCGGGCGAGCTTCACTTCTATGAACACAAAGACTTCTCAATTTTTCAAGCAATCTTCAAATGGTGAAGATTGGGGGTATTTATACCCAAGCATCAAGAAACTAGCCGTTGGATACAAAATGTTGAAGGACAAGACTTGATGCAATCCTATTGGTCCACAAAGAACCACTTTTGTCCTTTGGTACACTTTGCCGCAGTAAAGCCGATCGTGCTCCACCGCAAGCAATGAGGTTAGGACACTGTCATCTTTTCAAGATCCTTGCGATCTTTTTCGACATTGAATCACGTGACAAGATATGGTGGTTGACTTTTGATATTGCTGACGTGGATTCCAACGGATAAAAAGTTGTTCACTCCAAGTAGCCAATCATTGGATGCGGTTGGTGAGATGCGATTAGGAATGCGGTTTTGCTACACCAGGAGGTTGCAAGGATGCGGTTGCACATGAACTGCACAGGTGCGGTTCAAGGGCGGTTGCATGCGGTTGGTTCAAGAAGCAAGTTCAAGGCTTGAACTGCACTTGCGGTTTGCATGTGCGGTTCATGGTGCGGTTTTGAATACTTCAGGAACTACAACCTTACTTCCAATGAAACTTGTGCCATACTTCAAGCCTAAGATTAACCTATTCTATAAAATGGACTTAGCTAAAAAATTGAAGTCTAAGCTTCATTACATAGGGTCCTAAAGTCCTTAAAATAGACAGGAGGTCATGGTATCAATCAAATCAAATACAAAATAGGAGGGTTAAAACATGCATACCCAACAATCTCCCCCTATTTGATTGATGCCATTACCTACTATAACAAAAGCAAACATTGTACTTGGTAAGAACATGTCCATAAGAATTAACATGGTAATTCATGTCCCAAGTCAATGCACACACTTAGCTTAAGCTATAGATTTCTATACTTTCTAAAAGATGAAAACTTACAATGTGGAAAGTATAGAAATGCATTCAGTGCACTTAAGAAATTGTGAGTTTAAGTTCAAAGTGCGGTTCAAACTGAATGTTTAAACATCAATTCAAAATAGTGATTTTAAGTTAGAAAATATTTGAATGAGTTTTATAAACCATAAGAGGTTTCATTGTTCTACAAACAAGCAGTTTGATATGAACAAGGTTTTGGAACCAATGATGCATTTTTCATTACTACCAATGCGGTTACACTTACAATGGTAGAGAAGCAAAATACAAAGGTTTCAAAAACAAAAGAAAGTTGGACAAAAATTACATGGAGTGTGGTCCAACAAAACAAAAAGGAGTTCAGCAAAAAGGATAAAGGAATTACAAATGAGAAATCCTAATGCTGACGCGGTTGATGATGCGGTTGATGATGGCGCGGTTGATGTTGATGGCGTGCTTGCTCTCTTGGTTGATTGACTTCTTGTCGGCTGCGGTTCGAAGGTCCGAAGGCCGAGCTTTCACCTCTGATATTTCTTCGAGGGCTCTGAGGTCTTCACTGCCCGGCAAGAGTAGTCTCAACAGCCGCAGCAAGGCGGTTACGTAGAATCAGCTAGCCGGTTCCAACGGCATCAACAGCATCTAGTGTTTCCATCAACACTTTCCTTGATCTCGAGTAGTGAATCCTTCAATGCAGGGCCTTCAAGGAATTGTAGAATGTGAAGATCTCATCCACAGATAGCTCTTTGTTTGAGTAGAGAGAGCATCTCTAAGCGGTTCCAGATCAACAGTCACATTCAGGTTGGACTTCAATTCCTTGATGGAGTTGTCTAGCTTGAGGTTGAAGCCTGCTTTGAGGTTCTCAAATCTGAAGGAAATGTCATCATCAAAATTCCTTACTTGCTCTTTGATACTGTCTCCCACTATGTTGAGATCAACATTTATTCTATCTTTAAGGGAGTCCAGTTCAGAAAAAATTTTCAGCTGCAAGTCATCTAGAGCGGTTTGGGAAGGAGCGGCTGAGGTTGAGGCTCACGCGGTTGGGTTTCTTGGAGGGTCTTCATGAAAGCTATCGCGCAGAGTTGGTGGAGGTGACAAACTCACCGGAAAGATTTGTGAGCATTTCATGAAGTTGAGATTTCGAAACAGCATCACCCATGGCTTTGAGCACTCCAGTGGCTAGATCTTCTTTAAAGGCTTGGAAGCATTCATTAGCTGCGGTTTTGACAGCTTCTGTGGACACTCTCTCCCCCTTAATGGCATCAATCAATTGGGATTTCATGATGGCCATTTCAGCGGCTTGAGCATCAACCTTGGCATGTAGAGAGCGGTTGGAGGCTTCCAGGTTGGCATTGGATGCGGTTAAGGCCAAGTTGGATTCAGTCAGTTTTAGCATGTGGCCTTGGTTTACAATCAACTGTGATTGAATCAGTTGAAGGGTTGAAAGAATTTGAAGGTAGTCTGAGGGTGCGGTTGGAGTTGAAGGAATTTGGGTAATTGAGGGAGGCGGTTGAGATTGTGTTGGAGGTGCGGTTTGGGAAATGGGTTGAAGGAGGGTTTGAAAAAGGCGGCTGGCAGGGACTGTATAGGGTGAAATTGTTGAGGGAGGAATTTGTTGTGTTTGGGGTAAATGGATAGAAGCAGTTGGGATAGGTAAAGAGGGGATTGGTGCGGTTGAGATAGGTGCGGTTGAGGGTGGAATGTTGGTGGTTGGAATCCCAGAAGTTATGGGGTTAGAATCAGAGGAGGAACTTGTATGGGCGGTATGGACAGAAACAGGAGGGGTTCTTTGCAGTTGAGTGGGTGCGGTTTCAGGAATGGGTGAGGTTTGATGAGGCGGAGTAGGAAGGCGGTCAGGAGTAGGAGATTTTTGAGGTGGTGAGTTTGCAGGAGGAGGAGTATTGATGCGGTTTGGGGAAGGAGTTCTGTCGCGGTTAAGGTTGGAGATGGAGATGGCTGGGGTGTGATGTGAGTAAGGTGGTGATTGGGAAATTTGGAGTCTTCAAATCCAGGTGGTTGGGCAACATACACGGTCTCTTGCAGTTCGCCGTTGAGGAATGCACTCTTTACGTCCATTTGATATAACTTGAAACGCTTAAAAGAGGCGTAGGCTAAGAAGATTCTGATAGCTTCCAATCTTGCAACTGGAGCAAAGGTTTCATCATAATCAATTCCTTCTTCTTGCCTATATCCTTGTGCAACCAACCTTGCTTTATTCCTAGTGATGCTTCCATTCTCATCCATCTTGTTCCTAAATACCCACTTAGTTCCTATCACTCCTTGATCCTGAGGTCTAGGCACCAAAGTCCAGACCTTGCATCTTTCAAACTGGTTGAGTTCTTCTTGCATAGCAACGACCCAACTTGAATCTTGGAGTGCTTCATCAATCTTCTTGGGTTCAACTTGAGATAAAAGAGAAGTATGCTCATCATAATTTGATCTCCTTGTTTGAACACCGGAAAACAGATCACCAATCACATTTGTGAGGGGGTGACTGCTGACTTCACGAACCTCCGGGGGTAAGTCTGGTTGGACTGAGGTTTGCTGAAGATCTTCAATTGGAACATCGTTAGATCCTTCAGCGAAGTCATGGAAGGTTAGTTGACGAAGAGGTTCTATAAGCTGGATAGGGGAATTCTCAACTTCTTCTTCCCTTGGGGTTGCATCTGGAGAGGGATCTTCAGGTGCGGTTTCAAAATTGCGGTTTTGGGGAATTTCAGTTGAGGGTGCTGGATTTTGAGGTTGAGGTTCAGGTGCGGTTTGAGATGGTTCACCTGGTTCATTATGCTCAACAAAATCATCAGCAACATTTGGAGCCAAATGTGGCTCAAGGAGAGAATGCTCATCAAAAGTAACATGGACAGACTCTACTATTTTTAAACTAGTTTTATTGAAAACACGAAAAGCTTTAGAATGTTTAGCATACCCAACAAAAATACCTTCGTCGGCCTTGGCTCCGAATTTACCTCTATTTTCTCTTCCGTTGTAGAGGACAAAGCATTTGCAGCCAAAGATCTTGAAGAATGCAATGTTGGGGGTTCTTCCTCGCCAAAGCTCATAGGGAGTCTTATTATAGGTTTTGTTGATGAGGGAGCGGTTACGAGTGAAGCATGCGGTATTGATTGCTTCAGCCCAAAATACTGAGGCAGCTTCGCTTCAGATATCATTGTCTTTCCAGCCTCAATCAACGTCCTATTCTTCCTTTCCACAACCCCATTTTGTTGTGGAACACCAGCTGTGGAAAAATTGTGATCAATCCCATGGTCATCACAATACTGAGCAACACCGTTGTTCTTGAATTCTGTTCCATTATCTCGATCGAACACTAACGATGTCATCTTCTTTTTGAGTTTGGAGCCGTCTAAAAAGTGCGGTGAGAATCTCATAACAATCATCTTTGGAAATCATCATCTCAACCCACGTATACCTTGAGTAATCATCCACCACCACTAAAGTATATCTATTTCCTCCAATGCCGGGCAAAGTGGTTACGGGTCCAAACAAATCTATGTGAAGCAGCTTGTAAGCATCTTGAAGTTGATGGAGCGGTCTTCTTGGTGAAAGACGACGCGGATCGCTTACCAAGCCGGCATGCACCGCATTTCTCCGGATGGTGGTCACCACTTTGGGTAAACCACGAACGAGGTTTTCCCTACCAATCTTTGCAAGATACTTGAAGTTCAAGTGGCTCAACCTCTTGTGCCATAGCCAACTATTTTCGCTCACATTCTTAGCTACAAAACGAGATTGGTAATACTACATGCAGAATTTAGATCAATAATGTAAATATTACTCTTACGAATCCTGTGAGTAGGGTGACGCCGGAAATGCTATCTTTGATAAAGCGGTTTGATGACGTGAAGTTGCAAAGCATTCCTTTGTCGCAAAATTGAGAAATTGAAAGGAGGTTGTGCTTGAGTCCATCGACAAGAGAAACCTTCTCAATAGTTAGGTTTCCTCTCCTTATCACACCATATCCAATGGTCTTGCCTTTGTTGTTGTCACCAAAGGTTACAGACGGACCACTTGCTTCAACGACATCTTCAAGTAATGATCTATCTCCAAATATATGTCTTGAGCAGCCACCGTCAAGATACCATTCATTATCCTTGGAGTGACCAGCCATGAAGCGAGAGGACCTGAAATGTAAACATTAAGAACGAGGTCCCCCTTTATTCCTTGGGTCTGAAGTTAGCAACCCTTACGACCCACACCTGTTTGATGAAGGAGGTTTGCTCTTCCTGGCATTGGATGTGAACCGCAAAAGGCATTCTGCAGCCTTGTGACCTAAACCATCACACACAGAACATTTGTAATAGCTACATGCTTCATGAGGTTTTACTAACTCCTTACTCTTCTTAGGAGTTGCATGCGGTTTTGGACAAGGAAGCGGTTTGGGAGGAGCAGTTCCAGCTAACATTCCAGCTGATACAAAGGGAACAGGCTTTGGTTTGACCACGTATTTTCTGGGAACGCTATTCCTGCTTTTGAAGGCAGGAGGAGCGGTCGAAGAAGAAGCGCGGTCAGACACGGAGTTAGCAGAACCGCCTTTTCCACTAGAAGCGGTTGGAGCAGGGATTTTACCAATTCCATAAGCCATTTCCTCTTCAGGTGCTTCCACAGAATTCTTAGGTTTTAACACAGAATTCTTCCCATATTGCTTTCCTTTAGGGTAGACATAATTTACTTGTCTTCCTTTACCCTTTCCTTTAGCATGCTTCCCCTTGGGAATTTCTTTAGTTAGTTCTGGAAATTCCTCATCCTTTTCACTCGAGGATGCACACTTCTCCTCTTCCTCAGATCCAAACCCTAGACCATCCTTAGTTCCAGGAGGAACTTGAAAGTCCAAGATTTTATCCTTGGTGGATTGAGACTTGAGCCACGAATCAATAATCTTTTGACGATCGTCGATTTGGGTTACCAAGTCATCATTCCTGAGTTGAAGTGCAGCAACCTTAGTTTCAAGGATGCGGTTTTGATCAAAGCAGGAGTCATCTGTTTGATTTGGTCCTTAAGATTAGAAATTTCAGACCTCATCACGCTTTTCTCCGTCTTGTATAGATTTAGTTCATCATGAGCTAAGCTTAAGGCTTTCTTAAGATTTGAGAATTGATGGATCACCATTTCATTTCCTTGAACATCTTTTCATGTTCCATGGGAGAAACCTCTTCCACCACTTTTTCAAAATTTTCTTTGGAATAGCTTTTGAAGGTGGAGCAGCTTTTAGATGAGAAAATGGGACGTGAATACGAACAATTTCCTATCTTAATGCTAGGAGTAAGTTTAATATCATCATCCAATTTATAATTTGGAAGTTTTGCAAAAACCTCCTTTTCCTCCATATCATGCAACTCAAATGATTCGAATGCGAGTCATCGAAGCGCCGCAACTAAGCGAGGTTAACCTCTTCGGTTTCACCGTCACTTCCATCCTCGAACTGCTTTCAATCCAAGTTGCTAATTCCTTGGAATTCTCTTCCTCCTCGCAACCATTCCCTTACGATGAGAAAATTTCGAAGGAAAAGTTTTCTTTTTCATATATTCATATTTAGGCCGTGGACACTCGGATGCAAAGTGGCCGTGTTTCCTACGGTTGTAGCATACCAAGTCACTCTTCTTCTTTGTATCTGCACCCTAGAAAATGTTGCAGGAGGTTTGCCTTTTGAAAATGATTTTGTGAAAGGTCTTGAGGATTTTCTAAACTCTTGAAATCTTTTCACAAACATGGCAAAATCATCATCATCCATCTCGATGAGTGATGAGGTTGATATGGAAGGATCGCTGGTTTGATTGGATGTGGATGGTTTCTCTTCATGTTCCACTACGTACATAGAAAGTGATTTGGTTTTTCCTTCTATCTCTTCAATCTGATTTAGTTTAAGTTCATAGACTCTAAGATTGGCATACAAGTTACTTAATGACCAAGTACCCAATACTTTGGAGTCTTCTAGAGAGGTAGCCTTATTTACCCATCTAGAACCTAAAGCAGATAGGAAAGTCATATTGATTTCCTTATCGGTTAAAGTTTTACCAAGAGATCTACAAGCATTAACTACCTCAACATAGCGATCGTAAGTTTGACGCAAGGTTTCGTTGGGTTTTACGTTGAAGTTGTTGTAGGATCTTTCAACAGTGTATAATTTGTTTTCTTTGCACTCATCATCACCTTCGAGGTAGCCCTCTATGGCATCCCACATCTGCTTTGCGGTTTTGAGGTACATCACTTTCGTAGAGTTGATACGGGGAGGGTTCCAGAAATGATGAACCTCGCCTTGCTGTCCAAGGCAACTAATCTTTTCTCTTCATCCGACCACTCATCTTTTGGCTTTTTGACCTCTGGAGTTTCAGCATTGGTGGTTGCATCGGTGTTAGCCTTCATTGGAATTAGAGGGCCATTGATCACGCACTCCACCAGCATTTCATCTATGGTTTCCAAATGAATAAGCATTCGGCACTTCCAGATGTCAAAGTGGTCTTCGTCCAACATTGGAATGTGTGAATAGTTAACGGTAGTCATTGTCTTTGAGGTTGCCATATCGAATCGGCACACAAGCCGTTAAGCTTGAAAACAAAGGGTTTTAAAATGTGTTTGCTCGATACCACTTGTTGGTCCCAAAGGTGGCAACAAGGGTGAAAATACAGCTAGAGGGGGGTGAATAGCCGTTTAAAATTTTTCGCCCTCTTTTAAAGACTCGAACCTCTTGCTTACAAAATCCTCTTGCAGTTGATAATAGACGCAAGTGATAGTGTAAAATGCACAATGGAATAATAGAGTGTAAAGCGGTTTTGAGAGGCGGTTTGTAAAATGCGGTTTTGGTGGTGCGGTTTTGGGAAGTGCGGTTTACAAACACGTGTGGTTTTGACTTTGTTAAATCCAAACACTATTTCACAATAATGGATAGCTAAATAAAGATCAAACAGAGACAAAGATAAATAATTAGCAAGCACAAGAAATATAAATGCGTAAAGTAAGAACACGCTATTTGGAGTGGTTCAATCGATAAACGATCTACGTCCACTACCAAGATGGTTAGTCTTGGATTTCTAAGAGAGATTTTATATTAAGTATTGTGAGATTACAAAGTACAATAAAATCTTATCTATGAAGAACAAATCCAAAACTATAACCGGTGTATCTCAAATGAATAAACTATGTGTTTAGACAAGAGAGGTGTGTGTGTGAGAAACAAGATCAAGGCTCTTTAAATCTGTGAGATGTAGAGCTCAATGATTCTTGAATGTGTTAAGGCTTGATTTACGGGCTAGGAATATTTCTTGAAGTATGAAGATGAAGATTCAAAGGGTTGAATAATTTACGGCGAGCTTCAGCTTCTATGAACACAACACTTCTCAATTTTTCAAGCAATCCTCAAATGGTGAAGATTGGGGGTATTTATACCCAAGCATCAAGAAACTAGCCGTTGGATACAGGCTGTTGAAGGACAAGACTTGATGCAATCCTATTGGTCCACAAAGAACCACTTTTGTCCTTTGAGTACAAGCTGCCGCAGGTAAAGCCGATCGGGCTCCACCGCAAGCAATGAGGTTAGGACACTGTCATCTTTTCAAGATCCTTGCAGATCTTTTCGACATTGAATCACGTGACAAGATATGGTGGTTGACTTTTGATATTGCTGACGTGGATTCCAACGGATAAAAAGTTGTTCACTCCAAGTAGCCAATCATTGGATGCGGTTGGTGAGATGCGATTAGGAATGCGGTTTTGCTACACCAGGAGGTTGCAAGGATGCGGTTGCACATGAACTGCACAGGTGCGGTTCAAGGGCGGTTGCATGCGGTTGGTTCAAGAAGCAAGTTCAAGGCTTGAACTGCACTTGCGGTTTGCATGTGCGGTTCATGGTGCGGTTTTGAATACTTCAGGAACTACAACCTTACTTCCAATGAAACTTGTGCCATACTTCAAGCCTAAGATTAACCTATTCTATAAAATGGACTTAGCTAAAAAATTGAAGTCTAAGCTTCATTACATAGGGTCCTAAAGTCCTTAAAATAGACAGGAGGTCATGGTATCAATCAAATCAAATACAAAATAGGAGGGTTAAAACATGCATACCCAACACTGTCAACATTTCAAAAAGAGGGAAAAACTTACTCCATTTTCTCTCCAAGCCACGACATAACCAGTTTTCACCCCCTCCCGAGCCCCGTTTTGCCTCGATTAGCGTGAAAACTCCGAATTTCAACCAAATACAACCCCCACCACCTCGAAATACCGTTCCAAACACTAAATCGTATCCCGTATATGCCTCTCGAGGCAAAAGAGTCAACCCCTAGCCATAGGTAACACTCTCACTCCCTAAACTCTCATTCCGTCTCGATTTACGCGCCAATAACTACAACCGTTTCGGTCAAACGTTGTTGAAATGTAGACGTCACAATCTAACGGGGTCCGATACGTTTTAGTCCCTGATCCTCTTCTCTTCCCATAAGAGAAGTAATCTCGGGTTAAAACGGCGTTTCGGCCCCGTTCCGTTACTTTTATGTCATTTACAATTCCGGATCGTTTGATCCGTTGAATGTCATTTACTTTCATGTCATTTACAAATTCCGGATCGTTTGATCCGTCGATCGTCATTTACTTTACGCAACTTTACAATTCCGGGTCGTTTGATTCCGTCGATACCGCACTTTAAATACTGTCATTTACAAGTCTGAGCCGTTTGGCTCGTGATAGTATTTACTTATCAAAGTCCGAGTCGCAAAAACGATTCGTTAATCGCATATCATTTAATGCTTTTTTCCCGTAAAATCGCTAACAATGTAATGCCCGATTCAAAACCGGAGTTCGACATTCGAACTCTCTTTCAAAAACGCGCGAAATGACGTTTGGCATCCAAACGATCATCTTCAAACTTAAAAAACCAGACATTTGACATTCAAAACTCATTTAATGCTTTTTTCCCGTAAAATCGCTAACAATGTAATTCCCGGTTCAAAACCGGAGTTCGACATTCGAACTCTCTTTCAAAAACGCGCGAAATGACGTTTGGCATCCAAACGATCATCTTCAAACTCAAAAATCCAACGTTTGACATTCAAACGATCTTTTCTTAAAAAGTCAACCTTTGACACTTAAAAGATCAAAATCAGCATTCGCGCCACTTTTCCTAAAAAAACTTCAAAACCGACGTTTGTCATTCAAACGCTCGCCTTTTCAAACAGAATCACAAAAATCAAACGTTTGACATTCAAACCAAGATTAAGCTTGTCATTCAAGCCCCCATTTTCAAAACGCAAACACACACACACGCACGCACACATTTTCAAGAAAGGTAGAAAGACTCGTCATACGAGGTGTTTCGGGTGATCTCAAAATACTCTTCCCGAAACGTAACGTGACCTCCGAACCTAACAATCTCTGGTACTCAAAAAAGCCTTTTTCAAAGTTTTTGCTACCAATAAAAATGACACCATTTTCACAAAAACCGTTTTTCAACGTTTGGGCTCAAAATACAAAACCGCGTGGCGACTCCTCTCCTTCCCGAAAGCGAGGTCTCAAACACCAATCCCGCGAAAGACAACCGCCTTTTCGCCGCGCGCGAAAATCCGGGTAATTTCAGTTGGCGACTCCAATGGGGACTTGGATACTTTTTCAAAACTACCGTTGTTTTCAAAAAGCCTTCCGTGGGTCAAACTTTTGTTTACCCTTCCTCGTTTTTGTGTGCGTGTGTTACTTTAAACCTCGAACGGTTTTTTCAAAAGGTGTTGCGTTATCGTCTTTTTCAAAATCACAACATGTTCGTGCATTCTCGTTCATATTTGATTTTCATGCTACATTTTGAACTACGCATAAAATTCTTTAAGACTCATTTTGAAAAATCTCTGTTTTACTCAGAAAAAGAATTTTAGTGACCGCACACTACTCGCACTTGCTGCCTCGGTACACCGCACTTCACGTGCACTTGCTACCTCGGTACACTGCACACTACGACCCGTAACCCGGGATAACCGTTCAGTTGCAGCTAGGTTGGTTTGCCAGACACCTTTCGAGCGCGCACGGGGTCGTCCCAAACAGCCCATCCTAGCCCGTGTAAGCCATGCACTCTTTGTGTCACACTTCGTCCAAGACCCCGGTTGGTTTTTGGCTTAGTACATGTCATAAAGCCCAAGTGTATGTTTTTTACGCCGGGTTCCGTCACGAGTCAAGCTCAAAAGATTGAGACCGAAGGTCATTCCCGACCCGAAGTCTTGAGCTTTTCAGCCTTGACTTTGATGCGGAGCTCTGCCGAAAAATATACCCGAAGGTTCAATGTGACACCGTGTCACCAAACCCTCACCGTATGCACCGTGCCAGCCACAACTTGGCCAACGCCAAAAGCTAAGGCCCCTCGCGCAAGCGAGTCAGGAGAGGTCATGCCGAAATTTTGGCACGATCCCCGCCTTAACTTAAGGACGTTGACTTCGACTGTGGCCCGCGTGTCACATATGTTGGAAGTTTGCGTGATCAGCTAGCCTTAAGTTCACTTTTTCCTTTGTCGGTGGAACTCACTTGCCTTATAGTACCCTCGCTCGGGATTGTCCGTCCCGAGAAGATGATCTACAAATGTAAACGAGGGGCTTATAAACGTAGTGACGAGATCCACTGATTAGAGCCTTAGGTTAGTTGCGAAAAAGAAGACACTATCTTTTCCAACCGATTAGGAATCTGAGAAAATGTGTTTTAGGTAAACATTAATTGGTAACTGCACATTGCACAAGCCCGAAACCCTGAGCCAAACACCCTTTTCGAAGCCTAAACCCTGCCTTTCGTTCCCTGCAGCGAGCAGAAAGTGGTTCAGAATTCCGGGCCAGTGCCTCGCAGTCACGATTCTACGGCGTCGACAGTTCTTCGGTTCCCTCAGTTCCCTTAGCCAGAATATCCCACATGTCTAGCTCACCGAGAAATCATGACGGGGACGGACCTCCGCCACCGGTAACAGATATGACATTGGAAGATGCCATCCGGGCTTGTGAGGTTCAAAAGAGGCAGAAAGAAGATCAACAGAATTTCGTGGTATAGCTTCTGAATGAGCGAGGTATAGCAGCTATCCCCCAGTCAGGCGGTACTTTCGTCCTAGTCGAGGACGACGATTCCCCGAAACCAGTTCCACAAACCTTCAACCAGGTTCCTCCCCCGCAAACTTACGGGATGCCTTCGAACCAAGGAAACAGCCGACCAAGGCTTCACGTTGCCACCTCTCAAGGCAACCCTGTCATATACGGCCAAGCCGGTACTACTCCCATCACCTAGTACAACCAGCGCACCGCTGGACCATCTCAAACAGATGCCAATATTCTTCAATACCCTCCTGGGTTCATCCCATTGCCTATACACGAATCCCAAAACACCGAGGACAAACCCCGATACAGTCCAGAAAAGGCCACCATATATCCACATATATCGAGCCTTCCACCTCCAATCACTACCATCCACATGGTAGCACCCGGCGCCAAGCCTCAAAGTCCACCACTGGACTGAACCTTAGCCTGGATGGTCGAACAGATGAAAGACCTGAAAGCCAGCATGAGGAACTCAAATCAAGAAACGCTCAGATCCACAGATCCGGGAATGGTCATGCCTCTCCCTGCCAAGTTCAGAATGCCATAGATGGACCGATTCGACGAAACCGAATGTCCTCAAACGCATGTTGACACCTACGCTCTCGGCATGAGAGCGAAAGGAGAAACTCTTCAGCAAATGGCCGATCACTTCCAGCATACACTCAAGAGTTCAGCGTTACGATGGTTCCTAAGGGTCAAGCCTTCAGATTGCCATACCTGGGATCAGATCAGTAACATCTTCCTAGAGCGGTACAGATCCAATCTGGAGTGGGAAACAAGTCGTGAGGACTTAATCACCACCATGCAGAAAGCAGATGAAAGCGTCGGAGAATTCTACAAGAGGTGGAGTTGGAAACTCTCATTCTCCGAGATCATGGAGACACACTCGAAGGATGAACAAATGCGGATCTTCAAGTCCTGCTTAAGACCGTCCATCAGAACCCTCATCATCCATCACTTCTTCCCAGATCTCCGAGCCATGGTCAATGCCGGCTCACAGTTCGAGAAGGATCTCAAGGAAAAATTGGCCACAGCACAGCCATACAGATACTGATCAGCTGTTGCATTCAATCCCGCACCGGCCCCCGGCAAAGGGAAAGATACGTCTGTCAACTACATCCATCAGGGACAGTAGTCGGGCAACAGAAACCCAGTCCCGCAAAGCAACAACTCCACTCCTAAGCAGCGTGCCGTACACTTCGACAAGTTGTACATGCTGCTGAGTAAGATGCTGGAAGGGTTGATCACGGAAGGCCTCCTCAAACCCGTTGCAAACTACAAACCCAAGAATCCCGTAGTCAACGCTGACAAGAGCAAGTACTGCGCCTTCCATCAGTATCATGGCCATACCACCGACAACTGCATGGGGTTACGGTACGATATTCAGAATTTGATAGAGGAAGGAAAATTGGAGCATCCCCGTGGACCCAACACAGTCGGAAACCCTTTTCCGAACAACAACATTGTGAACTCCATTGAATGGGTGCCAAAGAAGATTGCCGCAGAGCCAGTTCCTCCGCCTCTTCCAGCCAGGTCCTCATCAAATGTCCACATCAGTTACTATGTTTGTGATTGCTCCGAATGCCTTGAGTACGAGTTCCAAGACATGATCCGGGGTAATTCTCCCAGAAAGCAGAAGAAGAAGTCAGCTCAACAGAAACTGAGAGAACGATATGAAGCTGGAGACACCAGTGTGGGTACACTAGGAGAGCCATCCGGGAGGTTCGATTACTACGTACTCTACTCCAGCCAGTCCTCCCTTCCTCCAGGCCACGCAGCTCTAGAGCAGATAGGGGTGGGAAAGCCGAAAAATCCTGCTGACACTAGAATTCAGGCCTCAGGACACCGGAATACCTCAAATCTTGACAACCTCACTGCCAGTCAGAAGCTTAACCCCCCGCGGGATCAGCCAAGGTTCAATTTGCCCAGCTTCAGAGCAGGGGCCGGTAAAGGAAAGTCAAAGTCAGCTTGGCACTCACACTCAATCAACGTGCTAACCAAGGGCGACCATTTCCATAACCAGCCTCAACACAATCCCAAGGCACCACCAAAAGCTTTACCTCGCAAGAGAAAGACAGGAAATGGATGGCTTGTTGACTCTCCTTCTCCGGAGAGAGACCAGATCTACGATTCCCGACTGTATGACAGTATGCTCATTTTCTGTGATGAAGACCTGCCAAGAGACGCCTTAGGGCACAATGAATCTTGGTACATCACTCTCCGGCTCAACACCATATCTCTCCCCGAAGTATTGGTAGAAAACGGATCAGCAGTTAACGTCCTCCCTCTCACCATGATGCGAGCCCTACGCATCGACGAAGGCCACATGATTCCATCTGCCCGGACTATCAAGGCCTACGACAGCACATCTCGTCCCATCCTGGGGACGATGACTCTAGAGCTCTGGTTTGAAACCCAAATGGTGCCAGAAAAATTCCACGTGATGGACATTCCGTCCAAATTCATAGCTCTGTTGGGACGCCCTTGGCTACACCACATGAAAGCTATAGCCTCCACTCTCCATCAGTGCGTCAAGTTCATTAACCGGAAGGGAGTTCTTGAACTTATCAGAGGGGATAGTTTCCTCATAGGGAATGAAGGGGAGACAACAGCCAAGCGTGCCCGCAGCCAGGCACCGGGGCTACCTCCTTCAAGTCGACCAAGGGACTATCGAGGCAAATCTCATCAGAATCCCTCAGAGTCCGGAGATGCTAACTATAACAACGTCCTCGAGCAGGCAGACCCTGAAGTAGTCAGGTTCATCAAGGTCAAATGCCGTTTCCGAAACTTGGAAGCAGACTGGAAAGAAACCCTGAGCATCGCAATGATGCGGACACGTAAACCCCCTGTCTCCGATCGGAGATTTGTCAGCATCCTTCAATCCTACTCTCTGGCCCTGCCAGGCGAGGAAATATTTGTGATAAAGGTCAACAAGCATCGTCACACTCATGATGAATGTATGGCAGTCGTATGGGATGTCATCCATGAGGAATTGCCCACCGAGCCCCTCTTCTCAAGCGAAGGGCATGATGTTTTTCTAGCAGCTCCAGCATCGCAGCAAGACGCGAGGCGTCCTTATGTCTAGGTTGAGCCGTCAGACGACAACGAATCAGGACTCTCCGAAGTCGAAGACGCGACAGATCCGTAAGAAGATCCCTACATACATATGCTCAGTTTCGAGGACGGCACAAGTTCTGATGATGTCACCTACAACAAGGGCTCCAATACCATGGAAATATTCAAGCTCTACATCCCGTATAGGCGGTTATCCGGCGAATGGAAACAACTGGTTGACACGACAAAGAATCCCTCTGATCAAGTGACTGACGACGACTTCGTCAACATCATATTTTCCAGATATCCCAATGATACCAAGGATCCGGTCCTTATTATCAGATTCTGCAATGCCAAAGTTACCCTCGACGACTGCCTGCTCATGGTAAACGAGGCCCTGGCCAATCTAGCTCAGAGCTCATCATCACTTCCGACTACCAGCCCCAGTGGCAATCGGCCCGTGCCGTCAGTCAAGCTCACAGCTACAAGTGCCGCCAAGGCCAAGGGCATCAGCAAAGGAGACAAAGCTCCTCACCCTGTTACAAATCAGATCAACCTCAGGAACGCTTCCAGTAGCCACCATGAAAACATCTGTAAGAGTCTTCCCCGAAAGACAGATCCAGCTTCTGGAGAAAGGAATGATCACCTCACTATCAACATGCTCAAGTTCGATCCTGCTCCCGGTCGTCACGGCCACGATTCTGTGCACCCCGCCAAAGAACCGCTAGCTCTAATAGACTTGGTGATCCAGCGAGATCACGAGACTATCAACATCGCAGAATTCAATACCCCCGTGGGTTCAATCAAGCAGATATGGGCGAACTTCTTGGTAACTGAGATCAAGGAGGGCCGCATGGAATGTCCCGGCCCGACTTCCTTCGTCAATATAATCCAAGTGTTCCCGCCATTCGGAGATTTGGATGTGATCACAGTTCTAGACACTAGCCAGACGACGCGGACCTACAGAGACTGTTTAGCTCTCGCAAGGAAAGCCCTCATGGAACTAGCTGCTCAAGAGAACCGTCTCTGGGACGAGAACCAAGCTCAAAAGACTCACAGGGACCAAGCCCTTAAAGCATCACAAGCAGCTTCAGACAGAAAGCTAGAGGCCACTCTAGACCTATTCGACCTCAAAGGTTTTGCCCACGGCAACTTCCTGGACTACCGTCTTTTCTCATCCAACCCCCTCTGGCAAGGGAGGGTGGTCAACGGTCCTGACGACCTAGGAGATGGAATGGCACAGCACAAGGAATACCTAGCCGAACAGCAGGAAGAGTACCAGCGCTTATCTCCCCGAGAAAAGCAAGTTCTCTGTGAAAGCGACGAAGAAGACGATGAAACCATTCTCTTCCAAGCCGGGCATGAAGTCAACAAAACCAAAATCCCAAGGGTCCTGGGAGGATGGGGAAGGATCATTTCCGCTCTCAAACTAAAAGGCCAACTGAAGGAGGAAGGTCTATTCAAAAAGAAAAGAAAGATGGAAATACATCTCCAACAGCTACTCAGGGAGATTCCACAGACTGCGATATTCGTTTACAGAAACGATCAACTGGACATCAACAAGTTACATGGGCAAATGTTCGGGAGGCCGTGTATTCACCTTTCGACATACCCGCCACTCAGATAAAGCAGAAGAGAAAACTCTCCCCGATGGAAGTTTATCTAGACTGCCGCATACAGTTCAAGGAAGCACTAGCTATTCTCACATGGGAAGAAACACAGGCACTAACTCTGGACGTAGGCTCTACTGCAAGAGAATTGATCTGGGCCAAAAGTGGAGGAAAATTAGCAAACCATGAATATCGCCAAACGCAACTCCAGAACGCCTTGAGCATGCTCAGCAAGAAGGAAAGAAGTGCGGTATATCGTGAAGAGATCAAGGAGACTGTTCGCTTGAACCAAGAACTCTCTAACCTCCCCCGGAGGGTCAATGCACGGTTCGGTTCGCGGCAACCAGCAGCATTGCGCACTGACGTTTGAACAGATGCGGCAAACCATAAACTCCCTCCCCACGGAGGCATCCAAGCCAGTATCCTGGGACAGAATCCGAAAAGCTGCCGAAGCTCCCGGGAATGCATCTACAGTCAACGAATTGAGAGAAGACATATGGCCCTATGCTTCGAGGAATCCTCCTCTGACTATGGCTCAGCTCAGAGCGACCTGTTCAGAAGGGACCAAACCTGATGTCAGCGTCCTGACCCGTTCAGGTCAAATCCATGCATTACCACCTAAGGCCACTAAAAAGCCAACGGAGCCAGAACCGCAACCTGGCCTGCCCAAAGACACAAGTTCCGTGAAGGAGGACCCGATCCTCACTCAGCTCAAGCAGACCCAGGTGAACATTTTTCCTTTGGTCCCTGCTCACATCCTCGTATCCTCACAAGATCAAGCTGGAGGAAAGTCTGGCCCGCACCATGGTCCCAGTGGACGCAACCCCAGACGAAGTAATTCAGATGATCGGCAACATCCACTACGGCAACATTATCAGCTTCACAGATTTGGACCTGCCAAAATTTGGGGCTGATCACAATGAGCCGCTCTACATCACAGTCCAGCTGGACGAGTGTCGCCTTCCCCGCGTGTTGGTAGACAGAGGTTCCGGAATGAATGTCTTGTCCGCCAAGATGATGGACCTGCTTGACATCAAGCCCACAGATCTGAAGCCTTCAGTCCACACTGTCAAGGCCTATGACTCCACTTCCCGTACAGTACTCGGGGTTGCTACTCTAAATATCTGGTTCGACAAGCGGATGATCCCCACCGAATTCCAAGTGTTGGACATTCCTATCACTTTCACAGCCATCCTGGGGCGACCCTGGCTGTATCAAATAAATGGCATGGCATCCACCCTTCACCAGTGTATCAAGTTCATGCAAGGCAACGAGCTAACCACAGTCTACGGCGACAGCGTCACCATCGAGGGGACCAGCACCAACGGCATTCCGGTGTTAGAAATCAAGCATGATGACGACATGGCATTAACTGGATTTACCTTGGAAACCTCCAAAATCCAAATATGCAACGTGGACCTTCCACTGTTTCAAGACAAAATCCCTCCCGCCATGAAGATGATGAAACTCATGAACTTCATCCCAAGACTGGGGCTCGGCAAAAGGTTACAAGGCCAACACCAAGTCATCGAAGTCAAGGACCACACTACAGTCCAGGGGCTCGGTTATGTGCCAACACCAGCTGATATCAGAGAAAACAAAAGGCTCGCCCGCACCAAGGCAACGGCCCGCAAAAGGGGAACCTCCAACGGCACACCCAACCTCCAACCTTACAGTTTCGACCTCGCTCATTACTTCACCAAGGGAACCGACAGCAGAACTGAGGGGACCGACAAGGGAACCGACAGCAGAACTGAGGGGACCGACAGCGGAACCGACAGCAGAACTGAGGGGACCGAAAGTGGAACTGATGAAGATGAGAAAGAAGCAGGGAAAGTCAGCACAGAGACTACAGAAAGGATGGAAAAGCTAGCACGGGACCTCAAGCGTTTCAGAGGACTCAAGGCTAATCCGATAAGGGGAGCGTTCCTCGACATCACAACTCTACCTGGACCAATTGCCACCACAGTTCAGCACGAGTACACATTCAAGGGAATCCCAGACATAGAAGAGCAACTCGAGACACTCTTCATGGGAAACAGACTGTTCGGGTCAGCCGCCGAGGCCACATTCGAGACAGTAACTCCAAAGCAGAAGGAACCAGAATTCATAGAAGATGCTCTCAGTGGACCCGCTCTACAGAGTCTTTTTGAAGAAGTCATGGAGGTGCCAAACCTGATTGACCTGGGCTCCAAAAATAGCATGATCGCCATGATCGGGACAACAGAAGCCAAGCCTCTCGACCCCCGAACCCTCATCAAGCATCCAGCAATGCCACTAAAGACTGGGTAACTTTCACTGGACCAAGGGCAAGCCAGGCAGAAATGGAAGACAAGCTGGGCCTGCACCCACATCTCCCTAAACCCGGTCTCAAACCCTCTGAGTCAGTCTTTGTTAAAGTCCAGTCCTCTGAGTCGTCCAACGGCCTTACGCCGGAAGACTATGATAATGTAGCCAACAATGTATTCCCGTTCACATTTAATGAAAAGTCTGACCTTTCGGAGTATCCCCTCATTGCCACTTTAACAACAGATAAGTTAACAAACAACTTAAAAGACGTTAATAATGAATCAATTGATAAAGAAGCAAACACATTAAACGAGAAATACATTAAAGAAGTTCTCAAGCGTGTAGTAGACCAAGAGGACAATTGGGCCCAAGCTGCCGAAGAGGTTATGACTAAAGTGAACCTGGGGTCAGTGCAAGAGCCTAAAGAGACACAAGTGGGTAGTTTCTTCGATGATGCAGAAAAAGAAGCCCTGATAAACCTCCTCAAAGAGTATGTTGACGTGTTCGCCTAGTCATACCAGGACATGCCAGGACTCGATCCCTCAATCGTGGAGCATAGAATTCCCCTGGATCCAGAATCCAAGCCTGTCAAACAGAAATTGCGCAAGATCAAGCCAGAGTGGTTCTTGCAAGTGAAAGAAGAAATTGAGAAAATGATCCGCGTTGATTTTATCAGAGTAATTGAGTACCCGACCTGGCTCTCCAATATCGTGACGGTCACCAAGGCCAATGGAAAGGTCAGATGCTGTGTGGATTTCCGAGATCTCAACAAGGCCAGCCCTAAAGATGATTTCCCACTGCCCAACATCGACATGCTAGTCGACACCACGGCAAATTTCGGGGTAAAGTCCTTCGTGGATGGGTTTGTCGGATACAATCAAATCAAAATGTCTGAGGAAGATCAAGCCAAGACTGCTTTCACCACTCCGTGGGGGACATACTGCTACACGGTCATGCCGTTCGGGTTGAAGAACGCTGGGGTTACTTACCAGCAGGCTGCAACAGCCCCCTTCCACGACATGATTCACATGGAAATCGAAGTGTATGTCGACGACATGATCATCCACTCCAGAGGATCAGACATGCAGCACATCACAGATCTGACAAAGTTTTTCAACAGACTCAGAAAGCACTCCATGAGATTGAACCGTGCAAAGTGCACCTTCGGCATCAAACGAGGCAAAGTACTGGGGTACATGGTTACAAAAAGAGGTATCGAAGCCGATCCCAAGAAAATCAAGGCCATCATCGACATGAAACCGCCTCAGACACTGACAGAAGTGAAAAGTTTTATGGGAAGACTTCAGTACATCAGTCGCTTCATCAACCAGTTGACATCTCTCTGTGAGCCAATGTTCAAGCTGATGAAGAAGAATGCCGATATCAAATGGGACTCCAAGTGCCAGACAGCTTTCGAGAAAATCAAGACATACTTGGTGAATCCCCCAATCCTGTGCCCGCCACATGAAGACAAGCCACTCCTCCTGTACCTAACAGTGACAGACACGTCAATCAGAGCAATGTTGGCACAAGAACAGAAAGATTTCAAAGTTGAGCATGCAATCTACTTCGTATGCCAAAAGCTTCAGGGAAGTGAACTCAGCTACTCAGTATTAGAGAAAACTTGTACCGCCTTGGTATGGGTAGTCGGGAAACTGAAACACTACATGCAGTCACATTCAGTGCTCCTGGTCTCCAAAATTGACCCCGTCCGATATTGACAAGCCATCCCTGTCAATGAGACTAGCCAAGTGGTCATTCTTCCTGGCTGAGTTCGACATCAAGTACATGGTCAGAAAGTCAACAAATGGCAGAGTAATGGCAGATCAGCTGGCAGACTTCCCAAGCAGTGAACCCAAGGGTCCTGATCTACAGTTTCTGGATGACAGAATTTTTTTCACTTGACAGCGCAAACCGCTGGCAACTCTTCTTCGATGGGGCAGCCAACAAGAAGGGAAATGGTATTGGAATGCTCCTTGTCGATCCCAAGGACGAGCACACTCCCATAGCCATCAAATTGAATTTTGAAGCAACCAACAATGCAGTAGAGTATGAAGCTTATGCAGCCGGTCTAGAAGCCGCTCTCGAGCGCGACATCTCAGAACTGGAAGTGTACAGAGACTCAGCATTGATCATCAATCAAGTGTCCAACAAATGGAAGATGATAGATTTTGGCCTCCAGAAGTACCACACGTACATGGAGGAGCTCATTGCTCAGTTCAAGGACATCTCTTTCCATTATTTGCCAAGAGACAGGAACCGCTTCGCAGATGCCCTGGCTACCCTCGCATCTCTTGTCAAAATTCCCGAAGGGAAATCAGTAAAACCCCTCAGAATAGGCAGACGGGAAACACCCGCTTACTGCTGTGAGATCGAAGTTAAAAATGAACCGATCGACGAACCCTGGTACAATCAAATCTACCAGTACCTCCAAAATGGAGAAGCTTCCTTCACAAATGAAGATGGAAAATACAAAGAAGGGATCAAAGCCAAAAACATGATGGCACTAAAATGCCTGGCATCCCATTTCGTCATTCTGGGGGGTATGTTGTACAAGAAGCGCCACCAAGGACCACTCCTTCGGTGTGTAAATAAAGAAAAAGCCAGCGAGCTAATGAACGAAGTTCACAACGGAACCTGCGGTCCGCACATGAATGCCAAAGCATTGACACAGATCATCCTCCGTATGGGATACTATTGGGTATCAATGGAAACATACTGCATCCAGTTCGTCAGAAGCTGCGACAAATGTCAACGGTTCTCCAACCTCAATCACATCCCTCCTCATGAAATCTATTGCATGACTACACCATGGCCTTTTGCCACATGGGGAATCGACGTCATCGGCAAAATCACTCCGCCAGGGAGCAATGGTCACGAGTTCCTACTAGTCGCAGTCGACTAATTCACCAAATGGGTAGAAGCCAGATCATACAAGGTACTAAATTCTAAGAAGGTGGCCGAGTTCATCAAAGAGAACATAATGTGCCGATACGGAGTGCCCAACGAGATCATATCCGACAATGGGACCCACTTTGAAGGAGATTGTGACCAACTGCTGACCGAATTCAGAGTTACACGCCACAAGTCTTCTCCCTACAGACCACAGACTAATGGTGCAGTAGAGGCAGCAAACAAGACTCTCGCAATGATAATCAGAAAGATGACCGCCAGAGGTCGGGATTGGCCCGAGAAGCTACATCTAGCCCTCTGGGGATACAGAACATCAGTCAGAACCGCTATAGGGGAGACTCCTTTCGCACTTACATACGGAATGGAAGCAATGTTACCAGTGGAATTGGAAATTCCATCCACTCTGAGTCCTCTTGGAAAATGGGATCAATGAAGTCGAATGGCTACAGAGCCGTCACGACGAACTTGCTCTACTCGACGAGCGCAGATTGAAAGCCATGGAACACACTCGAGCCTACCAAAGCTGAATGGCCCGAGCGTTTGATAAGAAAGTCAAGGTCCGAGATATCAGAGAAGGGGACTTGGTGCTAAAGGAAAAGCCTCCTACGCAGACCAATCCCCTCGGAAAGTGGGAGCCTACCTGGATAGGCCCATTCGTGGTACAAAGAATCTTCTCCGGAGGAGCCATGAACTTAGCAGATTTGGACGGGAACCCTTTCGTTAACCCCGTGAACGGAAGTAAGCTCCGCAGATACTTCATTTGAGGAAGAGCATGAGTCAAATCTCCTTCCCCATACACCACCCCTCAGTAAAATTAAAGTGCTAAAAGAGTAATACCCAACTGGATACATTCCCGAAATGATCCAGGTAAAAAATAGGGTCGCACTTCTTTTGTCTTTGTTTTTCTCAAATTCACCTAAAGTGTCGAACTACGGTGACCTGAGCCCCTTAGTCCAATTGTAAAAGGGGAACGTAGGCAGCCATCATTGGTTCGGTCTCAAAAACAAAAAAAACAACAACAAATAAGCATTAATTGCTTGTGTTTCGAAAAACACTTTTCAATTAACCTACAAATTCATAACTGTTAAAACAATCTTTGATGTGTTCAAGCACGGTCAACTCTTGACTCGCTACATGCTAGTAAAACTACAATAAAACATTAATCAATTAATGTGTCTGGAATGACAGTGGGTGGATACTCCGGACAGCAAGGTCTACCTAGTCTCCCGTACTTGGTCCTTCATACTTCTTCCCCTTCCCTTTTCTGCGGCGAGTATTCTTCACCTTCACATGGAATATTCCCATAGTCCTTCTACCCGGCTCAGGGACCCTTCCCGACGCCTACGTTAAACCGGCAGCTGCCAATGCAACCCTTTCCCTAGCTTTATCTTGAGCCGCCTCTCTTCGAGCCATCATGACCGTGCTTTGATCGGCCTCCCGACTAGCATTGACCTCATAGTCAGCCATGTCATCCCCAGTACGATTCTGAGGGTTAGCTCCCGCTTTGGCCCTCCTCAAAGTCGAGCCGTCAGGGTAATCAAGACCCAACAGCTCCCTCCGTCTCTACAAGATGGCCATCTGTGTCTCCCCCATACACTCTTCGTACCAGTTCAGATACTGCGTAGACAAAACAATGCCCCCTCTCTGGTGAAAGATAACCCTGGCAGGAAAGGACGTGTATTGCCACAACCATGTGAGAAGAAATAGCATCGAAGGATCTTCCATCGGAAGAGGTCCCACCTCGAAGGTAGCAGCATGACCCAAACCCGTCAGTGGCACCTGCTCCAGCCCGTACTGTCGCAGCACCAATGATGGAATGTAGAAAGCAGTCTGGGACAACCCCGATACCCTGACAACCAAAACACCCTCCTGAGCGGTCCGACAAGTTTGTAGATTCCAATGAGGAACCCACCATCGCAAGTGATGCGTGCGGAGTCTGGCCATCCAGAGCTCCAGTTAAGCCTGATTGCCCCCTATCACCAGAGGATATCGAGAAAAGGACCAAGCATCACAAGACACTGGCACCTCGAGCATCATCTGCAATCGCTCCCTCAACCACATAGTGAGCATAGCGGGACTCCTTCCCCACATATATCGGCTGCCGGTCACCATTCGACCTATGCCCAGGAATGTCTCGCCCTGGATCAAAGGCACGATGTCTCCCCCGTTTCGGCACTGTCTCACCAGGTCCAGTACACTGTGATGGCACACACCCAGAGATGTGAATGTGAACAAAGTAGCAATCGCGCACAGAGCAAACGTGTCCCACGTAAAAACGCTCCCCTCGACACCGGCAAATTTATCGGGCAGCCTCGAAATGTCAACATAGTCTGTGTTCAGTATTAGCATCCCGTATGCTTCTTCAACTGAGATACTGAATGTGCGCACGCTGAAAAAAAATAAAAAGGAGTCGCCACGCTATTTTTAAAAGGAAACATTGAAAACCTTTTTTGACAGAGAAAATGGGTTCGGGGGTCAAGTTACGTGTTGGGAAGAACCGAGAGTTCACCCGACACGCCTCACCCGTGGACGAGTCTTTCAATGTTCAACATTCAATTTATCCAAATGTGTGTGCAAAGTGTGTATGACAAGATATGTATTAAAATGCAAATCAGTGCTTTGTTTTATTAATCAACACGGGGGAAAATACAATTTGTAAGCCATTGACTCTGGGAGGCCACGTCCCACTTTACATCAAGAACAAACAGAACTTACAACTAAAATAATAGTCTCTGCATAGGGCACGTTGTGTCGCGTGACACAGGACCTGAGGGTTCAATGGTGTCGCGCGACACAACCTTGTCGTTTGCAGACACTTTACAAATGAGCACAAATCCAACAACAAACAATTCAGATCCCAACACAATCAGAAATCAACGAATTCAGAATAGATTGACCAAGGGGATGTGGATATAGGGAGATCCACACTCCCTCGGCCAATAAACAACAAATACCACAAATCACATTATGGATAAACATATGAAAGAGAATGAATATGACGGATTCATTCTCTATTTGGTGTCTAGACCAACCAATATCAAATCAATGCTTAAGCACTCAGATCAAATCAAACTGGGAGCAAAAAAGAGATTATAACAATGCCCACTTCAATTAGGTTCTAGCCTGAATAACAGTACCAACACCAACTACGGCAAAAAAACCCATGAACAACTGAGAACAATATCAAACACGGCAAGATCCATGAATCAATGAGAGATCAACCCATTGTATATGTAAAACATATGAACCAGAACATGAATATCACAAATATGCACCAAGGCAGAGTAAATCAAATCCCAGATTAACAAATTTTGTATGAAGAACAGGGAAATAGCATAAGCTGCAGAGAGATGAAGAACGAGATTTAGGAATTACCCTTGGAGTATCCACGATCTCTACACCCATTTAGGTTTAGAGAGCTTCAAAATCAGCTTCGGAGAGGGAGAGATCGAGCTCAGCTGTTGACGCTTCAAGGCCGGAATGAGTATAACGCAAAAGGAGTTGGAACAGGGGCGCTGCTTTGGTGGGGAAACTTGGTGTTTCTGGGTAGAGATAGGGATCGGTGAGGAGTTCGGCCGGAGATCAAGTGAAGGTGAGGGAGGCAATTTAGGGCGCTGATAATGGTGTTTGCGTTTTGGTACAGAGAGGGTTGGTGAGGAACGGGATTGAGGGAGAAGGAGGAAGAGCTAGGTTAGGTTGGAGATGAGAGAGAACTGGTGCAAAAGTTGAAGGAGAGAAGGTTGCCGGTGATTGGTGTGGAGGTGTTGAGTTTGGGTCGCCGGTGAGGGAGCTTGGTTGAAGTTTGAGGAAGCTTTTGCAATGGGGAAGATGGATCTGCATATAGAGAGAGAGAGAGGAGAGAGAAAAGTGTGCAAACTGTGTGTGAGAAATGTGAGAGACCTTTAACAAATGAATGTAATTGGTATTTATAAGTAAATGGGAAAAGGAATTAAACTGTCGCACGACCCAACGCTTCCACTTTCCATGTTTCAAGCTGTCGCACGACGGGCCACGTCCATAACCGATTCTGGCGCCAAAACCAGATTCTGGAACATTCCGGGTTAATTCCCAAGAGGTCCAAGCTGATTTATTCCTTTTAGGTCCTTTTGTCCGAGAAAAGTACTAAAAAATACTTCCTTCGCGGGAAACTTATAAAAAGTTCCCGGAAGTCTCAGAACGGACCGAGAATTTACCAAAATGCCCCTTAGTGCAATTTTATCATTTAAAATTCACCTAAAAAGGGAACGCGAATTGGATTGGCGTACTTACAGAGCCCCTCGGCAACGTCACTTATGGAAGAAGTGAGGTTGTCGATAATATAAGACCCAAACCCAATGAGCGGCTGGAGGATAAGGCGGAGGGCTAGATGGTGATCTGGGGAAAAGGATGACTGGACCTTTTGAGAAAAGGATTCCTACGTATCCCAGGGAGGGAATCAAGCCAAATCGTAGTTCGGACGGTTAGGGGAGATCTGATCCAAAGAGACTATTATGAGGCGTCTGAACCTGGTGGGGAGACTGTTTTGAGGCATCTGAACCTGATGGAGAGACTGTTTTGAGGCGTCTGAACCTGGTGGAGAGACTATTTTGAGGCGTCTGAACCTGGTGGAGAGACTGTTTTGAGGCGTCTGAACCTGGTGGAGAGACTGTTTTGAGGCATCTGAACCTGGTGAGAGACTGTTTTGAGGCGACTGAACCTGGTGAAAGACTGTTTTGAGGCATCTGAACCTGGTGGGAGACTGTTTTGAGGCGTTTGAACCTGGTGGGAGACTATTTTGAGGCATCTGAACCTGGTAGGAGACTGTTTTGAGGCGTCTGAACCTGGTGGGAGACTATTTTGAGGCATCTGAACCTGGTGGAAGACTGTTTTGAGGCGTCTGAACCTGGTGGAGAGACTGTTTTGAGGCATCAGAACCTGGTGGGGAGACTATTTTGAGGCGTCTGAACCTCGGTGGGAGACTATTTCGAGGCATCTGAACCTGGTGGGAGACTGTTTTGAGGCGTCTGAACCTGGTGAGAGACCGTTTTGAGGCGTCTGAACCTGGTGGGAGACCGTTTTGAGGCATCTGAACCTAGGGGAGAGACTGTTTTGAGGCGTCTGAACCTGGTGGAGAGACTATTTTGAGGCATCTGAACCTGGAATCTGAAATCTGTAGTTCTTGGGAGGGTTGATCTTTGTTGTTGCGCTTGAGGATAGGTGTAGGCTTAGGAGGGACTTAGATCAGAATCGCTCATTGGGAGGTAATTGTCGAGGATCTCATACTACCTTGCACTACCAGAAACAGGTCATTTAGCGACGGAATTATCAGCGACGGACAGATTCCGTCGCTAAATAGCGGCGGAATATAGGCTTTAGCGTCGGAAAATTTTTGGCGTCAAATTTAGCGACGGAATTTAATTCCGCCGCTAAATTCCGCCGCTAAAACGAATATTCCTCGAATATTCGTTTATTTCCGCCGCTAATTTGGCGGTTGATTTACCGACGGAATATTCCGCCGCTAAATCTTTATCAGCGACGGAAATATTCCGCCGGTGAAAATATATCATTTTTTTATTTTTTTATTTATCAGCGTCGGAAATATTCCGACGGTGAAATTAAAATATTTTTTATTTTTCTTTTTGAAATATTACACCGACGGAATATTTCCGACGGTGAAATTAAATGTTTTTTTTTTTTTTATTAAACACCGACGGAATATTTCCGCCGTGATAATTTAATATTTTTTATTTATCGACGAAAATTTCCGTTCTTGATAACAAAATGTAATTTTTGTTTATTTTTAGAACTAATTAACAAAATAACAAACTAAAAAACATTAAAATATCATAAATATTTATGATATTTTTGAAAAATAAATAAATCATAAATATTTATTCATTTTAATTTTTAATGCCATTATAAGTACCACATTCGGTCAAGCCGCTTATTCATCCTTGTGAGATCCCGAAAGTTGTGGCGTCATCATGTTCTCTTTTTTTGTTTTGAACGAACATTCATGTACGTTTTGTTTCGACAAAGAATTTAAATTTTAATTTCGCCACTTATCATTTATTTAGGAAAACAATAAGAAAAACCTTTTTGATTTTAAAGAGATTTGAGGGTTCTGGGGTTAAGTTATGGAATGGGTAGGTCGAGGAGTATCCAAAATAAAACAAAAACAAGATTAGTCCAAAACAAGGAACTAACCAACTATTAGACAACACTCTGGAGATTATTGTCTCATAAGTCATAACTAAGATATCCAGAAAACAAAGACCCACATCATTACTGCTGAGCACACTGTACTCTCTGGCCCCCACCACCGTGCATGTCATCATCTACATCGTAAGCTTCAATGTTGACATCGTGAAGGGTTGTCTCCTCGCACTCATCATCAAGCTCCATATCTGTCATCTGCGATGAAGGCTTAGGAGGCAAAGACACCCTCTAGGGCCTTGCATTGTTCGGAAGTCAAGGAATGCAGGAAGTCGAACCCAGATTCGGACCCAGACAGGAAGGGAGAGAATTGAAATGTGGAATTACGTGAAATTAAAGATGAAATAGCACCAGGGTAAGAGCGGCTCGATATTTGTTATTTTCAAATTCAATTGCTGGAGAGAGAAAGAGAGAGAGAGAGAGAGAGAGGATGGGAGAGAGGGATTTAGAGGTGTCTGATTAAGTTGGTTTGAAAGTTTGAAAAGGATATTTAGCCCCTAACAAATATGTCATCACCCTTTCGCTTGAACTTTGGGTGCTCTTTACATTTGTAGTACAAAGACTATGTCTCCAGTAAGAGTGTCAGGAGCTTCATCGGCTTCTCGTGTGGGAATGTAATTTTCTGTCCATTTTGCATACCCTTCTCCACAACCACTTCCAAGACCTTCTTCTCTGTACATGCAAGGCCCAGAGGGTGTCTTTGCCTCAAAGCCTTCATCGCAGATGACAGATATGGAGCTTGATGAGTGCGAGGAGACAACCCTTCACGATGTCAACATTGAAGCTTACGATGTAGATGATGACATGCACGGTGGTGGGGGCCAAAGAGTGCAGTGTGCTCAGCAGTAATGATGTGGGTCTTTGTTTTCTGGATATCTTAGTTATTACTTATGAGACAATAATCTCCAGAGTGTTGTCTAATAGTTGGTTAGTTCCTTGTTTTGTATAAACCCTAAACCCGGCCTAAACCCCAAGCCTAACCCCTAACCACAACCCTACCACAAACCTAAACCTAACCTAACCTAAACCACAACCCTAAACCCTAACTAAACCCCCTAAACCCCAAACCACACAAACCTAAACCCAAAACCACCCTAACCCCCTAACCCCTAACCCCTAAACCCTAAACCTAACCCCAAACCTAACCCCTAAACCCTAAACTCCCAACCCTAAGCCTAAACCCCTAAACCCTAAACCCCCTAAACCCTAAACCCTAAACCCTAAACCCAAAACCCTAAACCCAAACCCCAAACCCCAAACCCTACAACCCCAAACCCCAACCCTAAACCACTAACCCCTAAACCCTAAACCCTAAACCCTAAACCCTAAACCCCAAACCCTAAACCCTAAACCCCAACCCCAAACTCCTAACCCTAAACCCTAAACCCTAAACCCTAAAACCCTAAACCACAAACCCTAAACCTAAGCCCTAACCCTAAACCCTAAACCACAACCCCAAACCCTAAACCATAGGTATAGGGTATAGGGTATAGGTATAGGGTATAGGGTATAAGTATAGAGGGTATAGGAGTATAGGAGTATAGGGTATAGGGTATAGGTATAGGGTATAAAGTATAGGGTATAGGGTATAGGAGTATAGGAGTATAGGGTATAGGGTATAGGGTATAGGGTATAGGGTATAGGTATAGGGTATAGAGTATAGGGAGTATAGGGTATAAGTATAGGGTATAGGGTATAGGGTATAGGGTATAGGGTATAGTATAGGTATAGGGTATAGGGTATAGGTATGGTATAGGGTATAGGGTATAGGGTATAGGGTATAGGGTATAGGTATAGGGTATAGGGTATAGTGTATAGGGTATAGGGTATAGGGTATAGTATAGTATAGGGTATAGGGTATAGGGTATAGGTATAGGGTATAGGGTATAAAGTATAGGGTATAGGTATAGGGTATAGGAGTATAGTGGTATAGCAGTATAGGGTATAGGGTATGTGGTATAGGGTATAGGTTATAAGGTATAGGGCATAGGGTATAAGGTATAGGGTATAGGGTATAGGGTATAGGGTATAGGGTATAGGGTATAGGGTATAGGATATAGGGTATAGGGTATAGGGTATAGAATTATAGGGTATAGGGTATAGGGTATAGGGTATAGGGTATAGGGTATAGGGTATAGGGTATAGGGTATAGGGTATAGGGTATAGTATAGGTATAGGGTATAGGGTATAGGGGTATAGGGTATAGGGTATAGGGTATAGGGTATAGGGTATAGGGTATAGGGTATAGGGTATAGGGTATAGGGTATAGGGTATAGGGTATAGGGTATAGGGTATAGGGTATAGGGTATAGGGTATAGTGTATAGGGTATAGGGTATAGGGGTATAGGGTATAGGGTATAAAAATAATGGCATTATAAAATTAAAATTAATTAATATTTATGATTTATTTATTTTTTCAAAAATATTGTTGTGGGCATTTTTTGACATGACGACATCTTCAGCTGATCCTGCATAACGAGATGTCATTACACTGTAAGTATTGTTTTAAATATTTACTTGTCCAATATTTCCTAATATTATTATTCTTATTTTTCAGTAATTAAGAGAGGAATGCGGAAACAACCTTCAAGCACGTTCAACATACCTTCAAACGGCTAGGGCGACTTGGTCTCACGGAGGTTGAAAAGATAAACCACAATGCCGAGATTGTAGGAACCATATTTGACTCTTTCTTAGTTACTTGTATTTAAGGGGAAATGGAGACGGAAAATGACACTCATGCTCATACGCACACACTTTACACACAAACTCTTGTAATCCTCTCCATTATCTTCCGAAGTTGTAATTGTGATCATTATAGTGGAACCTTTAAGGTTGGAGACCTAACTCCCGGGGTTTTTTCCAAAGAGGTTATCACCTCCAAGGTTTTCCTCGTTAACAAATCGCGTTGTCATTGTCTCGTTTTTCATTTTCTTGTTTCATATAATCGAATTCCATAGTTCCCTCCTTATTATTCAATCCACACACTAAACATAGTTAAGATTCTACTCTATTGTTTTTTCTACCAAAACAATTTGGCGCCACCGAGGGGCCTCGTGGTTTATCGGTTATTTGAAACATTTCCTAATCGAATTCACTATGTACGCACCCACCAATGTGTCCACCGCCGGCAAAGGTCCCACCGTTGTTCCCACATCGGGAGGTAGAACCGGCTTGTTACCACCGCCTCCTCGGACCGGATCTCGGCCAACTCAACCTACGAAGACTCCACAAAAGGGGGCGACCTCTTCCAATGCAGATGCGACATCCGGAGTATCCTAACCGAGGTTGAATCAAAGGTTGGACCAGCAAGATAACAATTCGAAGGTGTTGACCAATTCCATGATTAAGATGCGAGAAAGACCAACAACTCATAGCATCTCGGCTTGAAAACATATCACCACTGCGCGCAAGGGTTCTCAACTTTGACAACTCAGGAGGATCTACATTTCGAGAATGAATTCATTCCAATGGGCAATCCTCCTCCGCCGACATCTTTCATGATGTCAACATCTTTGCCCGGGGACACCCCTTTGACACCATCTTCTGCAGGATTCACTCCATTCATCCCATTTATAGACAAAGACTTTCTGTCACGACTACTACGGACAACTCTGGTTTGCTTAATAATCTTTTCAATAATAATAATTTCAATCGTATTCCTATGGCCGACCCTTTTGCGGGAAACCCACTAGCTAAACGGATGCGGGATCTCGAGAGAATTAGTAATGAACGTACCGGGTGTGACTCCTCCAATTCAACCGATACTTGCAAAACTGCTACAATCGGTCTCGGTTTGTCCCGGCAATTGCAAATGTCGACATACCGAAGCACTTCGATGTACCATCTATGAAGTTGTACGACGGCACCACGGACCCGGAGGAGCACGTGGCACACTATCAAGAAAAGATGGACATAATCCATATTCCACTTCAATTCCGGGAGGCTTGCTTATGCGGGGATTTGGATCCACCTTATCCGGACCAGCTCTCAAATGGTTGATTAGGCAACCCCTAGGTTCAATTGGTTCATACGCCCGGCTCATCAACATGTTCTATAACCAATTCTCATGCGATCGACAATTTGAAAGGTTGACAAGTGACCTTTACAATGTAACTCAGCGGCCTAATGAAACCTAAAGGATTACGTCCACCGGTTCAATAAAGAGGTCTTGGAAATTCCCAATCTTGACATGTCGATGACGCCACGAAGCATTCAAAATGGGGTTGAAGAAAGATTCGCAAAGTATTACCAAGATTTGGTAATGACTCCTTGTAGCGGATTTGGAGGAAGTCAGGGAGCGTGGCATTGAGATTCATAAGACTCGGAGGAAGATGAGGCTGCGAAGATCAAAGTCATCATCCAAGACGTCGACATATGACCATCCCGATAGAAAGACCGAATCGTCCCATCGCGAAACAACCGTCCCAATCCTTATCCGAGAATTGACACTAGCAAAATTAATTCAATAGACGGTGAGGATGAAGATAATGATAATGTGCCTAACATTTCTGATTATTGTTTTGGTTGATATTTCGGGTGTACTTTGCGCAATGGGCAACCTGGGAGACAAAGCCGGATGGCCAAAGAAAACGGACAAAACCACGGGATGGCGTGACAAATCAAAATGGTGTGCTTACCATGAAGACTTTGGGCATGTTCTTGAAAGGCTGCATCGCATTAAGAAAGGAGATCGGTTACTTGCTCTCGAAAGGACATCTTAAGGAAGCTGTTGGGATCCCGAGAAGAAAGAAAGTTGAAAAGTCTGAAGCTCCTCATGAAGGTGAAAGACCGGTTTCTCCCCGGCATCAACAAAGGTGATCAACTTCATTAGTGGAGGCTCGTAAATATGTGGAACATCCTATTACGCCGCAAAACGACATGCTAAGGAGTCAAAAGATGAAAAGCCGGAGAGACGGCCCGGGATGTCGATACCTTGCCAGCACCCAATTGTCTTTGATGAAAGTGATCGTGATAACTTGCTGGAACCCCATCATGACGGTCTGGTCATTTCCTTGCGAGATCGCCAAGCTGTACCATACGACGTATTACGGTAGATGGGGGCAGCTCCGTCAATCTTATTATGTTGGGTATCCTTAAAGAAATGAACATCCCGGAATCGGAGATTGTCAAAAAATCTTCGATCTTTGGTAGGCTTCGGTGGCGAAGTCAAAGAAACAGTGGGGAGATAAAGCTTCCAATATACTCAAAGGGCCTCAACACCGTGGAACGGTTTTGTGTAATTGATTGCGCAACATCTTACAATGTAATTCTTGGAAGACCGTGGATTCATGGAATGATGGCCGTACCCTCCACTTACCATCAATGTGTGAAGTTTCCAACACCTTGGGGTGTCGCTAAGATTCTGATGATCAACAGGTGGCCAAGGAATGTTACAAAACTTCAATGAAGGCGTCTACATCTCCAAAACAAGCATAGCAATTACCGAAGAAAGTACGTGAAGTCTGGAAGCTAGGGAGGATGATGTGAAAGAAGTATTGTTAGATCCTTCCAACCGGACATCAAAGTACTTATTGGCACCGACATATCGTCGAGATATAGAGGAGAAGCTTGTGAACCTATTAAGAAGCGAGAATAAAAAGTTTCGCTTGGAAACATGATGACATGACCGGCATTAGCAAAGATGTCATCACTCACAAACTTAACATAGATCCCGGCTTCAAACCGGTACACCGAGAAACGTAGAAAGTTTGCGAAACCGTAAATCGGATCATCAAGGAGGAGGTAGAGCGCTTACTCAAAGCCAACATGATACGAGAGGTCGATTATCCAAGATGGTTGGCAAATGTGGTTGTGGTAGAGAAGAGAAACGGGAAATGGCGAGTTTGCGTCGACTTCACCGACTTAAATAAGGCACGCCCAAAAGATCCTTTCCCTTTGCCGCACATAGATTCATTAGTTGATGCCACCTCGGGTCACGAACTCCTCACATTCATGGACGCGTCCTAAGGATTTCAACAAATTCGAGATGGAACCATCGACCAAGAAGACACTTGCCTTCATAACCCCCTCGGGTATTTATTGTTATATTGCCATGCCTTTTGGACTAAAAAATGCGGGTGCAACGTATCAAAGGCTCGTCAACAAGATGTTTAAGGATCGGATTGGGGACACAATGGAGGTATACATCGACGACATGGTTGTTAAGTCTAAGAAGGCCGAGGACCACATTAGCAATCTCTCTCAAGCCTTTGACATCTTGGATTGTTTCAATATGAAACTTAATCCGGCTAAATGCAACTTCGGAATGAAAGCCGGCAAGTTTTGGGCTATATGGTCACTAAAAGAGGCATTGAAGCCGCCCCAGAACAAATACGCGCCATTCTCAACTGTCATCACCTCAATCTGTCAGGACGTCCAAAGACTAACGGGAAAAATTGCCGCACTCACTAGATTCATTTCAAAATCCTCGGACCGATGCAAACCTTTCTACGACATCTTAAGAAAGAACAAAAAGTTTCAATGGGAGGACCAACATGAAAAAGCTTTTCGGGAACTCAAAACTTACTTGTCGACACCTCCCTTATTGGCCAAACCTCGAGATAGAAGAACATCTTTACATCTACCTAGCGAGTATCCGAAGGCGCCTGTAAGTGCGATCTTGATAACGAACGAGATGGCAATCGGCAACCCATCTACTATATAAGTAAGACACTCTTAGAATGCTTTGAGACCAGGTATTCTCATTTACAAAAATTAATTTTAGCTTTGATAAGCATACATTAAATTAAGGCACTATTTTGAAACACATACTATTATTGTACGCACTAACTATCCTATTAAGAATGTCATGAGAAAACCAGAGATGTCGAGGTCGAATGTCGAAATGGTCTGTACGAGTTAAGCACATACGACATCAAGTACGAGCCTAGAAGCTGCAATAAAATCTCAAGCCCTGGCAGAATTTTGTGGGCGATTTCGATCCAACCCTACAACAAGAGGTGGAATTGGAAGTACAGCAACTTCAAGATGATGACATTCTAAAAATTTGGACTCTCTACATGGACGGTGCTTCCAACATGAGAGGTACAGGTCTTGGAGTTGTACTAAAATCGCCACAAGGGGACATAATACCACAATCTATCGATTGCGGCTTCAAGGCTACCAACAATGAAGCGAGTACGAGGCACTTATCGCGGGTTTAACGGCGGCCCAAGACTTAGATGTCAAGCATATCCGGGTGTTCATGGATTCATTACTAATTGTTAATCAATACAATGGGTCCTACGTCGCGAAAAATGCTAAAATGACGACATATTTGGAAATTGTAAAAATTATTTCGGCCAAATTCAAAACATTTTCCTTGGAACAAATCCGCGAGAAGAAAATTCTCAAGGCGATGCTTTGGCAAATTTGGGTTCGGCCTTCAAAAGCTTCTCACAAACCAATATCCCAATCGTGCATGTTGACATCCCAAAGCAATTGACAATCTCGAGATGTTCGTCCTAGATGTTGACATACCTTCCTCTCCTGCATCAACCTCTTGGACGGCCCCTATTATCAAGTATCTCTTAGATGATACGATCCCAGTTGAGGAGAAGAATGCGAGAGCCTTCGGGGTAAGAGTATCTAAATATGTACTTATTGATAATCTCTTGTTTAGAAAATGCTTTGCCAGTCACTACTTAAGGTGTCTAGAAGCGAGATAGAGCCCATCGAGGTTCTCAAGGAGCTGCATGAAGGAGATTGTGGAAATCATACCGGGGCAGAAGTTTACATACTAAAGCTCTAAGGTTGGGCTATTTACTGGCCCACAATGAGAAAAGACGCCATTGACTACGCAAAGAAATGCGATTCTGTCGGCGACATGGGGACATCTGCACCGGCCAGTGAATTGCTACATCCTATCTGTCACCTTGGCCGTTTATGGTTTGGGGAATGGACATTGTAGGAAAACTTCCCGAGCACCGGGGACGAGTATTTCTTTTGGCCATGACGAGACTACTTTTCTAAGTGGGTAGAGGTGAGGCATATGTGCAAGTTCGTGATAAAGAAGTAATATCTTTTATCAAAAGGAACATATTTAGCCGATTTGGAATTCCATCGAAATAATTTGTGACAACGGCTCTCGGTTCATCGGCAAGAGGACCCAAGATTTCTTGACGGCTTGGGGTGTTAAGATGGTAACGTCTTCGCTGTTCACCCTCGAAGCCAATGGACGAGGCGAGTCTAGCAACAAAATAATGATCGGCAACTTAAAAAAGAGACTAAACCAGAAAAAAAGGACGTTGGGCGGAAGAATTACCAATGGTCCTATGGGGTGACAGGGACGACATCTAAGAATGCTACCGGTCAAACCCCTATTCACTTGTATTTGGGCCCGAGATCTGTTATTCCGGCGAAGTCCTTGTACCTACGGCAAGATACGGCTTGCTTACATACGAAAATAATAAAGACATCTTGATACATTCCCTGGATACGTGGACGAGCTAAGGGATATGGCCAAAGTTCGCATGGCAGCATATCGGCAAAGGGTAGCCCGATCATACAATAAAAACGTCGGGGTCGAAGGTTTCAAGTAGGAGACTTAGTCCTACGAAAGGCATTCCAAAATACCAAGGAGTCCAATGCGGGCAAGCTCGCCCCAAAATGGGAGGGACCCTACTTGATAGATGCACAAGCCGGAAAAGGAGCATATCGCCTTGCAACCTTGGATGGCCAAATGATACCCCGAAGTTGGAACGCCATTCATCTCAAAGGTATTACATTTAAATATGACTTCCCATGAACTCATCTTTCGGGTATGAATCGTATTTTAATTCTTTTCTCCTATGTATCTTTTTAATTATTTACATGATAAGATGTCTCTAACATGCTTTGTGAGAGACGTCAACCTTAGTTGGCGTCCGTTTTTAACGTGTTTCTATCTTATGAGGTATTGACACATTTACATGGGGACATATCGAAAGCATGCAAAGAACAACGATTCCTCCTCCGTTAGAGGCGGCCATCTCTTCTCAAGTAAAGGTACACAATCCCTTCTAAGGTTTAAAGAGTTAATTACCTCTTTCTAAAGAAGTTAGGTTACCACACCTTCGCACTGGAGCGCAAGTTATCTCACTAATTGAGGTGTGGGGTGGGCCTATATGGGTAAACTCATATAGCTTACCCATTCCCGCTCGGTTAGATGATTGATCTTAAGCATTATTCTTATGGTTATGGCATATTCGTGTCATCTAAGTATCTACGGTTTATGGTATATACGTGTCATCTAAGTATCTACGGTTTATGACATCTACATGTCATCCTACATACCTATTATTCTGACATACTATCATGTCACCATATGTGAAAAACATACGAAAAATTATCCAAAAAAGAAACAAGCCTTGACGTGCTTGAAAACCATTAGACCATAACTAAACTAAAATAACCATAATGTATCCAAACCACCAAAGTAAAAGTGCGAAAGTGTTGAACCAACCCAACACTTAAAAAAGATTGTCTTTGGCCCTTAAGGACCTATTACAAACCAAACCAAAATAAAACTTGTCTTAAGGGATTCCACCCCAAAGCAACATCAAGAGCAAGTTTATTTTACATTTTTCGAGGTGGCATTTGTCGGAGGTATTGCTACGGAATAACTTCTCCTAGAAATCACCCCGGTCGGTGTCCTCACCGGCCTGCTCTAGATCCTTGAAATCATCGATTGCTTTTTCCTCGTGAATCATTTGCAAAGCCATCTTCTCTTCACTCGGGTTCCAATTCACATGCACTCTGCTTGATATTCCTCAATCATTTGGATTCTAGTTTCAAAGGCGCTTTTGCGGTCTCATGCACCAAGTCATCCCGAAATGCTTCCATCTCCCTTTCATGGCCCGATGTCGACGCTTGCAAGCTTTGGACCGCCATTTTAATATCTCTTCATTCTTGTCCACGATCTCCAATCCCTTTCCCTTATTATGCTTGCGGCCTCCCTCAAATCCTTCTCATATTCGGCCTTACTCATGTCGTAGGTATCACACTTTTCCCTCAATGTCTGATTTCTTTGGACATTAATTTGGCCATCGAGACAATCTATCATCAACAAGAGGAGGTATTTTACTAAAAATAAAAAGAGGATCAAGGTGTCTACGATTCAAAAGCAAATCTTACTGATTTTCCAACACTTCTTCACTCTAAATTTGTTTCTCTACGCCGGGATTTGTTCCAACCTTTTTCTCTTCGGAGTAATCTTGTTTATCTCTGGTATGTTCTCTTCCGCTTTCATTTTACCTTTATATTTGGCCACAATATCACTTGTCGTCAAGCCGGAGAAAGTCACTTGCATATAAGAATATATGTTAGCGGGATTCAATAAAATAGCCAAGTGATACGTTGATCCCAACTTACTTGAGAGCGTCGTAATTATAGAAATTTGTATGCTTAAGAAAATTTCTCTCCTCGTAATATAGAAAGAGACGTATGATTTGGATAAAGAATTTGTAGAGGATTGGATAATCACAAATAATTATCCGAAATTGCGGTTATCAAAACTCTTCCTTTTTACTCGCCTCGTATTCCTAACCGTCACATTTGAAGCCGGTTAGAAGATGAACGGTTAATCAAGAGAAAAAATAAACAAAGGAAGAAGGTCGGAGATGGAGTGATTTTACCTTGAAAGCGAACGGCGCCGTGGGCCAAAGGAGGTTAAAAGGAGATTTGAGAAGATAAGTTTTCTCAAGCGGTTAATAAAAAGGAAAAAAGAATCCCTTTTCAAAATTAACTCTCTCCCCAACCGTTCATTTCATCGCCACGTCTCCCAAGAACGTCCCATCGGGCGGAGTAACGGTTGGGTCATTAATTCAAAAGGAAAAACATTTTGCCTCTTCGATTTGCCTACATAGTCAAATGTTTTTGGGGACAAATTGTTGTGGGCATTTTTTGACATGACGACATCTTGGTGATCTGCATAACGAGATGTCATTACACTGTAAGTATTGTTTTAAATATTTACTTGTCCAATATTTCCTAATATTATTATTCTTATTTTTCAGTAATTAAGAGAGGAATGCGGAAACAACCTTCAAGCACGTTCAACAGACCTTCAAACGGCTAGGGCGACTTGGTCTCACGGAGGTTGAAAAGATAAACCACAATGCCGAGATTGTAGGAACCATATTTGACTCTTTCTTAGTTACTTGTATTTAAGGGGAAATGGAGACGGAAAATGACACTCATGCTCATACGCACACACTTTACACACAAACTCTTGTAATCCTCTCCATTATCTTCCGAAGTTGTAATTGTGATCATTATAGTGGAACCTTTAAGGTTGGAGACCTAACTCCCGGGGTTTTTTCCAAAGAGGTTATCACCTCCAAGGTTTTCCTCGTTAACAAATCGCGTTGTCATTGTCTCGTTTTTCATTTTCTTGTTTCATATAATCGAATTCCATAGTTCCCTCCTTATTATTCAATCCACACACTAAACATAGTTAAGATTCTACTCTATTGTTTTTTCTACCAAAACAAATATCATAAATATTTATGATTTATTTATTTTTATATAAATAAAAATAATGATATTTATTAAATTAAAATTAATAAATATTAATGATTTATTTATTTTTTCAAAAATATAATGAAAACAATTATATTTATTAATAATAGCGGCGGAAATTTCCGTGTTGAATTTAAAATCGGCGGCGGAAATTTCCGTCGGTGAGAGTGCCATGTCATCGATCAGGTGAGCGTACGTATAGTTTAGCGTCGGATTTACAGACGACGGAATATTCCGCCGCTAAATATTAATTATAGCATCGGAATTTAATTTCCGCCGCTATAATTAATATTTAGCGGCGGAATATTCCGTCGGGGGAAATTATAAAAACTCATTTAATCCCTCGGAGATATCAATTACGTATCAATTTCCCTCTCTCTCTCTTCCCGCTTTCTCTCTCTTCCCGCTCTCTGCGACCTAGAAGAAGAATCGCCGCCGTCGTCCACCTCTCCACCGTCTCCGCCGTGACGAACCTTCGCCGTCCACCATCTCCACCGTCTTCACCATCTGCGTCTCTCTCCCTCTCGAAGCGATCCAATTTCTCAATCCTAGCTCTCTCTTCTTCAAGGTACGTGATTTCCCCTCGTTAAACTACATTCGATTGTATTCTTTTTTAATCAATTATATTGCTGATGCGGTTTTTGCCAATCTAGGGTTCTGTATTTTTGCCAATCTAGGGTTCCGTCCACCTCTCCACCGTCTCACGCCGTCGTCTCCGTTGGTCCGTCCGCCTCCTTCCACGGTCAATTTCTCTCTCTTCTCTGTATTCATCAACCAGGTATTTCGATTCCCCCTCTTCATCGATTTTTATGATTTATTTATTTATCGATTTCAAGAAATTTCAAGAAATTGGTTAACTGCTTAGGTTTGTTTTTTCTGTTTTTTTTTTCGGAATATTGGCTTATTGTCCTCCTTTGTTAACTAGGTCTTTTGGATAAGACTTGAGTAATATCTTTATTGCATTACTTTGGAGATGTTACGTTTGACTTAAATTTCTACTTGATGGATTTTACATATGTGCTTGTTAATTGAATGTTACTTTATTGATTGGAATTTATGTCATTCTATTGTTTATTTCTTTGTCTGATTGGTTTGTATGACTGTGGATTCACATGTTGTCATTAGATTTTCTTCTAGTAAATAAATTTATGTATTTGAGATGAATAAGATTTATACAGAAGAACTTCTGATTACAGCATGAAATGTACATGGTTAATTATGTTTGTGTAATAGTAGATCTTTGAAGCCTAAGTGAATGTTAAGAACTTGAGTTTGGATATGAAAACAACCTCTTTCCTATTTTTTTTTTCTAGATATACTATGTACAATGTTATCACCTTTTTCTCCAATGCTGAATGTTTGGGCCTTGGGGTTGCACATTATATTGTGTCTTGAAAACAAGACCTATTTTTTTGGAAGTCGAAGCGGTGCTCAATTTGTTCATATTAAGCTGGATTGAGTTTAATGGCTTAATACCATTTTATGATTGTTGAACAATGATACCAATTTAGTGAAGTGGGATACATTAATTAGAACATAGTTGGAGTAATCAAGTATACGAGATGGCCTAAAGCTTAAGATCAAAGTTGGAACAATGGCTCAAGTTTGCACCCTAGTTAGAGTTAGATGAAAAAAGAAAAGAGGAAGAATCGCCTCCTTTGCAAGTCATTCCTTCTTAGAACACCCAAGAATCATTAGCAATCATCCCAAATAATAATGTTCTATGCTTTACGGTGTCACATTTCTGAATTAAAAAATAAATATAGTCTTAGTGCAATATTACTGTGGTATAAACAACGTACTAACAAGCAAAGCACGTTCCTGACGTATAAATGGATGGAAGGTCCAGAATGTACTTTAAGAGGAGGAGCACAATCTAGACAATGTAATCTTGTGTCCATAGAGCAGTTGCTAGAGTGAGTGTGGAAGTGCTAACTTTAAGATCAACTTAGACTGAGACCACCTTGAATCTGCTTTATATGTTATTACTAGTACATATGCCCGTGTCCAAGCACACGGGTGTATTTTTTTTATTTTTTTTTCATATTAATTTTTTTTTTAAATTTAAAAAAAAAATAAAAAAATATCAGTTACTTAATTAATTTAAGTAAACCCTCCTAAAGCCCACTCTTAGCCCAAACCCAAAGTCTTAGCCCAAATCCAAAGCCCATTTACGTTTTAAGGGCAAAATGGGAAACAGACTAAATAGTGAGGGCAAAATAGGGAAAAACCCCTCCGGAACTGTTCATAGAACTGTTCACGGAGGGGTTTAATTTATACTATAGATTTCACACGAACTCATTTTGCTTGGTACAAATCACATTAAATATCCATTTAAAAGAATTAGGAAGAATAATAACAATTTTGATAACCCAACAAATATATTAAACTAATAAAACAAATATATTAAACTAATAAAAGTAAGCACGAATGATCATGAGTTGAGACTTTAATTGATCTCAATTACAAACAAATAAGTAAGAAAACTGTGGATGAAATAGTTTAGGAACATCTAGTTCTAGATCTCATTTTGGGGCGATTGACGGCATCGCGGACGGTGATTATGTTAATTTAATTCATCATTGTAAAATTATATATTTTACAACAAAGAATTAAATATTAATATTTAAAATTATTCACAATAGTAATAATTTAGGTCTATGCAAAAGCCGAAATTTCTTTATTTTCGATTATAAAGCAAGTAGGCAAAGTGATATTTGCATTTCATATAATCATGCATTTCGGGATGGGATAGGTTTATCAAACATGCACTTAAAGGACAGAGTAGGTGGTTAGGTAGGGACACCATTATCCTTTAGTTTAGTTTGAACTAGAGCTCAAGATTTGTTGATACAATTATTCACAATATTAATAGGTAAAAAGTCCCAGCAGCCCCAATTTAAGGCAGCATGGAGCATTACAATGGAGAAATTGTTTCCCGCGAGTTTCAATTTCAACAAGACATTCTTATTGTTAAAGTTGTATATTTTAATATTTTTACTGTAATACAGATGAGTTCTAGTAGAAAGGGCAAGGGTAAGAGGACCAAGCCCATTTACACTTTGATTACTGGGACGCAACCGTCCCGATCCGGTAGCGATGGTGTTGACCCCTCACACAGTAGTACTAGCTCCACCTGCGGGGCCGGTACTCGGACTACCGTCGATTACGAGGAGGATATATGTGCGGATCTCATCACTTTATGACCGGTAAGTAACTCTTCATTAATTTGATATAAGTTGGTTCCTTTTTGCTTTATATATAATTCATTATTTAAGTTAAAATGTTATTGTATAAATATACTTGGCGAGGTTTGTAGGTGGATACCCCACCACGGCACTAAGATCGGGCAATGCGGCGGTCTCGGAAAATGACCGAGTTTTGGCCCAAGCTGGAAAAAATTGCCACAGAGGCAGAAGGAGGATGCGTGGGATGAGTTTAAGGTAATGTGTTAATGGTTTTTATTTAAAACTTAAATGTTAGTTTGTTATTAAAATGTTATAATTAATAATGATTATACTCTTTTAGTTTTGTAATGTTATCATTATATGTTGTAGGCTAAATATTATTGGGATCCCGACATCATCGAGGAGACGGCTAGATTTGTTTTCTTTGAGCGAGGCTCACAAGCCGTTTAAGGATTTTATTTGTAACATATTTATCTATCCTTAATTAGTTTAATTAACAATGATTATACTCTTTTAATTTTATAATGTCATCATTATATGTTTACAAGATATTCATATTTTTTATAGGTACCACGAAGAAAAATTATTATATTGCTCGGCTCGCGGCGGGACAACAGCCCTTGTGTCCTACTTTTATGACCGATGAGGTGTTTGGTCAATTTTGCGAATATTGGGGGTCGCCTGCGGCGAAGGCTGTATCCGAACAGGCCAAGGCAAATAGAAGCGAGGCTCCTCGGGGTCGGCGGCGTTGCATACCGGGGACGCTCACGGTCGCCGAGCATCACGACCGCATGGTATGTATGTTAATTTAAATGTAGTAGTGTATGGATGCTTTTAAATAGGTTTATGTACGTATGTTAGGTGGGAGCCAATGTTGATGCTATGAAATCCATAGTTTTAGTGTAAATGTAGTGTATGCATGCTTTTAAATCAGTTTAAATGTTGCATTTATATATACAATTTCAAAGTAATAATCTCGCTTATTTTATTTATAGGAAAGGGAGTATGGTCCGAATATCACTTTTGTGGATGTTTATGCTAGCACCCATATTCGGAATTCTACGGCGCCCGATCAACCTCCGCAATGGGTTGACGATCGATGCTCTTTTGCCTTTGTAAGTAAACTACCATTAAATGACTTGATTTTGAATATGTAAATTTATTTATGTACCTTACATTGTGTATATGATTATAATTGTTTGTTTTATTTTTCAGGCTGCATATCAAGCCGCCGTTGTTCCCGAAGGAACGCCTCCCGGCGAGCCCGTCCCCTTCGTGCATGATGTTTGGCAGGAGGTCACCTCTCAGGGACATCCAAGGAGAGGAGCCCGAGTGTTAGGGATGGGGGATTACGGGCGGCAATGCCCGTCGACGTCGACCGGCCGTCGGCGAAATGTAGCCCAGCCCACGTTTCATGATCCGAGGGTCGACACTCTGGAGGCTGCGTTGGAGGAGGAGAAACGCGAGCGGGCAAAGCTTGCGGATGCTTTGGCGGTTCGGACGCGAGATGCGGGGAGGAGAACGATCGACGTCATGCGGAGATTCGAGACGGCATGCGAGGAGACTCAAAGACAATTGGCGCCGTTGATGGCTCATCTCGGCCAGGACTCCTGTGGTAATTTCCCGCCTCCCCGAGTTGATTGCGGACATTTTTAGACATTTTTAGACATTTTTGTATTAATTTATACTTGTTTGTAAACATTTGAGACATTTGATACCCGCGGGAGCCCCTCCCCGCCTCTCCCCCCGCTCCACCCCTCTCCCCCTCCCCCCTCTCCCCCCTCCCCCCTCTCCCCCTCCCCCCCTCCCCCCCTCTCCCCCTCTCCCCCTCCCCCCTCCCGAATTGGTACGGTGGTATTTAGTTTTTATTTGGTACGCTGATATTTGAATTTTAGTTTTTATAGTTTTAGTTTTATAAATTGAAATGTTATATCGGGTACAAAAATTTTGGTTTATTGATATTTTAAATTATTTTTTTAAAATTTATTTGAGAATCGGCGACGGAATTTTCCGTCATTGAAATTAATGCTGAAATTAAAATTAATTAAATAAATTAATTTCGGCGACGGAATTTCCGCCGCTATAATCATTTAATTTTTATTTAATTTTTAATTTCGGCGGCGGAAATTTCCGTCGTAATAAAATTTAAATTAAAATTAAATAATTTCGACGACGGTAAATTCATTGAAATAATTTAATTTTAATTTAAATTTTATTACGGCGACGGAAATTTCCGCCGAAATTAATTTAATTAAATTAATTTTTATTACAATGACGGAAATTTCCGCGGCGAAATGAAAATTTAATTAAATTAAATTAATATAGCAGCGGAATTTTCCGTCGCTGAAACCATTAATTCACCGGCGGAATTAATTTCCGTCGGTAAAAGAAAAAAATAGCGGCGGAAATTGACCCGTCGGAGCACTGCGACGAGCTGGTAGCGGTGGACCACCGACGGAATTTTTCCGTCGGTGATTTATTTTAGCGACGGAAATATAATTTTAGCGGCGGAAATTTCCGTCGCTAAATGACCTTTTTCTGGTAGTGTTGGTTCTGCTGGGGATAGGTGTAGCTGCCGGAGGGTCATATGCTACTACTGCTGCTGACAGGGACTCTTGCTTGCTGGGCAGCGAATTCTTGCTTTGGTGGTGGGGTTCTCTGTGTTTGGCTGCTGGCTTTGATCTGGGACCATAATCACTGTGACGGGGGTTGCTTGCTGGGCAGCGGGACTTTGTCGGTACTTCGGTGATGGGACTCTGGCTTGCTGGGCAGCGGAAATTATCGACGGTTCGGCTCTTGTGTCCCTAGCTTTGCTTGGTAAGCCGGGGACTTCGCTTGCTGGGTAGCGACTCTTATTGACGGCTGAAGGTGGGGCTTATGGCTTTTGACATGCCCTGGGGAGATTCAGATAGGCGCGGACTTTTCCATCCCGGATCTGCTTTGAGGGGCAATCTTTGAGATTCGGTGCAGCTCCGTTGATCATTGGACTTGCGGGGGTAGATGTGGCTGCCGGAGGGTCTTAAGCTATAACTGCTGTTGGGAGATAGCTGTCTAGAGTCTCATCCTACCATTGGTTCTGTTGGGGATAGGTGTAGCTTCCGGAGGGGTCTCATGCTACTGCTTGTAATCATGGCTGCTGGAGGGACCTATACCACTTGTCGACGCTTGCTGGGTGGCTGTTCACGGGGCGGTCTTTTCAAAATTGTCTTTGGAATTGTAAAGGCTGGTGAGCTTTATTGTCTGGATTCTAGGGGCAGCCGGGGCTCTTCTTTCTTTGACAAGCTTTGTTTGGGGGCTGAGGCTATCACTTGTCGACGTTTGCTGGGGAGATTGACAGATGCGGACTCTTTGTCTCGGCTTATCATGCAAAATAGGCTTTTGAAGTCGCCGAGACTGGTGAGCATTATTGTTTGGACTCTGGGGCAGCTGGGGCTCTTTCATATGATGCTGGTGAGATCTGATGGCTGGACCTTTGGGGAAAGGATTCCTACGTATCCCTTAAAAAGGGAATCAATCCAATTCGTAGTTCTGGGCCTTATGAATATAATAAAGGCGGGGTCTAACATCTGCAGGATTTGGAATCCCTGTCCAGAACTGTGATTCGAGGGGCAGTCCTCACGATCAAACTACGATCACTTGATCCTTGTACCCTGCGGCGGAGGAAAACACAACACTTCAAGGCACTTTGCACTTTATTAGTCTTTTTGCTTATGCATTATTAATCTTTTGGTTGCACAAGTCCATCTCAGCTGGGGATGGAATAGGAAGTAGGGTTTTTTTGCACGGCTTGGTGAGCATATATGTCTGTATCAGTTGCTCTATGAGGGATTGTGTATGGGACGACAAGTGTTTATAATGAGGTGGACCCTCTCCCGTTATAGGATGATACGGTGCAGCTTAGGCAAGTCGGGGAAGCTTCCAGGAGTACAGATTGCAGCGGGTCCATTGCTAGTGAGGATAAAGTGCATCGTGCGTCTGAGACAGCAAGCAGTAGAGGGGGGCAGAGAGCGATCCTGGCTTGGCGAAGCCCCAGTTGACAGTGTAAAGCAATCATGGAGGGAATTTGGTAAGGAGAGCCGGAGGGACACCTTAACCAAAGCCCCAGCTTAAGGAAATTCCGTGCATCTTATCTCAGGCAGAGTCATCTTGTGGCCGAAGAGGCAACCCATCATTTAAAATCGTAGTCAATCAGTCGCTGGACAAGACTCGGAAATGTTTACGTGCAGGGGCATATCTTTCGAGGGTGGGAATGTATCCCGATTTTCTGTATGACACTCTCGCTTTAGGTTTGACTCTTTTGGGAGAGTATAAGTATCACATGGTGTGGAAGAGTGTATGGAAGCCCCTGCTGACCAAAACGGTGTTTAGCTCTATCTTCCTATGATGTAGCAAGAGAAGACTTGTTGATACACTTGAAAACTTGTCTTATTCGTGATGATCACAAGGCTGCTTAAAACCCTTTATTGATGTTCGGGTTATTCAACCACCAAAGCCGATATGAGCAAATATCTTTATCAATCCTGAGGAGAAAGCCCACTGATATCGAGAATCAAACTCGGAAGGATAGACAGTGTATGGGCATGGTCCTTGAGGAGACCAGATTTTTCAAGATCTGTTTGGGATTTCGACCGGACCAGTTATGGTTGCCTACGTTCCCCTCCTTGGGAGGAGCTCAGGTCGCCGTAGTTCGGGCTTATCCCAAATGAAAAGAATGAACGGTGAAATTTGGGGATTTGAGGACCTTTGAAGATTTTAAGAATTGAAAGAACATGTCCTCTTGGAGTGTCGCTGGGAGACACGAATGTGAAGCCCCAGTGGGACATTCATGGCAGGTGTTTGCGGAGGAGAAATGAGATATGCTCACATGCGACGTCGAATGGACGGATAGAATTTGCACAATCTTCGCTTGACGGTTCTTTGAGCCGGGATGGACTTGGCTCCGCTTTAAGCAATAATCTGTTTTAGATCTCGACGGTATTGGAATGAAATTGCTATCCGGTAGGAACTGCGACTGGGTCTCGAGATTTCGATCGGTCTTCGGGTGATTTAGGATATCATGACCTCTTAAAATGAGAGGTCGGCTAGGCTTTTTTGCTGACTGAACCTCTAAAGATGAGAGGTTGGCTTGCAGGGAAGTGTGTTTGGGATTTCTAAGGTGAGGGAAATCTGTGGTTGTCTCTTCAATGCCTCTAAGAACTAGAGGTCAATCTTGGCTTTGGCTTTAGGCAAAGGTAAGGGTAATGGTAATGGGAATGGGAATGTCCTCTAAAATCGATAGGAAGGCTTGGGACTGGTCAAGGTAGTGGTGAGGGGACATCCATGATGTCTCTTTATTCACTCTGAGACTCCTCTTTGAGTAACGACCGGATCCTTTGACTTTGCTTTTGAGAGAATCGCTGGGGACTAGGCTCTCTTTCTTTTCTTTTTTTTATTCTTTATATTTTTTTGTCTCTTTTTTTTTCAATTTTGACTTTGAGAGGAGAATTTCAGCTAGTCCCCAGGATGGATCATTGCTTTTCGCCATTCTTGAGCTTGGAGATGGTCAATCTTCTTTTGCATCGCGGGAGCCTCAAGGATAGTCCCTCTTCTTTTGGTGATGGCTGAATGGGTTTCAAAATGTGCCGATCTTGAATTGAAGGGGTATTATTTAGTGAGGGTGAGGTAATGGTTCTCCTAAGGGTGAAGGTTTCAACCGCAGTCCCTACCGGATGGTCCGAACGAGATCAGGTCTTCATTTGCTCTCTTAAGCTTACTTTTAGAAAGATCCGTGCAAATTCATCGAACAACGAGATAGCGAAGATGAAGGAAGATACGTGAGCACAGGGGATGCGAGATGGGGATATCAGTCGATTTTCTCACTCTGATCAATTTAAACATTAGTCATTTCAAAGCATTGGTCAGTGAGCAGCACAAGTGATCATTTGGAATAATACCATTTCAATAGAGTGTAATGTAGGTATGCTAGTTATGTCTCGAAACTGGCAAGAAGAGAAACAAAGATTTTATCACTGCAAAGCAAAAATTGGTCCAACTTGGACTCGACAGACTCATGTCCGACAGTGGACATTCTAGATCCTACGAGGACTGATTGACTTCTTCAACATTGGATGGACGGAAGAGCATCATTGTCATCGGTGCGGTGAGGACCCTTCTCAATCATTCTGTCCTTCATAAGTCGCCCTCCTTATCTTTAGCAATCTGAGCAAACAACCGGGCCTCCCGCTTGCGAGGAAAAACAGCTTCGAGGGTAGCCTGCCACTTTTCGTTGGATGCACCATTTGCACTCTGCCGACCCATGGGCTACGAACCTCCAGACTGGTGGGCCATAATCTTCTTTGTACCGAGCATTTTGGATTACGAATCATATGAACGATCACTCGGGTACTTGAACTGCTTCCGCCTCGGGAATGTGGACCAATGAGCGCCGAAAACAAGTGCACACCCAACTTGCCACAGCCTTGCAGAGGTGAAGAGGTAAGAGCGTGTATAGACGGAGGGTAGAGAACTTTGAGAAGGTACGGGAGAGGGAAGAGCGGGAAAGGAGACGGACTCGTGCAACGCTTATTAATGTTCAAGTAAAAATCGGTATCTTTTAAGTCCGATGAACGGTTGGGAAAAGCTAATCCTTTATTTCATGCAATCTAGATCTCGGGGGAACCTATGGACACATCATCCAAAAATACACCAAACGTATTGGTTCAAAATTAATAATAGGAGATAGTACCTAAACAAAACCAAAGCATTTATGGGACGGACGAGCAGCCCCAATTTCTGGAAAAATTTGGGCAGCATAACGGGTATTCCTGAAGAATTTCAAGGAAAAATCCGGCATGACCTCTCGTCGATGCACGTTGACAAAGCGACATGATCTCTCGTTAGAACATGCCATGGGAATGACATGTCCTCTCGTGAAACCATGTTGCGTATGGCAACATGCCCACACGTGCTAGGTTTTGGGGTAGGTACGAAAGCTTATTATAATTTTTGAAACAATTCATTTTAGTGTATTTGAAAAAATGGCGTGTCAAAAACCAACCGTTTTGGGTAAGGTTTAAATGTGTGGTGCCACCTATAATGCGCTAGGGGGATAGGTTTGACATTAGGCGCTCAAGCGTAGGCGAATATTATCACCGTCCGCGATGCCGTCAATCGCACCCGAGGGTTCTAGATCTACGTGATGTAGTGTGCGGATGATTATCTTTCTTTATTTTGCGAAAAAAATATTTTTTTTATTATTATTTTTATTTATTTGAAAAAAAGAATGAAGAAAAATAAAACACACACACCCCCAAAGAGATACAATAATCAAGGATCAACAATATTAATCATGGGGGACCGCCCCACAATCACAACCTGTACAAAGAAATCGAATCCTGCAATTTGGCCTCTTCTGTCGCGCTACACAAGACAGCCATGACATATTATGTCGCATGACAGATGAGGTCACTTCCAGAATCTGAACCAAATAATATTAACCAGCCCCAGCCTCCAAGCAAATGCAATAACTCAGCCCCAGCACCAGCACTACATAGACAACAAATATGGGACACAAGGAGGGAACGGAATAAAACAAAGCACATAAGATGCATTTAAGCACATAAAATGTCACACAATCAAAGCTAACACAAATGAATGAAGTGAACGTTGAACAAGCACGAAAGTTTGACCCACTTTTGAAAAACAAGTTTCAAGTCCCCAGCGGAGTCGCCACTGAATGTGCGCTCGCCGAAAAAAAATAAAAAGGAGTCGCCACGCCGTTTTTAAGAGGAAACATTGAAAACCTTTTTTGACAGAGAAAATGGGTTTGGGGGTCAAGTTACGTGTTGGGAAGAACCGAGAGTTCACCCGACACGCCTCGTCCGTGGACGAGTCTTTCAATGTTCAACATTCAATTCATCCAAATGTGTGTGCAAAGTGTGTATGACAAGATATGTATTAAAATGCAAATCAGTGCTTTGTTTTATTAATCAACACGGGGGAAAATACAATTGGTAAGCCATTGACTCTGGGAGGCCACGTCCCACTTTACATCGAGAACAAACAGAACTTACAACTAAAATAATAGTCTCTGCATAGGGCACGTTGTGTCGCGTGACACAGGACCTGAGGGTTCAATGGTGTCGCGTGACACAACCTTGCCGTTTGCAGACACTTTACAAATGAGCACAAATCCAACAACAAACAATTCAGATCCCAACACAATCAGAAATCAACGAATTCAGAATAGATTGACCAAGGGGATGTGGATATAGGGAGATCCACACTCCCTCGGCCAATAAACAACAAATACCACAAATCACATTATGGATAAACACATGAAAGAGAATGAATATGACGGATTCATTCTCTATTTGGTGTCTAGACCAACCAATATCAAATCAATGCTTAAGCACTCAGATCAAATCAAACTGGGAGCAAAAAAGAGATTATAACAATGCCCACTTCAATCAGGTTCTAGCCTGAATAACAGTACCAACACCAACTACGGCAAAAAACCCATGAACAACTGAGAATAATATCAAACACGGCAAGATCAATGAATCAATGAGAGATCAACCCATTGTATATGTAAAACATATGAACCAGAACATGAATATCATAAATATGCACCAAGGCAGAGTAAATCAAATCCCAGATTAACAAATTTTGTATGAAGAACAGGGAAATAGCATAATCTGCAGAGAGATGAAGAACGAGATTTAGGAATTACCCTTGGAGTATCCACGATCTCTACACCCAGTTAGGTGTAGAGAGCTTCAAAATCAGCTTCAGAGAGGGAGAGATCAAGCTCAGTTGTTGACGCTTCAAGGCCGGAATGAGTATAACGCAAAAGGAGTTGGAACAGGGGTGCTGCTTTGGTGGGGAAACTTGGTGTTTCTGGGTAGAGATAGGGATCGGTGAGGAGTTCAGCCGGAGATCAAGTGAAGGTGAGGGAGGCGATTTAGGGCGCTGGTAATGGTGTTTGCGTTTGGGTACAGAGAGGATTGGTGAGGAACGGGATTGAGGGAGAAGGAGGAAGAACGGTGTTGAAGGTTGAGGTGGGATGAAGTTTCCGGTGATGTAGAGCTAGGTTAGGTTGGAGATGGGAGAGAACTGGTGCAAAGGTTGAAGTTGAGAAGATTGCCGGTGATTGGTGTGGAGGTGTTGAGTTTGGGTCGCCAGTGAGGGAGATTGGTTGAAGTTTGAGGAAGCTTTTGCAATGGGGAAGATGGATCTGCGTATAGAGAGAGAGAGAGAGGAGAGAGAGAAGTGTGCGAACTATGTGTGAGAAATGTGAGAGACCTTTAACAAATGAATGGAATTGGTATTTATAAGTAAATGGGAAAAGGAATTAAACTGTCGCACGACCCAACGCTTCCACTTTCCATGCTTCAAGCTGTCGCACGACGGGCCACGTCCATAACCGATTCTGGCGCCAAAACCAGATTCTGGAACATTCCGGGTTAATTCCCAAGAGGTCCAAGCTGATTTATTCCTTTTAGGTCCTTTTGTCCAAGAAAAGTACTAAAAAATACTTCCTTCGCGGGAAACTAATAAAAAGTTCCCGGAAGTCTCAGAACGGACCGGGAATTTACCAAAACGCCCCTTAGTGCAATTTTATCATTTAAAATGCACCTAAAAAGGGAACGCGAATTGGATTGGCGTACTTACAGATACCAAGCAGAGACACTAACTTCTCAACAGTGGCCATGCCACCCGCCAAGGGAAGAACTAGCTGTTCCGTCGCAGGTCCTCCTAATATGGCCCGAAAATCTTCAAATGTAGGAGTAATCTCATTGTACGAAAAGTTGTACACGTGCCTCTGTACGTCCCAGAAACAAGCCGCAGCTCTCAAAAGATTCCAATCTAGCATGAGCTCCTTCAAAGCCCAAACAGATTTCATTTCGTAACAACCCTCGAAAAACCCCTTGCTTTACCTCGTGTGGTGCCGTACCCACGACTGGAAATTGTCCAAGTATCGCTCTTGCATCTGAGATGATAGCCTAGGAAATGAAGCCATGGAAAGAGCAAAGAAAACCTTCAAGAATTTGAGAGAAAAATTCAGTTGATCGATCGAAGCAAATGTGCAGTTTTCACAAATTGCAAAAGCTGAACTGCAATTTAAAAGAATCTGGAAATTGAGTCCAAGTTCGGCCGGACTGTTTTTCAAGTTGACTGGGTCAACTCTGCAGCTAGCTGCTTTCAATTTGGAAACATTTCCAAACCATATCCTGTTCAAGCCTCATTGAAACTACGTGCACCCCTAGTTTCAATCAACCGTTGCCAACACCACTTCCACCCCGGGCTCGTGCAACAGTGCAATTAATTAAATAACTGTGCATATAGACATAAATTTTGACCAGTTCAAATTTTTGTGCATGTTTTATTATTTATTTTTGATCAACCTACTTGCTTATTTGCCGAAAATAAAAGAAGGTAATCACTAAATAAATATGAAAAATACAAGGTTCTGCCTCAAAGGCCCTTTCAAGTACAAGTCAAATCATTTGGACAATACACACATTTTGTCTAAAAATAAAAGAAAAGAGGACTACTCAGAGTCCTGCTCGTCATCCGAGCACTCGATGTACTGCCCCGCAGTAGCCGGGTCCACCGAGGACAAGTAATCTCCAAATTCCTCCAGGCAGGAATACGAGAAAGGCCGCCTCTGTGCATGCGACCCCGAGGACTCTCCCTATTCGTGCCCTGAGAAAAAGAGTGACGAGCTCCGAACCCCGCTGTCTCACCAGAGAACTGTCCAAACCCTTGCGTAAAGTCTCCCCCACCAGCTGTGGAGGCAGACGAATATCTCGCTGCAGATGGCCTAGATGGCCTCGGCTCGTACACAGCTGCACTCCTTCGGGAATTACACCGCAGGAACTCCACGAGTCTCCTGGCGTAGTTTTCCCACCCGTCCAAACGTCTCACGGCCTGGTTGTACGTACGGCCAGACACCTGCAAATCAGGAAAGTCATCAAAAGATAAACAGACAGCACAGATGCAACATTTGCAGAATGCTACTATCAAGTACAGAAAATCAAAAGCACTCACCATAGCATTGGGGTCCACTCTGTACCGAGGCCTCGTCTCCTCCGGAATAGGGATCACCAACCACCTGCGAGAACCATCCAGCCCCTCATACGCCAGCCTAGCGCGAGGGAGCGGGTAGTCCCGGGGATATCCAGGGCCCTCGCCCTCCCTGTGCAGCACATGCAGGCTCCTCAACCTCGTCCTCAGGAAGATGTCATAGTCGGCACCCTCTATGATAAACTCGGTATAGAACACGCCCTGTCTATACCGCTCCAGATCCTCCATCGGTATCAACAAAGGATGCTGTATGTGCGGAGGCGGGTCCATCGGCACCATAGGAAGGGACCCTGGACCATGCTGATAGGTCACCCTCTCCCCCAGATACATCGCGTCACAATGAAGCCCCACCAGCAGCTTCCGCCGACGTGTGACCTCCCTAGCAGCCTGGACCACAACAACATTAATCCGGTTCCACCAAGTCAACTGGATCCGCTCGGAAAACTCTCAGCTCAGAGCCAGAGACACCTCCTCGTAAGTCAGCCGAGTACCCTCCCTCAACGACGCCGGCTTCTTCGCCTCCTTCTGACAAATCAACATGGCAGGTAACAAGGACTCGTAGGCCTCCTTGATCTCCCATCTCTGCGGGCGGAACACCTCCAAAGCCCACACCTGTCAAGCACATGGAAAGTTATGTCAGCTACAGAGCAGATACATACGAGTACAAAAATGAGACAAGGAAGAGAAAAAGACGGGAACTTACATCCAAAGCAAACGAAAAATAACATAAGGTGTTCTCCTCTCCCCGCGAGAACCTATCTAAAGCATGGTAGAGCTCGGCCAGTCCAGCCTCCCCCCATGTAAACCCTCTCACGGCGTCCAGATCAGCCAGCGAGCCAAGCAAAAGGAAGTGACATGATGTGTCAGAAGTAGGAAACAGGGTCGATGACAAAGAAAACCATATGAACACTCGAGCCAGACGCTCTGCGGTCATCCTCGGAGACCCCTCCACATAAGCAATAATATCCCTTCTCAGATGAGCCTCCATCGGCCCGTACCGAATACCGAAGCCCCTGGCATCAATAATATCAAAAACCTAGCAGCTCCGACAACTGCCCTGGGGTGTAGCCATCCACCCACACCAGCGTGTTGCCCCAGAATGGCAACCCAGTGATCGCCGCAAAGTCAGTGGGAGTCACAGTCGCCTCCCCCCACCTGAAGTGAAAAGTGTGGGTCGTGTCCCACCAGTACTCGCTCAGGGCAACGTACAAGGCCCTCGCCCTCTGCGTCGAAGCCACCGCGGCTACCATGCTGATGAATCCAGCCAAACCGGAGTCAACCACAAACTGCTGTGGACTCCTCTCTCCGTCCCGAGCCTCGTCTGGGAGTATCTCCCACAACGCTCTAACTGCCTCGAAGGCTCCCCTACTCTTCAAGTTGCGAACGTCAACTGTCCCTCGCCCCTGCAGGTGAACACGGCAAGAATACGTTAATACAGAAGCGACATCAACAGAGTGCACGAACGCATGTCAAAATGATGAAACACAGATATAGTTCTCATTTTCCTAAAATATGTCCATCCCAGTTGGAGTATTAACGGTCCAAAATCCCAAAAGTTCAAAACATTTCGAAAACTCCGTCGAATTCGGAAATTTCAAAACCTTTCGAAAACTCCGTCAAATTCGGAAATTTCAAAACATTTCGAAAACTCCGTCGAATTCGGAAATTTCAAAACATTTCGGAAAATCCGTCGAATTCGGAACTTTCAAAACACTTCGAAAAATCTGTCGAATTCGGAACTTTCAAAACATTTCAAACATTTCAAAAAATTACTCCGTCCCGATTTAAACTTACTTTAATTTCGGAAAACACCTCTAGGCATGGAATTTTGCAACCAAAATTTTTATGTCATCTACCCATAACGTCAATTGAACTACACTCTAGTCAATTTCGACAAAGGCGCATAGCAAAGTCAAAAGCCCCAATTCGGGCACCAAGAACCCTAACTCATTTCTAGTCAAATTCCTAAAATTTAAATAATACACATTCTTAAATTAACGAAATTTAGAGGAAGTTTACCTGTCTTTCGATCCCTCCCTTGGATTTGTGAGTGTCCTAAGCCGAATAAAACTTCGACGGATCCACGAGAACGGTGGTTCGAATGGTCCTCACCAACCTCGTTCTTTCGTTGTCGGTCCTCCTATGGCAAGCCATTGGTCCCAAACCGGCATCCATGTTGATTTTCCCTCGAAAATTTGAACTAAACTTGCGAAATGGGGGAGATTTTCTTCTCTCTTTTCTCTCTTCCTCGCCTGAAAATATGGTGGAATGGGACAGGTTTGCGTCGGCCTTGGCGCTGATTTGAATCTGGTCAAATTCAGTCCAAGTTCGGCCGGACTCTTTTGCAGCTGAAAAGATTCCTTGCCAATTTGGCCCCTGAGCTTCTCGCAGTTTCAATTTTACCCCTTTTGGCCCCCAAAAGTGTAAAATTTCCCCCAAGTTAGACCTTTCTAACACCCCTCACCCGAGGTCAAGTCCAGTTAGTTTTCACTAACGTTCGTCTCCAGACGTTAATTTTCCAGTTAGTTTTCACTAACGTTCTTCTACAGACGTTAAATTCCCAGTTAGTTTCCACTAACGTTCGTCTCCATACGTTAAATCTCCAGTTAGTTTTCACTAACGTTCGTCTCCAGACATTAAATCTCAAATCGGCGTTTGACATTCAAATGCTCATATCCGCCCCAAACCGACGTTTGACATTCAAACGCTCAGTCCCGTCTTCGGATGTTCAATCACACCTCTGTCTTCCGACGTCAAAATTCCCATTGGTTTTCACCAACATTTACTTCCCCGACTGCCATTCGTAAGCCCGATCACCCCACTTCAGCGGCCATCAAGGTAAGCACGCACAACAATCCCTCTTCGACCGCCATAGTAAGCCCGAGCATCTTTTCACTCTAGCAAGTGAACATTCACTTCCCTGGCCGCTAGTTGTAAGCCCGATCATCCCATCTCAGTGGCCATCAAGGTAAGCCCGCACAACCATCCCTCTTCGGCCATCACCGTAAGCCCGAACATTCCTCCCCAGCAGGATCCTAAGACCATCCTTCTAAGAAGAAACGTCAATCAATCCCCTCAGTTCCTAACTATCCTTGTTAGAACTCTGGACGCTTTTCCCCAACAACGTGTCAGTCTCTCCCGAGACCACATCCCGTTCCTAACCCCGTCGTTAGAACGTCAATCCTTTCGTGTTGCTAAGAATGCCAGTTTAACGCAACCATTCCCAGCATTGCCACCCTATCCCCAGCGGATAAAACATGGCCGTCATCATAAGTCCAGCACCCAAGGCACGAATGCCTCCATCTCAAGACAAACGAATCCTCGTAACTCTGGTCTGAGGCGCCACACGCCCTCAAATGTTTCAGCAATCCCGATCTGAGGTGCCACACGCCCTTGCAAGTTTCACTAACTTCGATCTGAGGCACCACACGCCCTCGCAAGTTTCAGTAACTTCGGTCTGAGGTGCCACACACCCTCGTATGTTCCAGTAACTCCGGTTTAAGGTGCCACATGCCCTCGAAAGTTTCAGCAACTCCGGTCTGAGGAGCCACATGCCCTCGCATGTTTCAGTATTCTTCGGTCTGAGGCGCCACACGCCCTCGAAAGTTTCAGTCATCTCGGTCTGAGGCACCACATGCCCTCAAAGGTTTCAGAAATCCCAGGTTCAGACGCCTCACAATAGTCTGCATTCAGGTTCAGATACCTCGCAATGGTCTCACACAGGTTTAGACGCCTCACAATAGTCTCGCTTAGGTCAAGGTCCCCACGCCCGGACCCTCGCACCTACGAACTACGATTGGCTTGATTTCCGCTCGGGTTACGTAGGAATCCTTTCACTAAGGGTCCAGCTAGCTGACTGCCCAGGTCTTTCAAAGTAAGGCATCCCTCGATTTGGATCCTTATCTTTTTCAACGACCTCACTTCCTTCGAAAGTGACGTCGCTGAGGGGCAACCTGTAAGTACAAAATCCGGATCGCCAAAATCCATTAGAAGTTAACCGAAATCCATTAACTGTCCCGCTCCAGGTTAATCGGAACCTATTAAGCTCCTCGTTCTCAAGTCAACGAGACGTCCCGGGACTGCCCCGTGCATCCCATCGTCAAAGCGTACTCAACACACGTCGTCGCACGTAAAAGTACAACTTCTCCTGAAAAACGCACTTTCCGGGGGCGTTTCGAACATTTTTCGGACAGTTATTTAAACAACGACAAAATCGGGAATAATGGCACGAAAACCCATGACCTGGTGAGTCACAGGGGAACGTGGCACGCATGCCACACCCCTCCGGTCAACATCAATCAGATTTTAGTGTGAAAAGACCAAAATACCCCTGGGGTGCAGTCCAAGTTCGGCCGAACACTTTTGCAGGCAAAACAGAAATGCCAGCCAGTCCCTCCAATTTCAAAAATACCACAAAACCCCCTGGAATTCAGGTTAAGTCCGTCCGGACTCTTTTGCAATTTCACCCTATAAATACAGAGGGCTGTCAACATTTCAAAAAGAGGGAAAAACTTACTCCATTTTCTCTCCAAGCCACGACGTAACAAGTTTTCACCCCCTCCCGAGCCCCATTTTGCCTCGATTCGTGTGAAAACTCCGTACTTCAACCAAATACAACCCCACCACCTCGAAACACTGTTCCAAACACTAAATCGTATCCCGTATATGCCTCCCGAGCCAAAAGAGTCAACCCCTAGCCATAGGTAACACTCTCACTCCCTAAACTCTCATTCCATCTCGGTTTACGCGCCAGTCGCTACAACCGTTTCGGTCAAACGTTGTTGAAATGTAGACGTCACCGTCTAACGGGGTCCGATACGTTTTAGTCCCTGATCCTCTTCTCTTCCCGTAAGAGAAGTAATCTCGGGTTAAAACGACGAGGGGCTCTGTAAGTACGCCAATCTAATTCGCAACCCTTTTAGATGCATATTAATACAATGAAATTGCATTAAGGGGCATTTTGGTAAATTCCCGGCCTATCCCGAGACTTCCGGAAACATTTCATAAGTTTCCCGTGAAGGAAGTACCTTTTGGTACTTTACTCATGCTAAAGGACCTCTTGGGAATAAAACCTTTTTGGACTTTTTGGGTATTTTCCCTGAAGGTTCCAGAATCTGGTTTTGGCGCCAAAAGCAGTTGAGCCACCTTGTGCCACGCGACAACTCGAGGCCTAGAAAGTGGCTACGTGAGGTCGTGCGACACCTTGAGGCCACTAACTGCTGCCTATAAATATGACCCTCCCCCTCTCAGAAATGGATCCCAGCTTTCCCTCCTAACGTCACTCTATCAAAATCCCCCCAGAACCAATCTCTCTCCTCCTTCTACACAAAAACCCAACCAATCCTACCTCAATTCTACCTCTCTCTCATCCAATTCACCCTACCTACCTTTCTATAACCCAATCTATTGAAGATCTGTAAGGTTAGCACTCCACCTGTGTTCGATTCCACGTCTAGAAGCTGAATTGAAGGCCAATACACCTAACTTGGTGTATTGGTGGTGGATCTACAAGGGTAACAAGTCTATCTCTCTCTCTCTTGCTTAATACTTGCTTAATTACAATTCCCCCCCTTCCACCGGGTAATTCAGCTCTATCCGCTTCAATTATCAAGTGGCAACTGCCATTTCTCTGTTTAAATGCGATTTGCTTGATCCAATTGCGTGTTCATAATGTGGTCTTATTTGTAATTGCAATTTGGTTGTCAAGGGAGTGTGGATCTCCCATATCCATACTCCTTTGGCCGATCTGGTATTGATTCGTGCTATATTGAATTGATTTGGTATGATGATTTGATTGGATCTGGTATCTTTTGATTCTGTTCATCAATTGTAAGGTTCCTGCAAACGGTAAACATGTGTCATGCGACACCTCGTGCTAAGCATGTCCTGTGTCACGCGACACATGGTGACCATCTGCAGAGGATCATCATTTCAGTTGTAATCTGTATTCAATCCTCGATGTAAAGTGGGATGTGGCCTCCCAGAGTCAATGGCTTACGAGTTGTATCCCCCTTTTTGTGAGTAATAAAATAAAGCACTCTTATGTATTTTGCACATATATTGTCACACACTTTGCACACACATTTGGATGAATTGAATGTTGAACATAGTAAGACTCGTCTACGGACGAGGCGTGTTGGGTGAACTCTCGGTTCTTCCCAACACGTAACCTGACCCCCGAACCCAATTTCTCTTTCAAAAAGGTTTTCAATGTTTCCTTAAAAACGGCGTGGCGACTCTCATTTTATTATTTTTCGGCGAGCGTTCATTCAGTGGCGACTCTGCTGGGGATATGAAACTTGTTTTTCAAAAGTGGGTCAAACTTTCATTATTGTTCAACGTTCATTACATTCATTTGTGTGTGCTTGGTTGTGTGACATTTTATGTGCCTAAAATGCATTTTATTGCTTTGTTTTATTCCCTCCCCCTTCCTTGGTTCCTGTTAATATTGTGCTGGTACTGGGGCTTGAGACATTGTTTTGATGCTTGGAGGCTGGGGCTGTTTCTGGTCCTTTTGTTCAGATTCTGGAAAGGTGACTCCTTCTGTCACGAGACATAACTAGCCTCACCAGTCCTGTGTCACGCGACAGAAGTGGCACTATGCAGGTTTGGTTTCCAGTTTAGCTATGATTGTGGGGCAGTCCCCATGATGAAATTCTTGATCATTTGACTATTGTACTCTATGGGGTTTGTGTGTGTGTTGTTTTTCATTTCTTTCCTTTTTTTTTGCAAATAAAAAATTAAAAAAAAATAAAAAGAAAATCATTTTCGCAAAGAAAGGAAGATAGCTATCCCGCACACTACATCACGTAGATCTAGAACCCTCGGGTGCGATTGACGCCATCGCGGACGGCCATGAAATTTGCCTACGCTTGAGCACCTGAAATCAAACCTAACCCCCTAGTGCATTATAGGTGGCACCACACTTTTAAACCTCACCCAAAAAGGTTGGTTTTGACACGACATTTTCAAATATACTAAAATGAGTTGTTTCAAAATTCTTAATAGACTTTCGTACCTCCCCCAAACCCTAGCACGTGTGGGCATGCTACCAACACAACATGGTTTCACGAGAGGACATGTCATTCCCACAGCATGTTCTAACGAGAGATCATGTCGCTTTGTCAACGTGCACCGACGAGAGGTCATGCCAGATTTTTCCTTGAAATTCTTCAGGAATACCCGTTATGCTGCCCAAATTTCTCCAGAAATTGGGGCTGCTCGTTCGTCCCATAAATGCTTTGGTTTTGTTTAGGTATTATCACCTATTATTAATTTTGAATCAATACATTTGGCGTATTTGTGGGTGATGTGTCCCTAGGTTCCCCCGAGGTCTAGATTGCGTGAAATAAAGGATTAGCCTTTCCCAACCGTCTCTAGGACTTAAAACACCGATTTCTACTTGAAGTTTAATAAAGTGTTGCATGAGTCCATCTCCATCGTATTCCTCCCTCTCCCATACCATCTCAATGTTCTATGCCATCCTCCTTATAAACGCTCCCACCTCTTCACCTCTGCAAGGCTACGGCAAGTTGGGTGTGTGCTCTCGATTCCTGTCATTCGATTTGTCCACATTCCCGAGGCGGAAGCAGTTCAAGAGCCCGAGTGGTCGTCCATCTGATTCGGAATCCAAAATGCTCGATGCAGAGAAGATTATGGCCCACCAATCTGGAAGTTCATATCCCATGGGTCAGCAGAGTGCAAATGGTGCGTCCATCGAAAAGTTGCGGGCTACCCTCGAAGATGTTTTTCCTCGCAAGCGGGAGGCCCGGTTGTTTGCTCAGATTGCTAAAGATAAGGAGGGCGACTTATGAATGACAAAGGATTGAGAAGGGTCCTCACCGCACCGATGGCAGCAATGCTCTTCCTCCCATCCGAAGTTGATGCAATCGATCAGTCCTCGTAGGATCTAGAATGTCCACTGTCGGACATGAGTCTGTCGAGTCCAAGTTGGACCAGTTTTTGCTTTGCAGTGATAAAAGTTTTGTTTCTCTTCTTGCTAGACTTGAGACATCACTAGCACACATGCGTCACACCTAATTGAAATGGTCTTATTCCAAATGATCACTTGTGCTGCTCACTGACTAATGCTTTGAAATGACTAATATTTAAATTGATCGGAGTGAGAAAACCGACTGATATCCTTCCCAAAGTGGGGCTTGCCAACTCCTATCTTGCAGCCCATATGCTCTCACCTCTTTCATCATCTCGTTGTTCGATATATTTGCACGGATCTTTCTCGAAGTAAGCTTAAGCAAAGCAAATGAAGACTCAATCTCGTTCGAGTCATCCGGAAGGGACTGCGGTTGAAACCTTTCACCCATAGGGAAAACCATTACCTCACCCTCACTAAACAATACCTTTTCATTTCAAGATCGGCATGCTTTGAAACCCATTCAGCCACCTCCAGAAGAAGAGGGACTATCCTTGAGACTCCCGTGATTCAAAAGAAGATTGACCGTCTCCAAGCTCAAGAACGACGGAAAGCAATGATCCATCCTGGGGACTAGCTGAAATACTCCTCTCAAAGGCAAAATTGAAAAGAAAAAGAGAGAGAGAAAATACAAAAAAAAATATAAAAAAAAAAGAAGAAAGGAAAGAGAGCCTACTCCCCAGCGATCCTCTTAGAAGCAAAAAGTCAAAGGATCCGGTCGTTACTCATAGAGGAGTCTCAGAGTGAATAAAGAGACAGCACGGATGTCCCCTCACCATTACCTTTAACCAATCCCGAGCCGTCCTCTCGATTTTAGAGGACATTCCCGTTACCATGACCCTTGCCCTTGCCAAAGCCAAGATCGACCTCTCATTCTTAGAGGCAGCAAATATGCAATCACAAGATACCCTTCCTTTAGAAATCCCAAACACTTCCCTGCAAGCCAACCTCTTGTCTTTAGAGGTCCAGTCAGCAAAAAGCCTAGCCGACCTCTCGTCTTAAGAGGTCATGATATCCTGAATCACCCGAAGACCGATCGAAACCCCGAGACCCAGTCGCAGTTCCTACCGGATAGCAGTTTCATTCCAATATCGTCGAGATCTAAAACAGATTTTGCTTAAAGTGGAGCCAAGTCCATCCCGGCTCAAAAGACCGTCAACCGAAGATTGTGCAAATTCCATTCGTTCATTCGACGTTTCGTGTGAGCATATTTCATTTCTCCTTCGCAAACACTTGCCGTGGACGTCCCACTGGGGCTTCACATCTGTGTCTCACATCGACACTCCAAGAGGACATGTTTCTAAATTCCCAAAAATCCTCAAAGGTCCTCAGATCCTCGAATTCCAACATTCATTCTTTTCATTCGGGATAAACCCTAACTACGGCGACCTGAGCTCCTCCTATGGACGGGAACGTAGGCAACCATAACTGGTCCGGTCGAAATCACAAGCAAATCTCAGAAAATCCGGTCTCCTCAAGGACCATGCCCATACACTCTTCACCCTTCCGAGTTGGATTCTCGATATCAGTGGGCTTTCTCCTCAGGATTGATTGAAATATTTGTTCATATCGACTTTGGTGGTTGAGTAACCCCAACATCAATAAAGGGTTTTAAGCAGCTTTGTGATCATCACGAATAAAACAAGTTTTCAAGTGTCTTAAAAAGTCTTCTCTTTCTACATCATAGGAAGATAGAGCTAAACACCGTTTCGGTCAGTAGGGGCTTCCATACACTTTTCCACACCTTGCGATGCTTATACTCTCCCAAAAGAGTCAAACCCAAAAGCGAGAGTGTCATACAGAAGTTCGGGATTCATTTCCCACCATTCGAAAGATATGCCCCTGCATGTAAACACTTCTGAGTCTTGTCCAGCGACTGATTGAATACTATTTGAAATGATGGGTTGCCTCCTCGGCCACAAGATGACTCTGCCTGCGATGAAGTTGCATGGAATGTCCTCAAGCTAGGGCTTTGGTTAAGGTATCCCTCCGGCTCTCCTTACCAGATTCCCTCCAAGATTGCTTTGCACTGTCAACTGGGGCTTCGCCAAGCCAAGATCATTCTCTGCCCCCTCTGCTGCTTACTGTCTCAGACGCGCGATACACTCTGTCCTCACCAGCAATGGGCCCACTGCAATTTGCACTCCCGGGAGCGTCCCCGACTTGCCTAAGCTGCACCATATCATCCATACACCATCACTCATGGGAGAGGGTCCACCCCATCATAAACACTTTCGTTCCTATACACGACCCCTCATAGCATAATGGCTATCTACACATCCGCTCATTAAGCCGTGTAAAACCCTCACTTCCCTTCCATCCCCAGCTGAGATGGACTTGTGCAACAAAAGATTAATAATGCATAAGCAAAGAGTCTAATAAAGTGCAAAGTGCCTAGAGTGTTGTGTCTCCCCCGCAGAGTACAATAATCATGTGATCGTAATGTGGTCATGAGGAATGCCCCTCGAATCACAATCTTGGACAGAGATTCCAAACCCTGCAGGTAGCAAACCCCGCCTTTATTATCTTCATAAGGCCCAGAACTACGATTTGGCTTGATTCCCTTTTTAAGGGATACGTAGGAATCCTTTCTCCAAAGGTCCAGCCATCCGATCTCACCGGCATCATATGAAAGAGCTCCAGTTGCCCCAGTCTTCAAACAATGATTGTCAAGAAAAAGAGCTCCAGCTGCCCCAGTATCCAAGCAACAAGGCTCACCACTCTCGGCGACTTCAAAAGCCTATTTTGCATGATAAATCGAGACAAAGAGTCCGCATCTGTCAATCTCCCCAGCAAACGTCAACAAGTGGTAGCCTCAGTCCTCAAATAATGCTTGTCAAAGAAAAGAGCCCCAGCTGCCACAAGAATCCAAGTAATAATGCTCACCGGGCTCGACGACTTCAAAAGCCTATTGTGCAAAGACCTTCCCGTGAATGGCCACCCAGTGAGCATTTACAAGTGGTAGAGGTCCTTCCGGCAGCCACAACCTTCCCAGCAAGATCAATGGTAGCATGAGACCCTAGACAGCTACCTCCCAACAAGCAGTTATAGCCTAAGACCCTCCGGCAGCCACATCCACCCTCGTAGGTACAATAGCCAACTGAGCATCACCGAGCCTCAAAGACCGGCCCTCAGACAAAACCATGGCAAAAAGTCCATATCTATGTTAGTCTCCCAAGCAGAGCGCAACAAGATCAGTGGCCCCAAAGCACCAAAAGGAACCTTCTCCATATGCAAGCAAAATTCTAAGATCAGTGGCCCCAAAGCACCAAAAGGAACCTGCTCCATATGCAAGCAAAGTTCTAAGATCAATGGCCTCAAAGCACAAGCAAAAGCCAACTCCCCAGAAAGCAGAGTCCCTGGCTTACCAAGCAAAAGTTCCAAAGATCAGTAGCCTCGAAGCACAGACAAAAGCAGAGTCCCCGGCTTACCAAGCAAAGCTCGGGACACAAGAGTCAACAGTCAACAAAGACCGTCCAACAACAAAACCGGTAAACTACAAAAGGAAAGCAGTAGCGTGAGTCCCCCGACAACTACACTTATCCCCAAACAGAGCAAAATAAGTGGTATGAGTCCCTTTGGAATCCACGAAAAATAGAAGCAAAAGAAGTAGCGTGAGTTCCCTGGCAGCTACCCGATACCAACAAAGTGGTATGAGTCCCTTTGGCATCCACAAAAAAGCAGGAAAGGAGTAGCGTGAGACCCCTGGCAGCTATACTTATCCCCAAAAAGAGCAGGAAAGCAGTAGCGTGAGACCCCTGGCAGCTATACTTATCCCCAAAAGAGCAGGAAAGCAGTAGCGTGAGACCCCTGGCAGCTATACTTATCCCCAAAAGAGCAGGAAAGCAGTAGCGTGAGACCCCTGGCAGCTATACTTATCCCCAAAAGAGCAAGAAAACAGTAGAGTGAGACCCCTGGCAGCTATACTTATCCCCAAAGAGCAGGAAAGCAGTAGCGTGAGAGCCCTGGCAGCTATACTTATCCCCAAAAGAGCAGGAAAGCAGTAGCGTGAGACCCCTGGCAGCTATACTTATCCCCAAAGAGCAGGAAAGCAATAGCGTGAGACCCCTGGCAGCTATACTTATCCCCAAAGACCAGTTGCAACATGAGACCCGCCGGCAGCTACAACCCGTCAAACAGCGATAGCATGAGACCCGCCGGCAGCTATTCGCCAAAAAAGTTGCAGCATAGGACCCTCCGGCAGCTACAACCTGGCACCAAAGGCAGCTACTAGCCAACCGCAGTAGTACCGACCCCTCAAGATAGTCTCACAGGTAAACACAGCAAAGTTATGAAGACATATCTCTAACCCTTTCTTGCTTGTAGTCAATTTTGGTAATTCCGAACTACGATTTGGCTTGATTCCCTTTTCAAGGGATACATAGGAATCCTTTCTCAGAAAGGTCCAACCATCCGATTCCCCAGATTCACCTTCTATCCCGTTGCCTTATCCCTTGATGCTCATTGGGATTGGGTCTTATTTTATCGACAACCCCACTTTTTCCAAAAGTGACGTTGCCGAGGGGCTCTGTAAGTACGCCAATCCAATTCGCAACCCTTTTAGATGCATTTTAATACAATGAAATTGCATTAAGGGGCGTTTTGGTAAATTCCCAGCCTATCCCGAGACTTCTGAAAACATTTCATAAGTTTCTCGTGAAGGAAGTACCTTTTGGTACTTTACTCATGCCAAAGGACCTCTTGGGAATAAAACCTTTTTGGACTTTTTGGGTATTTTCCCTGAAGGTTCCAGAATCTGGTTTTGGCGCCAAAAGCAGTTGAGCCACCTTGTGTCATGCGACAACTCGAGGCCTAGAAAGTGGCTACGTGAGGTCGTGCGACACCTTGAGGCCACTAACTGCTGCCTATAAATAAGACCCTCCCCCTCTTAGAAATGGATCCCAGCTTTCCCTCCTAACGTCACTCTATCAAAATCCCCCCAGAACCAATCTCTCTCCTCCTTCTACACAAAAACCCAACCAATCCTACCTCAATTCTACCTCTCTCTCATCCAATTCACCCTACCTACCTTTCTATAACCCAAGCTATTGAAGATCTGTAAGGTTAGCACTCCACATGTGTTCGATCCACGTCCAGAAGCTGAATTGAAGGCCAATACACCTAACTTGGTGTATTGGTAGTGGATCTACAAGGGTATGTTAGTACCCGGTCCTAAAAAAGGGTATTCCCATTTAATGTGTTGGGCTGATTTAATTAGGGTTGACCAAAAGCCCTAATTAATTTGTTAATCTTTTTATTCCCTCCGCCGTCAGCAGTTAGCGTGGAAAGTACGTCAGGAAGAAGTGCCGATCGACTCTTTTTATTAGTGTCGATCGCCTCTTTTTATTAGTGCCGATCGACCCTTATTATTAGCGCCGATCGACCCTTCCTTGATTGTGCCGATCGACCCTTATTATTTGGGCCGATCGACCCTTTCCTCGGTCCAGCCCATTTCCCGAAGCACTATAAATACGTGCACTCGGTACCCATTTTCAAGACACAGTTTTCTCACGGAGAAGTCAAGAATATACTTGATTCTCCCTTCCGTACATCTCTCAATATTCTTCGAATCTTGCTAGATTCGAATCCCAAAGCCTTGCTACAATTGGTAAGTCTTTTATTCCGTCCTTTATTATTATTATTGCTGTTTACTTGCATGTTTAATATGTTTTAATTGTGCCTTTATGCTAGATTTAGGACTATTTTAATATATTTATATGCATAGCCGAGGATGATCTAAGGTTTCGTCCAAGAAACCCGATGGATCTAGGAACTATTTCTTTCCTTCCACCTTAGTAATAATCATCCCATGATCAACAATTCCCCAAGGATGAACATTGATTAGTGCACCTTCCGAGGGCCTAAATCAAAGGTTCTAGGGTGTGATCATCAATTAATTCTTTCTCTCCCCTCCTCCTTATGCATGATCCCGCTTCTTCTATCTATTCCTGTAAACACCACACACAACCAACACCCCACATGCTAGAAAGACCGATCCGTCGGGCAATAGGAGTGATAGTGTTTCTTCTTCTGTTGTAACTTGACCCCCGAACCCAATCACATCTTTAGCCTTTTTTCAATGCTTTGGGCTATATCAAAGCGGCGTGGCGACTCTCAAAATTAAACTAATATTTTTAATATGGTTTAAAGCGAGTGTCACTTAATGAATATCCCATTTCGATCTGACTTTACATGATTACTAATTTTAAAACATCCGAATGCGCGTTGCATCGGGACGGGGTATTCACAGTGGCGACTCTGCTGGGGAAATGTTTTGAAACTTTTTCAAACTTAGTGGGTCAGACTTTCGTTTTCCTTTGTGGTGTTATATTTTGCTTTCTTTTATTTTCTTTATTCTTAACTGTCGCATTGCATGCATGCATCTCCTAAAATAAAATATTTCTCTTTTTTCTCTTAAAAAGAATTAGACTTTTTTGCCTCACACTACCACTAAAGTCCGTGTCACACTGCACAGATACCCTTAACCCATCGGAGAAGCCAAAGTGCGGGAAGTGTGGTGATCATGTCGCCTCTCTTCCGAGTCTCACTTGGTCATCCACTCATTAGTGCGCTTCGGCTGCACGGTGGGAGCCTGAAACCTAACCCTTGTGTTGCCCACTTTGTTAGGAGTACACTCCCTGTGACCGGTTGGTTTGACTAGCTTTTTCATATAGACAATTAATAAGGTCTTTATGATAAGTCACTACGAATCAGTGATAAGTCAAGATCTATAGAGAGAAAAAAATCACTAAAAAATTGATTTCCTTTTAAAGGACGTGCCATGTAAGGTTGAGTGCTTGTTAAAAGATCTTGTCTTATCATAGGTCTGTAGTACTTCCCATAAATATCATATTAAGTGTCTATATGAGACGGTTAGTCGTTAGGATCCACCACTTTAGGACCTTTAGTTAGTTGCGAAAAAGGGGTATCCCTTCCAACCAAGAGTAGGTTCTATAGAGGGCTTTTTTGTAAATAAAATGCTTAACTATCCTTCAATCTCTTAAACCATCCATAGTCTGCTCCCTTAGCCTTAAAGCCATCAATAGTTTAGAACCCTTATCTCTAGCACCCTTCAGCCAAAAATCCACCTAGGACAAACCTCTCTCGACCAAATCACCATCTAGGGCCTATCTAAGCCAAACCAAGGCCAACTCTCGTCCAAGTCCAAATTAACTCGCCTAGATCACCCTCACTTATATCTGACCAAGGATCGAGTCATCGTCCTCTTCCTTTTTCATCAAACGGACTCTTTTACATTCATCCTCTCTCTTTCTCTAAAACTTAACCCTGGTTGTATCATCAATCGGGGCCCCCTCGAACCACGGTGACCTGAGACTCGTACCTTAAATGGTAAGGGTTACGTAGGCAACTTCAGCCCGGTCAAATTCTCAAATTGTGGAGATCAACTATTTTCTCAAGGATGCCTTAAGATTAATTATGAGCCTAATTCAACTCATTGGTTTGACTCTGCCATATGTTCTTACAGAATTCTACATCATGTCTCTGGAGAAAAGCATTGAAGCCCTTAAAGAAGTCTCAGACATGAAGTTGGGAGTGCTCAACCTCCTCAAAGACATACATGAAATTGAGCAGCGCCATTTGTATTACATTCAAGAATACTTGAGAAGAGCTCCTCCTCCTGTTCAATTCCAGAGTCCCTACCATCCACATGCTTGTGGTCCCACTTATGGTTCAACACATCAAAATTTCTCATTCAGGATGCCTACTATGGCCACCAACCAACGAAGGGCACCAATACCCGAGTCACCCCCAAATTCAATCCAAGGGAAGAAGATCGACAAGGAGCAGTTTGATGACTTAGGAATGCCCGTGGGTGAGTTCTTCGATATTTTGGTGGGAAAGAGTTTGATCAAGCCGCTCGAGAATTACAAGCCTGTTAATAAGAGAGCTAACTTGGATACATCCAAGTTCTGCAAATACCACAAGTACGCTGGGCATACCACTGACAGATGTGTGCAACTGAAGAACTTAATTCAAAGATTGATCAACCAAGGGAAAATCCAAGGCCTCATTGATGAAGAAGTCCTCGCACTTCGAGGAAAGATTTAGATTCATTCAGTCTTGTAGGTTCTAGTATGTCTTTCTTACGTCCACTTTGGGCATGGCTATGTAATGTCCACTTTAGATTAATTCCTTCAATAATAAAAGAGTCTTTCTTTCCTTTCTCTCTAGACTTGAGACATAATCTCGCATTACTTTCAAGAAGATTGTTTTATTTATAATTATCACTTGGTTGCTAATCTCACTGATAAACTCACCGGCTAATAAAATAAACAATAAATGAATGTTTTGATTGGGGTAAATAACTCACTGTCCCTTCCTCATATACACCATCCCTATACACCCTTCTCTCATACACTCTCTCCATACTCCACCATATACTTTTCATACACTCCTTGTACATACCCTTTATACTTTCTCAAGCATACACTTCCCCAAATACACTCTCCCCCACTTGACCTCCTTTCCATATGGTCAAGACAAGCACAAAGACCGTTGTTGCTCATCATTAGAGAATAGATGCTCACGCCACTACCATTCAAAGAAAGCGCAAGGGGCTGTTCTTATCCTTCACAAGTGCTACATGAATATCAACTTGGGGCTCACCAACACCCCAATCTCGCGTCTCCTCTAATTTTCCATTTGATCGATAAGCTTTCGTTGAATATGCTCACATGTCTTTCTTATGGTCCGAATATATTTTGCCTTACTTAATAAATCGGTTAAATGAGTTTGCATTTATTTTAAATACTCTTTTGAGAATGCTATCCAGTAGCGATTGAAGCTTGAACCTCTCACCATAGGAAGCCATAACCTTATCCTCACTAAATAATACCCTTTCATTTCAAGATCGATAAGTTTTGAAACCCTAAGGAAGAAGCCCATACTAGGGTCTCCCCTGACTCACAAAGCTCAAGAAAGGCGGAATGCAAAAGAAACTCATACAAGGGGCTCCCTCGAAGGGACCACCTCCAAGCCCAAGAGGGAAAAGGTAAATGCATCCTAAGGCATACACTAGGGGCTATCGCGAGCAAACAAATCCGAAGGCTTTTCTCGAGAAGAGGGTGTCAAAAAAAAAAAAAAAAAACCTCCATCACTCCGAAGTGAACCTCCCATCTCAAAGGTTGTGAAAATGAGACATCGAGTGAAGGTCCTATCGTGATCAAGTTACCTGCTGAAATCACAACAAACTCACGAGAAGAAGCAACAAAGATTCCCTCTTAGACAAATCCCATAAACCAATTCCAAAGTCCATCCTCTCACTTTTAGAGGATTCCATCACCACCCTTGACCGCGTCAAAATCAAAGTTAACCTCGCTCTTAGAGGTTCTGAAGAAGCGACAACAAGAAAATCCCTTCACCCTAGAGATCCCAAACACATCCCTCAAACCAACCTCTCAGCAAAAGGCCCAGCCGACCTCTCACTTTAAGAGGCCATATTAAGCATCACCTAATGATCGATCGCAACCCAAAGCCCAGCTACAATCGCTACCAGACGGTATTCTCATCTTGAGTCACTTGTTATCCCACGTGAGCATATTACACACTCTCCCAAAGTTTGGGAACTCGTCCTATTCTTGAAATTCGTTCATTCGACTCCTCAAACACTGTCTGCAAAAGTCTCACTGGGGCTTCGCATCCGTGCCTCTCAGCGGCACTCCGGTAAAAGCAAGGAGACACGCGAGAACAAAGGAACAACGAATCTTAACTTGAAAGAATGAAAAATAGAAGGGGCTATAATCAGTCAAATTCCCACCTTTTCTTCCACTCCAATCTTCCACTCCAATCTTTTTTCTATTTTTCACTCTTTCTCATGAAGAAGATCAATGCAAAGAAGATCCCGCACGACAATTATCACGTAATAGCCCGAGCAAAGAAGCAACAAAGGAACATCCTACTCCTTCTAAAGTCAAGCCCGATTTCACCATCAATCAATTTTCTCTCTCTTATTCCAGCTTCAAATCAAAGCAGTCATTATTTGTTTACTTATATAATTGGAATTTGATAAACCAATCAGTGAGGTCCATTCTCGAGCAACCAAAATATAATTATGAATTAAACAACTCTTCAAATGTCTCGACAAGTCTTCTTTTTCTACATCATAGGAAAATAGAGCCAAACACTGTCTTTCTGACTGCAGGGGCTTCCATACACTTTTCCACACCTTGTGATGCTTATACTCTCCCAAAAGATTCAAACCCAAAAGCGAGAGTGTCATACACGAATTCAAAATCCATTCCCACCTTCGAAAAATGTGCCCCTGCACATATACATTTCCAAGTCTTATCCAGCGACTGATTGACTATTGTTCAAAGCGAGGGATCACCTTCACAAGATGAATCTGTCTGCAATAGGGATACATTGAATCTCTCCAAGCTGGGGCTTTTATTAAGCTGTTCTCTCAGGCTCTCTTTACCAGATTCCCTTCGGGTTTACTTTGCATCATCGACTGGGGCTTCGCCACGATCACCTCATCAAACATTGAGGCTCCCCTCAACGGAAATGGGTCGACTATGTGGTTCTTCAGAAAAGGCCAAGGGCTCTAACAAAAATCAGGGCTCCAACGAAGTCATATCTAGAAAGAAGGGCATCCCTTGTCATCAAGATCAGCATGTGGCAAACTCTTTGAGTTAGTTAGAAACATAATCAATCATAAGGCCTCCTTATCAGATTAACATGCTTTCAAAATGCCATCCTCCTTGGCACCTTCTTTACAAAAATCACTCTTTGGTCTCCACAAATTTTTAAACCCTTCAAATCTATCAAAGACGCCTCTCTGTGACTCTCAAGATGACTCGGTCCTACCCCTTATCTCTGGACAGCAAACTTAACCAATCCCATCTTCTATCATAGACACCTACTCAGCCTCGCCTCGCTTAAACCATAATCTTTCCGCTCAAATTGCCTTGCTCAGAATTACCTCTCTAAACCCTAGCCTCAAGCCTAGGTGACAAATACCTCTCAAAACCCTAGCCTCAAGCCTAGGTAACAAATACCTTTCTAAACCCTAGCCTCAAGCCTAGGTGACAAATACTTCCCAAAAACCCTAGCCTCGAGCCTAGGTGACAAATACCTTTCTAAACCCTAGCCTCAAGCCTAGGTGACAAATACTTCCCAAAACCCTAGCCTCGAGCCTAGGTGACAAATACCTTTCTAAACCCTAGGTAACAAATACCTTTCTAAACCCTAGCCTCAAGCCTAGGTAACAAAAACCTTTCCAAACCCTAGCCTCAAGCCTAGGTAACAAAAATCCACTCTAAATCCTAGCCTCAAGCCTAGGTGACAAATACCTTTCTAAACCCTAGCCTCGAGCCTAGGAGACAAAGCTCCTCTCTAAACCCTAACTTCAATCCCAATTCAATTTCTAGGGTGACTTCCTTATACGTCAATTTCTAGGGTGACTACATAAATGCCCATAAATAGAAAATACTAAATTAACTTGTCAAAATCTGTACATAAAATATTTGCATCATACTAACGGGTCAGCATGAAAATAAGAGTCTGCATATAGTCTTTTCTTTTATTTATTATTGGAGTTACAAATAAAATCTACAAAATAAAAAGTCATAATGACCCCGACGGGAGGTCGAACTGCGACCACGGGAAAATCTAGAGGTTGAACTGCCCTCGTCATGGGATCGCTGTCTGCGTTGAGCTGAATCCGCGTCTACTGACCTCCGAGACTGGCAAGAAAGTGTCTGCACTGCACTCCTCAGCAGACGGCTCAATATATTAGTTTGCCTCACAGCCCGCACATAAGAATCACGGGTAACCTGCAAAATAAGAGGTATACCCCGCCGGCACTGTCTGGAGGAAGCTGAGCAGCCTCGACCTCGTCAGCCTCTGTGGGCATCAAATCTACCCTCACCTGACCGTGACCCATCGGCACAAAGAAATGGTCAGGAAACGGGGGCATGTCTACAATCTCAGGATGCCCAACACCCATCAGCTCGGGGATAACTAAGCCCTGCTCCCCTATACCGGCAGCCTCAGCAGCCCGCCTCACCACCTGCGGTGACCTCGGAAAATGCTCCACGAAGGTCACATAGTCCATATCGAATCGGAACTCAGAAGTAGAGATCCCAAGCAGATATTCCTCCCTCCTCGCCAAGCAGTTGGGATACCACATATTCCTGGGAGGATGTTGGGGCGCATAAAGCGGAGCCCACGCATAATGCTGTCTAGCCACCCGCTCTCCCAGATACATCTCATCAGCAAGCAAACCAACCAGTAACCTACGGGAAGCAGTTACATCCCGGACATCACCAACTGTCTCTGAAGCCTCGAGAGTCCAAGGGTAAAGCAAAAACTCGATCCTACAGGGACCACAGAAAACAGCCCTCAGCTCAGACTCGCGGACCATCTTCTGGACCCCCTCAATCCTGTTCTCCTTCCTCCTATAGCGCAAGACAGGCACATCCCGAGTCTGGTCGCGTAAAGTAAACGGCGCAACATTGAACACCTCGTAGACCCACGCCTGTAAAAGATACAGAAAACAGACATTCGTAAGGATGTAAGGGACAAACAACAAGTAAGAAGGCAATGGAAAAGGACAAAAGGCCGATATACCTCCAGAACAAGATGAAATGCGTCAAAGGAGGAGGTATTGGACCTCGTAATGGTGTCCAAAGCACGGTACAACTCAGCCAAGCCGGCTCCCCCCCACGAGATGTCGCGCACCAAATCCAAGTCAGTCAGAGCACCCAACAAAGAAAATCGGCATACCGGGCCCGAGTTGGGAAAAAGAGCCACTGAGAAGCCATACCAAAGGAACCCTCGGACAAGTGCATCAAGCCCATACAGGCCACGTGTATACTGACCGATGGCAGCCCTAACGACCCTATACAACTTCCCAGCATCAATGCCGAAAGTCCGGCTTGAACCCAAACTAGCCCCGAACAGCTGGGTCTGACGTGCCGAATCAGCATGGAGAGTCTCATCAAACGGGAGGGATATGTCAGTAAACCTCAACCCAGTGAGAGCAGCAAAGTCTGTAGGAGTAATCGTGGCCTCACCCCAGCTCAAGTGGAAAGTATGTGTAGTGTCCCACCAAAACTCCCGACACACCTTCACTATAGCAGTGCACCGTCTGGTCTGGCCCATCCGTAGGAAGATATCAAAAAAGGGGGCCAGTCCCAAGCTCTCCACCCGCTCACGAGGACTACCATCACCAGCTAGCAAGGACGCCCACAACTCTCCTACCGCCTTAAGGGAGCTACGCCCTTTCATCTTCTTCCCCTGCAGGTAAACACAGCACGGGTATGTATCATTACTCGCATTTAAATAATAATATTTGTACGTACTTGTATTATTTTGTTATTAAATGAAAAATTCCCGTACCTGCATCCCAACACGGGAATGAAGTCCCGTGGAGCCATGACGCTCCTGACCCGCATAAAAATCAGACTGGTTCCTCAACGGAAAAAACAATCTCGAAGAGCGGTAGTTGCGAGAAGCCCGTCGCCTTCCCGCATCAAGGTCCCCGCCAGCGTCACTCCTGTCGCTCTCCCCGGCGCCATGGTCACCTCCCTCTTCATCATCACTACCACCATTGCCGCCGCCATCGCTGCCGCCATTACCTCCACCATTGCCGCCGCCATTGCCTCCACCATGGCCGCCGCCACTGCCGCCACCATGGCCACTACTATTGCTGCCACCATTACCACCTTGGCTACCACCATCACCTCCATAACTACCAACATTCTCATACCCACTATCAAAACTATCAAAACTGCCAAAGCTTCCACTGCCACCAGCACCGCCGTCGCCATAACTGCCGGCATGACCAAAGAGACCACCAATATCGCCGGTGTACGAGCCCAAGGATTGATAATCTGGGCGATTTATCATGGAAATTACATCGTTGACCCAATCTGGAGGATCCATGGCAAATCCTTCACGAATTTAGTACCAAAACAGTGAATTCACTCGAATTTCTTCACACCAGATCTTGAAACTTCGTAACAATGGCGGAAGAAGAAGAAGAATGGAAGAAGAAGAAGACGGTCGCGGTAAAAGGCCGATCGCCAAGAATTCTGACCAATCCAGGAAAAGGCCGATCGACCCTTTTATTAAGGGCCGATCGGATCTTTATTTTATGTTTCTTCGTGATAGATGAGCGGTGAGGATTTAATCTAGACCTCGCCGATCCTCGTCAAAATGCCTCTGGCCAATCAGGAGAAAGGGCCGATCGGCCCTTCCTTTTCCGCACCTCGATAACGGTCCCTTGGTCTAAATCCTTGACTAGACCATTAAAAGGCCTCACCCCTTTCCAAGAATCAGATATTCTCATTTATTACCCTTTTTTATTACCCATTATATATTTCCTTTTTAATTTTCGGGTGACCCCACATAGTCATATTCTCATAAATTCCGGGTGACTCCTACACAGTTAAAACTCTTATTTTTCGGGTGACTCCCACACATAGTCATACCCTCACAAATCTTTGGGTGACTCCCCGTACAGTCAAATCTTTGGGTGACTCCCCGTACAGTCAAATCTTTGGGTGACTACCCGTACAGTCAAATCATTGGGTGACTCCCCGTACAGTCAAATCTTTGGGTGACTCCCCGTACAGTCAAATCTTTGGGTGGCTCCCCGTACAGTCAAATCTTTGGGTGACTCCCCGTACAGTCAAATCTTTGGGTGACTCCCCGAACAGTCAAATCTTTGGGTGACTCCCGTCTGATCAAATCTTTGGGTGACTCCCGTACTGATCAAATCTTTGGGTGACTCCCCGGACAGTCAAATCTTTGGGTGACTCCAGGACGAGTCAAATCTTTGGGTGACTCCCACAGACAAATAAATCTTTGGGTGACTCCCGGTCTGATCAAATCTTTGGGTGACTCCCCAGGACAGTCAAATCTTTGGGTGACTCGCCAGACAGTCAAATCTTTGGTGACTCCCCGTACAGTCAAATCTTTGGGTGACTCCCCGAACAGTCAAATCTTTGGGTGACTCCCCGTACAGTCAAATCTTTGGGTGACTCCCCGTACAGTCAAATCTTTGGGTGACTCCCTGTACAGTCAAATCTTTGGGTGAATCCCCGGACAGTCAAATCTTTCAGGGACTCCCATATCCTTGAGTGAGTCCCACACGATCACATCATTGGTTTGAGACGCCACCCGTCCTCCATTCTTGGGTACTAAATGCCCACTTTTCTAAAATACGATTCGGCTTGATTCCTCTTGGGATACGTAGGTAGCCCGACAAGGGTTCAGCCACTCAACCTACCTGGTCATCTTTTCATTTGTGACTCAGCTCGAGTCCAAACCTCACATCCGTAAGCTCATCATTTCCCCTCCTGAAATCCCTTTTTTCAGGACGGATCCTATCTTTATCGTCGACCCCACTTGTTTTACAAGAAGCGTCGCCGAGGGGCTACTGTTAGTACCCGGTCCTAAAAAAGGGTATTCCCATTTAATGTGTTGGGCTGATTTAATTAGGGTTGACCAAAATCTCTAATTAATTTGTTAATCTTTTTATTCCCTCCGCCGTCAGTAGTTCGCGTGGAAAGTACGTCAGGAAGAAGTGCCGATCGACTCTTTTTATTAGTGCCGATCGCCTCTTTTTATTAGTGCCGATCGACCCTTATTATTAGCACCGATCGACCCTTCCTTGATTGTGCCGATCGACCCTTATTATTTGGGCTGATTGACTCTTTCCTCGGTCCAGCCCATTTCTCGAAGCACTATAAATACGTGCACTCGGTACCCATTTTCAAGACACAGTTTTCTCACGGAGAAGTCAAGACTATACTTGATTCTCCCTTCCGTACATCTCTCAACATTCTTCGAATCTTGCTAGATTCGAATCCCAAAGCCTTGCTACAATTGGTAAGTCTTTTATTCCGTACTTTATTATTATTATTGCTGTTTACTTGCATGTTTAATATGTTTTAATTGTGCCTTTATGCTAGATTTAGGACTATTTTAATATATTTTTATGCATAGCAGAGGATGATCTAAGGTTTCGTCCAAGAAACCCGATGGATCTAGGAACTATTTCTTTCCTTCCACCTTAGTAATAATCATCCCATGATTAACAATTCCCCAAGGATGAACATTGATTAGTGCACCTTCTGAGGGCCTAAATCAAAGGTTCTAGGGTGTGATCATCAATTAATTCTTTCTCTCCCCTCCTCCTTATGCATGATCCCGCTTCTTCTATCTATTCCTGTAAACACCACACACAACCAACATCCCACATGCTAGAAAGACCGATCCGTCGGGCAATAGGAGTGATAGCATTTCTTCTTCTGTTGTAACTTGACCCCCGAACCCAATCACATGTTTATACTTTTTTCAATGCTTTGGGCTATATCAAAGCGGCGTGGCGACTCTCAAAATTAAACTAATAATTTTAATATGGTTTAAAGCGAGTGTCACTTAATGAATATCCCATTTCGATCCGACTTTACATGATTACTAATTTTAAAACTTCCGAATGCGCGTTGCATCGGGACGGGGTATTCACAGGGTAACAAGTCTATCTCTCTCTCTCTCTTGCTTACTACTTGCTTAATTACAATTCCCCCCCTTCCACCTGGTAATTGAGCTCTATCTGCTTCAATTATTAGGTGGCAACTGCCATCTCTCTGTTTAAATGCGATTTGCTTGATCCAATTGCGTGTTCATAATGTGGTCTTATTTGTAATTGCAATTTGGTTGTCAAGGGAGTGTGGATCTCCCATATCCATACTCCTTTGGCCGATCTGGTATTGATTCGTGCTATATTTAATTGATTTGGTATGATGATTTGATTGGATCTGGTATCTTTTGATTCTGTTCGACAATTTGTAAGGTTCCTGCAAACGGTAAACATGTGTCACGCGACACCTCGTGCTAAGCATGTCCTGTGTCACGCGACACATGGTGACCATCTGCAGAGGATCATCATTTCAGTTGTAATCTGTATTCAATCCTCGATGTAAAGTGGGATGTGGCCTCCCATAGTCAATGGCTTACGAGTTATATTCCCCTTTTTGTGAGTAATAAAATAAAGCACTCTTATGTATTTTGCACATATATTGTCACACACTTTACACAAACATTTGGATGAATTGAATGTTGAACATAGAAAGACTCGTCTACGGATGAGGCGTGTTGGGTGAACTCTCGGTTCTTCCCAACATGTAACCTGACCCCGAACCCATTTTTTCTTTCAAAAAGGTTTTCAATGTTTCCTTAAAAACGGCATGGCGAGTCTCATTTTATTAATTTCCGGCGAGCGTTCATTCAGGGTCTGATACGTTTTAGTCCCTGATCCTCTTCTCTTCCCGTAAGAGAAGTAATCTCGGGTTAAAACGGCGTTCCGGCCCCGTTCCGTTACTTTTATGTCATTTACAATTCCGGATCGTTTGATCCGTTGAACGTCATTTACTTTCATGTCATTTACAAATTCCGGATCGTTTGATCCGTTGATCGTCATTTACTTTACGCAACTTTACAATTTTGGGTCGTTTGATTTCGTCGATACCGCACTTTAAATACTGTCATTTACAAGTCTGAGCCGTTTGGCTCGTGATAGTATTTACTTATCAAAGTTCGATTCGCAAAAACGATTCGTTGATCGCATATCATTTAATGCTTTTTTCCCGTAAAATCGCTAACAATGTAATGCCTGGTTCAAAACCGGAGTTCGACATTCGGACTCTCTTTCAAAAATGCGCAAAATGACGTTTGGCATCCAAACGATCATCTTCAAACTTAAAAAACCCGACATTTGACATTCAAAACTCATTTAATGTTTTTTTCCCGTAAAATCGCTAACAATGTAATGCCCGGTTCAAAATCGGAGTTCGACATTCGAACTCTCTTTCAAAAACGCGCGAAATGACGTTTGGCATCCAAACGATCATCTTCAAACTTAAAAAAACCCGACATTTGACATTCAAAACTCATTTAATGCTTTTTTCCTGTAAAATCGCTAACAATATAATGCCCGGTTCAAAATCGGAGTTCGACATTCGAACTCTCTTTCAAAAACGCGCGAAATGACGTTTGGCATCCAAATGATCATCTTCAAACTCAAAAATCCGACGTTTGACATTCAAACGCTCTTTTCTTAAAAAGTCAACATTTGACACTTAAAAGATCAAAATCAGCATTCGCGCCAGTTTTCCTAAAAAAACTTCAAAACCGACGTTTGTCATTCAAACGCTCGCCTTTTCAATCAGAATCACAAAAATCAAACGTTTGACATTCAAACCAAGATTAAGCTTGTCATTCAAGCCCCCATTGTCAAAATGCAAACACACAGACACACACGCAGGCATTTTCAAGAAAGGTAGAAAGACTCGTCATACGAGGCATTTTGGGTGATCTCAAAATACTCTTCCTGAAACGTAACATGACCTTCGAACCTAACAATCTCTGGTACTCAAAAAAGCCTTTTCCAAAGTTTTTACTACCAATAAAAATGACACCATTTTCACAAAAGCCATTTTTCAACGTTTGGGCTCAAAATACAAAACCGCGTGGCGACTCCTCTCCTTCCCGAAAGAGATGTCTCAAACACCAACCCCGCGAAAGACAATCGCCTTTTCGCCACACGCAAAAATTTGGGTAATTTCAGTAGGCCTTAATCCCTCTTTTGAGAAAATTTGCACAGTGTGTGCCGTGTTTTGTGATGGGTTACATGGGGAAAATAATGTGCAATGTGTGCCGTGTTTTGTGACGGGTTGTTTTTGTTTTGCCGTGTTGGGATGGACTTTTTATGCTTTCGTTTCCTCTTGGTATTTTGCATTAAGTACTGTGATTGACGTACCTTTGCTGTGTTTACCTGCAGGATGAGGGGCCTTTGTCCGGTAAGGCCAAGAAGATGAAGTCTCAGGGGTCGCTCGAGGTGGTAGTTGAGCTGTGGCAGCATTTACCGGATATCTCCAGGGAGGGTAGGCCGAGTCCTAGGAGGCTGGTCTTTGCTTCTGGTTTGGGTGCGTTCGTTGAGAACCAGGCCGGGATTGCAGAGACGAGGAAGAACAAGAGCATCTTCCTGGCCTTGTCTGAGTATTGGTGGGACACCACGCATACCTTCCATCTGAGCTGGGGAGAGGTGACGGTGACTCCCACCGACTTCGCGGCGATTACTGGGCTTTCCTACAAAGGAGGTCCAGTGAGATGGCGGGACAGGATGTCCAATGGGACGCTGGCAGAGATGCTGGGCTTCGCGCCTTCTCCTCGTAGGGGCCTGGGCATGTAATATGGCGATGTGGAGGCGCAGATTACGTCCAACATCGGGGCCTATCACCGGGGTACCGGCTTGGTGACGGCTGAGCAGCTGGCGTGCTCTTTCTTGTGGTTTGCTCTCTCCGAGACTTTGTGTGGGCGACTCCCAACTCCGGACCTATAAACCGTATCCCAGGATGGAGGGTCCCAAAATATACCATTTCCAAAAAAACTTTTCTTTACGATAACTTGAAAAGTATACAACACATTTTTAAAACCATTTCAAAATAACCTCTCTACACGGAGGCGATAAATAAACCTGTTTCAAACCAAACTCAACCTGTTTTAACAAACTATACAACGAGAAAGGCTATACACAAGCCAACCATAAACAAACCAAGTTTAAGTTACTTACAACACGATACAAATGAAACATGTTGTAAAACTTTATATACAATACATTTCCCAAAAGAATAACAACCAAATACAGCCCCAACTCCCAAAAGAACTCATACCCTGACAACCCAAAAGGAGTCCAAACTCTTCCCCCGGCCTCACTGGTCCGGTCCACCTGCCTCAGTAGGATCTAAAACAATAAAGGGAGAAGGGGTGAGATAAAATCTCAGAAAGTTATTATGTATGCAACAATATGCCATACAATATGCAACACATAAACAGGTTGCTCACATTGGAAAACAGTAAACACATTACGTTACCTTTTCCTTCTGACCAATAAGTCATATACAATGCAACACACAATCAGGTTTCCAATAACACATTGGGAAACAGTAAACACATTCCGTTACATTTCCCTTACCTTTCCATCTGAATCATATATAGTACAACGGTGGGAGGGATACTCCGCTCTCGTGAAATGCTAGTGCTTATTCATGTCTTATATGACCCCGAACAGAGATCCATATAAGTTATCAGCTATCTGTGCCTGACTGCACATATACACAGAAGCTGCGCACCCCCAGACCATGGCCACAGACGGGGAAGAGGTCACAGGTATAAGGCAATCTAAACAACTTATGAAATATCTTCTCATATGTGTTAGGATCCCATATACCCCCACAATGATCAGCTGATACCATCATAGTCAAGCATATCACAGATACTTTAACATAAGTCCACCCTATGGGACATCAATATACATAACATGGAACTATAACTCATGTTAAATCAATCACAATAGTGCACATGTATTTCAACACTATTGAATAACAACAATGCAATGACATGGTATTCATTACTCATGCTCAACCCAAGAAAATGTGCAACAAGTATTTGAACACTTTGTACACAATCAACTATGATCAGGTAAGCACTTATGGCACAATTTATATCACATAAGTCTTACAATTTCATTTCATACCATGGAACCTAGAAACAGGGTGGTATCCCTCTTGTTCAAACCAAGGAAATAATGCCCTACTCATTTTTAGGCACTATAGAGCAAATAACCCTACATAGGTCATCACGTAGGGGTACAATAACATATAAGTAGCCCTACGCCATCACAATACAACATTGAACAACTTCCCTTTAGGGTTCAAGTTCAAAAAACCAGGTTTTATAACATTTGGTTCAAGTTTCATAATCGCCTCTCAAGCATTTTTGAGACATTATTTAAGGACCTTATCAATATATTTTTGGCCCAATTCAAACTCCATTATGCAGTACTAAAGTTGTAATAAATACAGGATCAAAAAGTGTTCCAATCCAAGTTGTTTAGCCTAGGTTTCCAATGCCTCAAACATGGACCAAGGCTACAGTGTAAACGGATCAGCTTCAAACTTGCCTTTCAAGCAACTTTGGGTCAATATTTAAAGCTATTGCCAATCTCTTTTTGGCCAATTCCAAGTTCTACAATGTTGTACTAAACTTGTACTAAAAGTATAGTTAAAGAGTGATTAATACTATACTCATTAGACTAGGTTTACAAGCTTGCAAAGGTGCTCACTCAAGGCAGTTTTGAGCACGAGTCATGTAGGATAGCACGAGTCGTGCATCTCCCCTGCACGACTGCACCATGGTTCACGACTACCTTCCACAAGTGTCCCCTGAGGGCCACGACTCATGCTCATAGGCACGAGTAATGCCCTTCCACTAGAAACCCTTGCTGCAGTCGAAACATCAGTAGAACACACAGCAACAACAACAGTTTCTGCCACCTTTGCTCTCAGCTAACTCAAGGCAATTTACAGCAGGAATAAACTTTGTTTGGGACTCTAATATACTCCCTTTAAGTCTTATAACACATATACAACATGAATACAACAAGTACCAATCTATAACACCACCCTAGGCCATGTGAATCAACACCAACCTAGTGTGTTTCCTTATCAAACATCACAATACTTACCCAACTTCTCAATAACCCTTCACCAGTTCACAATAACATGATTAAACACAAGTGAGCAGTTATTGAATTAAAACCATAGTAACTTACCCAAGGATTATCAAAATAAAAGAAGATGAAGGTGGATATCTTGCTCCTATCAACTTCCTTTGCAATAAATCCAAGTTGAAAACAACAACTTCTCTAAGGCTGAATTTCTACAATTTTTATAAGTTAAACAAGGGTTTGGGAACTTCCATGGCTGATGGAAACAAGGAGAAGGCTGAAGAACGTAAGTAAGCTTCCTAAGGAAGCTTGAAGAAGATATACTTAAACATTTTCATAATAGCTCCTCCAAGTTTGAACTTTAAAAAACAACTACCTTAAGATTTGTTTTACACTTAAGCTCCTCAACCATTTTGAACCACTTTCAACCAAGTTTTAAGTGTCACCAATAAACTACACAAACTTCCTTTGTTTAGACATTATAGCATTAAATCAAGTTATAACGTCTAAAAATTACATAGTGCAACAAAATGGCTCAAAATGAACACGTAAGAAATCAAATGTCAACAAACCAAGGATGATATGCAAAGCATACCCAACCCCACATGCTTCACGTGTAACCAAGAATGTGCCTAGGCTTAGGGTCATGACACTCACTCCCCCTTAAATAAATTTCGTCCTGAATTTGGACTTAACTTACCTGAATGATCAAACAACTCAGGATACTTTTGCCTCATCTCTGATTCCAATTCCCAAGTAGCTTTCTCAATGGTGTGATTCTTCCAAAGAACTTTCACCACGGGAATACTCTTGGTACACAATTCCCAGACCTGCCTCTCCAGAATCCGCAATGGTACCTCAACATAGGTCATATCCACCTAGACATCCTCAGGAGGAGAACTCAACACATGTGAGGAATCATAGCAATACTTCCTCAACATTGACACATTAAACACATCATGGAGAGAAGAAAGAGATGGTAGTAGAGCCAAACGATAGGCTAACTCACCTACCTTCTCTAACACCTCAAATGGACCAACAAACCTCGGAGCCAATTTCCCTTTGTTGCCAAACCTTTTGATCCCCGTTCTTGGTGAGATCTTCAAGAACACAAAATCACCAACCTGAAAGGATAACTCCCTTCTTCTCGTGTCGGCATAACTCTTCTGAAGACTCTGGGTTGTCCTCAATCTGTCACGGATCACCTTGTTCTTCTCAGTTGAGTCTCTAACCAAATCTGGATCCCAAAGTCTAGCCTCACCAACCTCGTCCCAACACATTGGGGACCTACACTTTCTCCCATATAGTGCCTCATATGGTGCCATCTCAATGCTGGACTGGTAGCTATTATTGTAGGCAAACTCCACTAAAGGCAAATGGTCTTCCCAGGATAACTGGAAGTCCATCACACAAGCTCGTAGCATGTCCTCGAGAATCTGAATGGTCCTCTCTGTCTGCCCATCAGTCTGAGGATGAAATGTTGTAGTGAAGCTCAACTTAGATCCCAGGGCCTCATGCAAAGCCCTCCAAAATCGTGAAGTGAATCTCGGGTCCCTATCAGACACAATGTTGACAGGTACTCCGTGCAATCTCACAATCTCGTGAATATACAACTGAGCCAATCTCTCCAAGGAATACTTGGTTGAAACTGGATGGAAATGAGCTGATTTGGTCAACCGATCCACAATCACCCATATAGCATCCATCTTTCGCGGAGTAGGAGGCAATCCAGTCACGAAATCCATAGAAATGCCCTCCCACTTCCACTCAGGAATATCAAGTGGCTGAAGCAATCTAGCTGGCCTCTGATGCTCCGCTTTAATCTGTTGGCAAGTCAAACACTTTGACACGAACTCTGCAATCTCCTTTTTCATGCCATTCCACCAGTAGCCCCTTTTCAGATCCTGATACATCTTGGTGCTTCCTGGATGAATAGCAAATCTGGACTTATGGCCATCCTCTAATACCTGCCTTTTGATTTCTGGGGAAGAAGGTACACAAATTCTGCCTTTGAAGGTGAGAATTCCATCTTTGTTAAATTAAAACTCCCCAAACTTGCCATCTTGCAATTTCTCCCTAATTTTCATCAATTTATCATCATGTAACTGAGCTTCCATAAGATCTCCATAAAGAGTAGGAACAGCTCTCACATTAGCAAACAACATATCACCTCTCACCTCCCGAGATAGCAAGGATGATAGATGAGCCTTACGGCTAATAGCATCAGCTACCATATTGGCCTTCCCAAGATGTTAAGAAATGACACAATCATAATCCTTCAGAAGCTCCAACCATCGCCTCTGTCTGTTGTTCAGTTCCTTCTGAGTAAACAAGTACTTCAAACTCTTATGATCTGTAAATATCTCAAACTTTGCCCCATACAAGTAATGCTTCCACTTATGCAAGGCAAACACAATGGCAGCCAACTCCATATCGTGGGTAGGATAATTCTGCTCCGCTGGTGATAACTTCCTCGAAGCATACGCAATTACCTTTCCATTCTGCATAAGAACACATCCCAGACCCTCTTTAGAGGCATCACTGAATATAACAAAGTTCTCACAACCCTCTTGAAGTGTAAGAATAGGAGCTGAAGTCAATCTCTTCTTCAGTTCAGTAAAGCCAGCTTCACACTTAGCATCCCAAACAAATGGTACATCCTTCCTAGTGAATCTGGTCAACGGAGTTGCAATCCTCGAAAATCCTTCAATAAATCTTCAATAGTACCCCGCTAAACCAAGGAAACTACGAACCTCTGTCATAGTAGAAGGTTGTTTCCAGTTGACTACGGCCTCAATCTTTGAAGGATCCACTGCAATACCATTACTGGATACCACGTGACCCAAGAAAGAAATATGTTCCAGCCAGAATTCACACTTGCTGAACTTTGCAAACAACTGTTTCTCACGAAGCACGGATAAGACAATTCTCAAGTGCCTCTCGTGATCTTCCATGGATTTTGAGTATACCAGGATATCATCAATAACAACAACCACGAAATTGTCAAGATACGGCTTGAAGATCATGTTCATCATATCCATAAAGACTGTCGGTGCATTGGTCAACCCAAATGGCATAACAAGAAATTCATAGTGGTCGTACCTTGTTCTGAAAGCTGTCTTAGACACATCATCTGGCTTGATCTTCAACTGATGGTATCCGCTACGTAAATCCAACTTAGAATATATAACGGAACCTTGAAGTTGATCAAACAAATCATCAATGTGAGGAAGAGGATATTTGTTCTTAATTGTAGCTTGATTCAGTAGTCTGTAATCAATACACAATCGCAAGGTACCATCCTTCTTCCTGACAAACAACACTGGTGCTCCCCAGGGTGATACACTGGGATGAATAAAACCCCTATCAAGCAACTCCTGCAACTGAAGTTTCAATTCTTTCAACTCAGCTGGAGCCATTCTGTAGGGTGCCTTAGAAATTGGTGAAGTACCTGGCAATAAATCAATACAAAACTCCACTTCTCTATCTGGAGGCATACTATACTCAGTTGAAAATACGTCACTGAACTCATTCACAACTGGCACAGAAGATAACTCAGGAGATTTCCTATTAGAGTCTAACACATATGCCAAGTAACCTTCACACCCCTTAGATAACAACTTTCTAGCCTTTAGTGCAGAAATAACATGAATGCCAAATAAAGATTTATCAGCATCAAAAAAAAATACAGGCACATCAGGCATAGAAAAGGTGACTCGCTTTCTGTGACAGTCCACCAAGGCATGACAAGAACTCAACCAGTCCATGCCTAAAATAACATCAAAATCTTGGATTGGTAACTCGACCAAATCCACTGGCAATACATGCCCACAAATAATGACCTCACAGCCATAATAGATCAGAGAGGATTCGAGGTGCTCTCCCACAGGAGTAGAAACCTCTAGCACATAAGGTAACAACATAGGTAACTTATGCAATGTAAATGCAAAATGAGATGCCACATATGAATGAGACGATCCAGGCACTACCAGAAAAAGGTCATTTAGCGACGAAAATTTCCGCCGCTAAAATTATATTTCCGTCGCTAAAATAAATCACCGACGGAAAAATTCCGTCGGTGGTCCGCCGCTACCAGCTCGTCGCAGTGCTCCGACGGGTCAATTTCCGCCGCTATTTTTTTCTTTTACCGACGGAATTAATTCCGCCGGTGAATTAATGGTTTCAGCGACGGAAAATTCCGCTGCTATATTAATTTAATTTAATTAAATTTTCATTTCAGCGGCGGAAATTTCCGTCGCTGTAATAAAAATTAATTTAATTAAATTAATTTCAGCGAAAATTTCCGTCATTTGTAATAAAATTTAAATTAAAATTAAATTATTTCGGCGGAAATTACCGTCGCCGAAATTATTTAATTTTAATTTAAATTTTATTACGGCGATGGAAATTTCCGCCGCCGAAATCAAAAATTAAATAAAAATTAAATGATTATAGCGGCGGAAATTCCGTCGAAATTAATTTATTTAATTAATTTTTATTTCAGCATTAATTTCAGCGACGGAAAATTCCGTCGCTGATTCTGAAATAAATTTAAAAAAAATAATTTAAAATATCAATAAACCAAAATTTTTTGTACCTGATATAACATTTCAATTTATAAAACTAAAACTATAAAAACTAAAATTCAATTATCGGCGTACCAAATAAAAACTAAATACCACCGTACCAATTCGGGAGGAGAGGGGAGAGGGGGAGGGGGAGAGGGGGAGAGGGGGAGAGGGGGAGGGGGAGGTGGGAGGGGGAGAGGGGGAGGGGGAGGGGGAGAGGGGGAGAGGGGTGGAGCGGGGGAGAGGGGGGGAGGGGCTCCCGCGGGTACCAAATGTCTCAAATGTTTACAAACAAGTATAATTTAATACAAAAATGTCTAAAAAAATCCGCAATCAACCCGGGGGACGCGGAAATTACCCCGGGAGTCTGGCCGAGATGAGCCATCAACGGCGCCAATTGTCTTTGAGTCTCGCATGCTTTGTCTTTGTATCTCTCGCATGACGTCGATCGTTCTCCTCCCGCATCTGCGTCCGAACCGCCAAAGCATCCGCAAGCTTTGCCCGCTCGCGTTTCTCCTCCTCCAACGCAGCCTCCAGAGTGTCGACCCTCGGATCATGAAACGTGGGCTGGGCTACATTTCGCCGACGGCCGGTCGACATCGACGGGCATTGTCGCCCGTAATCGCCCATCCCTAACACTCGGGCTCCTCTCCTTGGATGTCCCCGAGAGGTGACCTCGTGCCAAACATCGAGCACGAAAGGGGACGGGCTCGCCGGGAGGCGTTCCTTCGGGAACAACGGCGGCTTGATATGCAGACTGAAAAATAAAACAAACAATTATAATCATATACACAATGTAAGGTACATAAATAAATTTACATATTCAAAATCAAGTCATTTAATGATAGTTTACTTACAAAGGCATTAGCAGATCGATCGTCAACCCATTGCGGAGGTTGATCGGGCGCTGTAGAATTCCGAATATGGGTGCTAGCGTAAACATCAACAAAACTGATATTCGGACCATACTCCCTTTCCTATAAATAAAATAAGCGAGATTATTACTTTGAAATTGTATATATAAATGCAACATTTAAACTGATTTAAAAGCATGCATACACTACATTTACACTAAAACTATGGATTTCATAGCATCAACATTGGCTCCCAGCTAACATACGTACATAAACCTATTTAAAAGCATCCATACACTACTACATTTAAATTAACAATACAACATTGAACAACTTCCCTTTAGGGTTCAAGTTCAAAAAACCAAGTTTTATAACATTTGGTTCAAGTTTCATAATCGCTTCTCAAGCATTTTTGAGACATTATTTAAGGACCTTATCAATATCTTTTTGGCCCAATTTAAACTCCATTATGCAGTACTAAAGTTGTACTAAATACAAGATCAAAAAGTGTTCCAATCCGAGTTGTTTAGCCTAGGTTTCCAATGACTCAAACATGGACCAAGGCTACAGTGTAAATGGTTCAGCTTCAAACATGCCTTTCAAGCAACTTTGGGTCAATATTTAAAGCTATTTCCATTCTCTTTTTGGCCAATTCCAAGTTCTACAATGTTGTACTAAACTTGTACTAAAAGTATAATTAAAGAGTGATTAATACTATACTCATTAGACTAGGTTTACAAGCTTGCAAAGGTGCTCACTCAAGGCAATTTTGAGCACGAGTCGTGTAGGATAGCACGAGTCGTGCATCTCCCCTGCACGACTGCACCATGGCTCACGACTACCTTCCACGAGTGTCCCCTGAGGGTCACGACTCGTGCTCATAGGCACGAGTCGTGCCCTTCCACCAAAAACCCTTGCTGTAGTCAAAACATCAGCAGAACACACAGCAACAACAACAGTTTCTGCCACCTTTGCTCTCAGCTAACTCAAGGCAATTTACGGCAGGAATAAAATTGGTTTGGGACACTAATATACTCCCTTTAAGTCTTATAACACATATACAACATGAATACAACAAGTACCAATCTATAACACCACCCTAGGCCATGTGAATTAACACCAACCTAGTGTGTTTCCTTATCAAACATCACAATACTTACCCAACTTCTCAATAACCCTTCACCAGTTCACAATAACATGATTAAACACAAGTGAGTAGTTATTGAATTAGAACCATAATAACTTACCCAAGGATTATCAAAATAAAAGAAGATGAAGGTGGATATCTTGCTCCTATCAACTTCCTTTGCAATAAATCCAAGTTGAAAACAACAACTTCTCTAAGGCTGAATTTCTACAATTTTTATAAGTTAAATAAGGGTTTGGGAACATCCATGGCTGATGGAAACAAGGAGAAGGCTGAAGAACGTAAATAAGCTTCCTAAGGAAGCTTGAAGAAGATATATATAAAACATTTTCATAATAGCTCCTCCAAGTTTGAACTTTAACAAACAACTACCTTAAGCTTTGTTTTACACTTAAGCTCCTCAACCATTTTGAACCACTTTCAACCATGTTTTAAGTGTCACCAATAAACTACACAAACTTCCTTTGTTTAGACATTATAGCATTAAATCAAGTTATAACATCTAAAAATCACATAGTGCAACAAAATGGCTCAAAATGAACACGTAAGCAATCAAATGTCAACAAACCAAGGATGATATGCAAGGCATACCCAACCCCACGTGCTTCACGTGTAACCAAGAATGTGCCTAGGCTTAGGGTCGTGACACTTTGTTCTCGAATCACTCTACCTCGGCTCCTTTTCCTCTGCTGGAGAGCTTAGTGGATTTGGAGAGAGTTGGTGAGATTGCTTGGGGCGAGGCAGGCTTAGCCGAGCTCTATTTTTCCTTGGACCGATTTAGCCGAGGCATGGCCAGTTCCTTGGGATGCTTTGATTTTGCTATGGAGGTTTGAGTTTATTGTTGTTTGTGATTTAGCAGTTTGTCATTTCTCCGTTTTCTTTTGTCCTGAGCTTTATCTATTTTCGTCGCAGGTGTGGTTTTATGAGATCTTTCGGTGCTTTTCGTGGGATCGGGATGCTAAGGCCATGGAGGCCTATCCTGCTATGCTAGGCTAGGCCTGTCAGTTGAGGAGGAGGAGGACGAACAGGGGGAAGCTCACCATCGCCTATCGAGATATACAGGAGTTCCTGAAGAAGGATAGCTTGGCGGAGTTTGAGCTGTATCCCTGGGCTCGGTATGGCGGCAACGAGCTCGAGGGTGGTCCCGTGGTGACACAGCAGAGGAAGATGTTATGTACTTGGGGGAGAGGGTCTTTTGGCAGCATGGCCCTGGTGTGCCCTCTATGGCTTCGAGGGATCCTCCTTTTGGGATGATACATTCCCTCGACATGGATGTGTTAGAGTACGACAGGTACTTGGGCAGCGTGAGTGCCAAGGAGTTTATTTTGTTTGGCAAGGCATACGGGGCCTTCATCAGGAGGAAGCTGAAGACGCCATAGGTATTGGCGAGAGAGAGGCGGGATGGCCCACCACATCCTCCAAATGTTCCGGTGCCTGGGCCGGACTTTACATATGTGCGCGGGGATTCGTCGAGGCGGAGGGCGTTGGTACCCGTCCCTGAGCAGGCTCCTGCTGCCTATCGGGTTGACCCGGATGCGCCGGTGAGTGTGCTTACTCTTTTCCATCTTGGCATCTTTTATGTATTTTTCTCTTTTTGTTGAGTATGATTATATCTCTTTTGCTGAGCATTTCTTTGGTTGTTTGCTTGTGCAGGTCTCAGGGAGATCCTTTGACACGTTGACCCACCGTTATGTGGCGATGTGGTCTTTTGCGAAGAAGATGGCGGGGAAGCTGTCTTGCCGGTCTTTGCGGCGTGTGCCGCCGTACGAGCCGATGCCTTCGAGGCATTCTATGGACATTCCTCCGTCGAGGGCTGAGCCAGGGCCGCAGAAGGAGGGACCCATTCGGGGGCGGTATAGTACGGATGCAGGGACGTCTTCGGGGGTCTGGAGGCCACCGATTTTCCACCAGTTCTTGCCTGCGCAGGAGTCTTAGGGAGAGGGTTCGTCAGAGCCTTCCTTTTTTGATCATTTCACTGGGCACGATCCTGCAGATTACTTCGAGTACTTGCCTCAGGAGGGGGTCCAGTATTTGGATGACGAGGGCATGACTGGCGAGTTTGCCGAGATGCCTGACTTCTCGTTTGCTGAGGTCGATGATGACGAGTCGGAGTAGGGCTCATTTGTTTTCCCTCTTTCCATTTTTTTTGTTTAGAAACAGACATTTTGGGTACTTGTAATAAAACACTTGTATTTGCACAGCCAAGTATTTTATTTTAAGATATAATGTCGTATTTTGTGATTCCCGGGGATTGTCCTTGGAATTGTTGCTAATTTATTATTTGTGCATGCCACGTGAGCTGGGAGTGCATTTATGGGTAGTGTATGCTTGCCGGAAATGGCTTTGGCCAGAATTTGGACAGTTTGGAGCAAGGTCCTGCTGGGAACAGTGGCTGTTGTACTGTGTGCTGGAAATGTGGGATCAAGTTGCAAGAAGGTTCGTACGGACAACCTAGGCATGTAAAAAGGTCCATACGGATCTTCTTTGCTTTTGGGGAAAGGATAAGTGTTTTCAGGATGTCTGAACTTTCCCCACTTCCCGTTTGCAGTCATTTCGAGCTTTCTCCCCCATTTTCTCTAGGAACCTCCATTTTTCCCATGGATTCTTCGTATGTTCCAAGAATTTTGTCGAGGCTTTCGAAGGAGAGGCAAGCATTATTCCTTGAGCGGATGAAAATGTGGATGCGACACCGTATGAAGCATCATAGGCAGGCTTTTGAGGTGAGGTTTCGACTCTACTCGGTTTGGTCCCTTAAGGAGTTGGTTCCTGATTGGGAATTGTTGCAGGCTGTCGTGAGTTTCTGGGACGTTTGGAGGCATGTGTATAGCTTCTCCTACAATGAAATGACGCCCACTTTTGAGTATTTTTGGGCTTTGATGGGAGGACCGTAGGTGGAGGCCATCTCGCTTCCTTTGATTGGCGGTGTTGCTGTGAGCGTGAAGCTTGCATGCTTTCTTCGGACTTCATTGGAAGAAGTGCAGGGTATGACCTTTGATTCTGATCACATTGACATTTCTGCGCTGTCGCAGCGGTTTATGAGTGATGACGAGAGTGACGTCTCTGGGATGCATTTGCCTTGTGCGTGATAGCAACGCTTTTCATGGTCAGCTCCCTTGGGGTATGCGATGGCGCTTTGCTGGATGTGGTAGGGCACTGCAGAGCCGGAGAGGATATAGTGCCATTGGTGTTGGGGAAGACCCTTCATGGCATTGATCGTCTGGCGACTGGAGATAGGTTCATGATATGCGTGAGGCTCTGGCGTCGTTTAGCCCGTGGACATTTGCTCAGCGTCCTCTTGTATCGGATATGGATTAGTCTGCCTGGGAGAGATAGATGGCACAGCTTGGTACACATCAGATCCGCTGGTGGGTTCCGCATTGGGGAATCGAGACTAGGAGGGCCTTTCAGGAAGGGTACTATGTTGTCATAGTTCCAGGTTTGTCTTGGTCCTCCTTTTACATTTGGTCGCTTGTTTCCCGACAGTTCGGGATGAGGCAGGAGCCTTTATTGGGCTGGGATGACCTTGCCACAACGGAGGTGACTCCTCTTTGCATGGCAGCTCCAGGTGCTCTTTTGTATTTTCTGAGGGTACGGAAGTTTTCCACTTTCCCTCCTGTAGTGCTCCTTCGACGTCGGGAGAGCGTTGTATTGACCACCGAGTACCTGGATTGGTATGAGCAGCGCGTTGGGCAGTCCCAAGTGGTTCTGGGGAGCAGGCATGAGGCGATTCTGGGGCCTGATTGCCGTCGTAGCTATTGTCTTAGGAGTTTCAAAGCCTGGTCTGACCTCAGGATGTTACAGGAGACGCTTTGTTTGACTATGAGACCAGAGTTGACCTACTTACGGAGAGGGGTCCTCTTTTACAGACTCATAGGGAGGAGATCCGAGCCGAAGCACGAGCGAATGAAGCCCTACGAGCTGTTGGATTGTTTGACTTTACGGGGAGGACCCCTAATCTCGGAATGAGAGAGGCAGAGCTGGCTCGTGTGGAGGAAAAGAAGACTCGCTGGGGACGAGGGAAGAAAGGGAAGAATGGTGAGGGGACAAGCGCAGATGGCGCGGAATGACCTCCTAGATATCTATTCATTGCATTGCAAACACATTATTTGGTAAATGTATCAAGCTGTCTTTTAGCATGTTGTGAACTTGAGAGTAGACCGTGCTTGAACTCATCAAGAAATGTTGTAATCGTTAGTGATTTGTGATTTACTTTTAAAGCTTTATCGAGGTGCAAGATCTCTTGTTCGCCTTTTGTTTCTTTTGTGAGCCTTGATGATGTCCAACTTTAGACCTTTCTATTGTCTTTGCGAACTGAAGTAGCCTGGGCCTTGACGGCAATCCCTTTTCGCCTGGGTTTTGTATTTGAGTGGGAGGTTGGATGATCCCTTGACAAGTTGTTTTGACGGTCTTTTTTGTGGCTTCCTTGCCTCTTGTTTGTTGGCACTGGGCTCTCGACCTCTTGTTTCAATAGCTTCTGCTTGAACTTATTTTTTTTTGAACCGCGTGAGGGCGAAGATAAGCCCCTGGCTTGTAAGTTGACATGGGTCAGTCGTTTGATGTTGAGTGACCTTCGGATGTCCTTTGATGTTGCTGCCATTGTTTGACTTGGTCAAGGTGATGTTAGGGGCATGCTCTTTGGAAAGTGCGCAGTTTGATGGAGGTGTTGATTGACATTCAAACTTTTGACTTTTTTTGTGTGTTTTTAGACCGGACCAATTAAGGTTGCCTACATTCCCCCAGATTTGAGGGCTTAGGTCTGCGTAGTTCGACACTACAAGGAGTGCCAAGAGATGCACAGTTGGTCTTCTTTAGGTGAAGTATCTGCGAAGTTTGCTTCCGTTGACTGGATTCATGAAGGGATTGCCGTCTAGGTCTATGTTAGTGTAATCTGCAGGTGATATCGCAGATGATTTCCCAAAAGTCCAGGTGATATCGCAGATGATTTCCTGGACTGAAAATTATATAGTTGTATATTTCTTATTTGTTATTTAATGGACTAACGTGCTAATATGGTCTGTATAGTCTATGGTTTATGGTTATATTTCAGGGTGCAATAGCATCAAAGAAGGAGCTAGACACGTGTGGAAATTGGAAGAAAAGAATTAATACATTTTATGTATTAATTCGTAACTTTGGCAAACAACAACAACTCTTATGGAGACTTTGTCAAAGGTTGTTGCTGAGTTATAGAAGAAGTACAAGGATGATAAAGCAAAGGAGTACAAGGCGTGGAAGCATGGCTTGAGGATTAAACAACTCGGTTGCTACAAAATAGGAAGTGGGAGCTAGAATTGTGGAAACAAATTAACCCACTCTCCCTATACTTCCTCCACGTGCAAGACCAGCCCCAAGGCTGTTATTGGAGTAGCCTTCAAGTAATTGAAGACTATAAATAAGCTTGGAAGGTTTATTTGAAGACATGCCAATTATTTCATCACATTCACACCTTCGAAAAGCTTAGAGATAGAGTTCTTTGTTTAGTTCTTTTTAATCCTTTCTCCCTTGTAATTTCGCACTTGATTACCTTGGTGTCAAGGTGTGTGAAGGCTAAAATAGGATTCCGTTCTTTATCTCTTGTTCCATAGAGCTTAAAATAGATATAGCTATAGGGAACTTTCGGCTTTGTAACTTCATTCATAGTGATTATAACGTCTTGCCTAAGAGGCACTCTCAAGTTATATTTATATAACTTGAGAAAAACAATTTTGGTGTTTTTTATTCCGCTGCAAACTCTTTTACAAAATTGTTTTATTTTCGAAGTGTGTGTGTGTGCCATCCCAAGTGCTATCGTTGGTGCTGTTATCACCTTGGATATCACTTGTGATTCAAGCCGTGACAATTTCAATTGGTATCAGAGCCTCTCACTTGACGATACTAAGTGTTTGGTCCTTTTTATCATGGCTTTTGATCCTGCAAATCCAGACCAAAAACGTCTTCCTGTTTTAGATGGTTCGAATTATGCATATTGGAAAATTCGCCTTCGCTCGCATATCAAATCAATTGATCTTCGAGCATGGCGATCTATAGTTCATGGGTACTCTCTTCCACTATTACCTCCTGATGAGGATGGTGATGTTCAGGTTAAACCTGAAGGTGAGTGGACTAATGAAGAGATCACCCTGGCTAACTATAATGAGAAAGCTCTTAATGCTATCTTTGAGTGGGTTGACATGCATATTTTTAAACTTGTTCAAAATAGTTCCACAGCTCAAGAAGCTTGGGATATTTTACAAAGGTTTTGTGAAGGTGATTCTAGTGTGCGTGAAAACAAACTTAGAGGTCTTACTGGCAAATTTGAAAGGTTGAGAATGGGTGAAAGTGATACCATTTCCTCTTATTTTGAAAAATTGTTTGACATTGCTAATGAGTGTCAACTTTTAGGTGAACCTTTTACAAACAAACAATTGGTTTCAAAGGCTATTAGAATTCTCCCTGAGCGTTTTAATATTAAGGTTTCATCTATAGAAGAGGCTCACAATATTTCTACTATGAACATCAATTCCTTAATGAGCATCTTAAAAAATTTTGAGTCAAACCTTGCTGAGCAAAGTGAAGCTTCTAAAGGCAAGAGTGTTGCTTTAAAAGTTCAATCCTCTAGTGGTTCAACTAATGAGGATGACGAAATTTTTGAGGAATTAGGTGAAGATGCCAGTGTTGCCTTACATACCAGGAAATATAACTCAATGGTGAGAAAATTTAACAAAGAAAATGTGCAGGTAAAGGCTAAAGAGCAACAAGCCAAGGTGTACAATTCAATGCCCAAGAGGACATTTCCATCTACTCAGAAAGGTGGTCCCATAAGGAGAGCATCATCAGATCAATCCAGATCTGATCCAAAATACCTTGAATCAATCCAATGTCATGCTTGCTCTGGATGGGGTCATTACTCAAATGAGTGTGCTAACACTCTAAGGAAGATGGGAAAGAACCTATGGGTTTCTCTCAGTGACAATGAGGATGAAGAGACCAATCAATCTGAAGATTCAGATCAAACAGCAATGATGGTCACAAACTGTGACTCGGATTCTGTCAGTGATACCCCAGGTGATATCCAAAATGGGATAGCACCTGAGATATCATCCAACAGGTATACAAATTTAAATTTGATAAATGTTGTTTGTTTTGTGGGTTCTGTTAACATGGATGCAGGTTGTTCACAAGATGAGAAGGAGTTCGACAAGGATGAACTCATTTGTGGTCTTAAGAACCTTTGCAAAGAATTGGTGGATGAATGGAAGAAAGAGAACAAGAAGGTGATCTCTCTGTCCAAAGAGGTTCAAGACCTAACTGATGGCTTGACTAGATTGGAAGTTCAACTCACAAAGAAGGATGTGGAGCTGGACAAAGTCAAGAGCAAACTTACTCTTGCCGAGACAACATTCAAGAAACTCAATACGAGTTCTACCAAGTTAGATGCAATTCTTGGGTTGTCCAAACCACTCAAGGCAGGTATGGGTTTTCAAGAGTCTTTAAATGCTATTACATCTACTTTGTCTAATACGGAAGATAAGTTAGTTTTTGTTAAAGAAAGAGATCATGTTGAACCAATATCTTCGATAAGTCTTCGACAAGGTAAAAATATGTAACTCTCAAGTTACTCTACTTGACATTTGAAAAATGATTGCAAAACTCTCTTAAAGAAAGCAGTCCAGTTCTGTGTGATACCGAAGTGCTACCTAGCATGTCAGATATCACCGTCAGCCGAAGAAAAATTATCAAAGTAGGAAAGTGTGGAAACCTAAGTCTAATCTGATATGTGATGTTGTATGCACTGCCTTAAAAACTAATGTTGAAGGTTCATGGTATTTTGATAGTGGTTGTTCTCGTCATATGACTGGAACAAAAATATTTTTAAAGGAATATGAACCTATTCAAGGTGGTAGTGTAACATATGGTGGTGGTGGCAAGAGTAATATAGTAGGAAAAGGCGTATTAAATATACTGGATTTCTGCTTTGAAAAATGTTTTGCATGTTGATGGGTGGTAACTAATTTAATTAGTATTAGCCAACTTTGTGATGACAACCTTGAAGTAAAATTCAATAAAAACACTTGTGAAGTTTTTGATTGTACCAATAACGTGTTATGACTGGTACTAGGTCAAGTAATAACCTGTTATCTTGTTGAGGATAAACAAGTGTGTCATTCTGAGGGTTGATGATGCTACCTTATGGCATCAAAAGTTGGGTCATGTCCATTTTCGTAACATTGTGAAACTCATTAATGCTGAAGCTATAAGAGGTATACCTAGTCTGGACATTAGTACAAAAATCATATGTGAAGATTGTTTAAAAGGTAAACAAACACGTGCTACCCATAGTGCTACCCAACATAATGAGGAGTATTTCGGGACAACGCACTGTTTTCAATTAATGCATATGGATTTAATGGGTCCAGTTGAGGTAGACAGTTTAGGAGGTAAGAAATATACTTTTGTAATAGTTGATGATTTTTCTAGATTTACTTGGGTATATTTTTTAAAAGAAAAATCAGAAACTTTTGAAAAGTTTAAAGTCTTACATGCTAAAATCAAAAACATGTTTTCTGCTCTTATCATGCGAATAAGGTCTGATCATGGAACGGAGTTTGATAATTCATTGTTCTTTACTTTTTGTGAATTAAAAGAAATTAAACATGAGTTTTCTGCTCCTAAAACACCTCAACAAAATGGGGTGGCTGAAAGGAAAAATAGGACCTTACTTGAGATGGCACGTGTGATGTTGATTTCAAAAAGAATTTCAAAAAGATTTTGGGCTGAGGCCATAAACACAGCTTGTCACACTGTAAGTACCCAAATCTGGCTCATGCCTTCCGGTTAAGTTTCCCGGCAATTCCGGCAAGTTTTCCGGTAATTCCCCGGACTTTCCTAGAGTTCCGGAACAATTCCGGAACTGTTTCAAATCACCTAAGGGGATAAGAGACTGCTTGGAGCCAAAGAAACACGTTTTTATTTCATGAGGAATTCCCTTCTAGAAGACTGCCACTTTGCATGTTTCTAGAAGGATCCAGATGTGGCTACTTATGTCGTGCGACATAATAGGCCATGAAACCTTCTAGAAACCTGCCACCTTGCATGTTTCTAGAAGGAACTGCATGTGGCTACTTATGTCGTGCGACATAACCAGCCAGAGAGAGTTCTAGAACCATGCCACCTTGCATGTTTCTAGAAGGAAAACGGTTATGGCTTATCATGTCGTGCGACATAACAAGCCCATGCAGGCAGCCTATAAATAGAGGCCTTCACCTCTCATTTTAGACACACCTCTTCCACCCCTCAGTCCCCCTCTATAGGGAATACGCCCAGAAGACTCCTCTCTCCTCACATACCCCCCAAATCACACTAATCCTCTCAAATCAATCACACACACACTTCCCACACACACACACTTCCTATACACATCAAGAACCCAAGGTTCTCACGGATTCAAGGCTGGACATCAGCTCCGGAGGAGGATGCTAGAAGGCTCCTATATCTAACTTGATATAGGAGTTGTGGATCTTCAAGGGTAACGCTCCCTTCCTCCCTATTTCTCCCTCTTTTGAACATATGTAGTTTAATCCACATAAATGACCTCAAATGTGATGTAATAACTGAGATCTAATCTTTGCATATCTATTTTTAGTCTCAGATCTTATAGATCCATCATTGTTTTACACATCATTTCACATAATCAAACCATTTTGACATTGTTTTTGCATGAACACTCGAGATGAGTGTGGATCCCTCATATCCACACCTTCTTGAAGTGTTCATAACTGAAATACTAGCTCCCTGAGACCTATTGGTGAAGTAACTTGGCTATTTTAAGGCCTTGTTACCTCTGTAGATCTCAGTTGCTGAAGCTCTGCAAAGTGGCTAGTTATGTCACGCGACATAGGCAGCCTATGTCACGCGACATAAGTAGCCAGTTTGCAGATTCCTCATCCTTTCAGCTGTAATCTGATGTTTGCCTTCTTTTAATGCATCAATCTGCATTTAAAACTAAAACACTTGCATACAGAGCAGCATCATTTGCATTAAAAGGATATCTTTTTCACCAAAATGACATCTTTGCTTTAATGGTGCATCCTTTGCACTCAAAAAACCCCTTTTCACATAAAAGATGCACTCTTTGCATTCAAAAACTCATTTTCATACTCAAAATGCATACTTTGCATTAAAAAAATCATCCTTTGCCATTTTCATGCATCATTTGTGCATTAAATACTATTTTTCAACATAAAAATGCATTCTTTGCATAAAAATCTTTTCTTTGTACAAAAAGCATCCCCATTAGTAACCTTGGAACGGACCGGTGTAAAAGATCCTATCTTTACGTCGTTCCTTCCATTAAAGGTTCCATAACCTCTTTAGAAAGGGACAACCTCGAACCCTATATCTCCAATTATCGCTTAAGAAAGAGTAAGAAGCCTCTATACGAGCTCGACCGTCTTAAAGTGTAGGATTGATGGGCTAAGGACCCTCCTTTTCTAAAGAACCTCATCTTTGACTATAACGAGAGTCATTCTCTCGATCACGCAAGTCCCGAGGTTAAAATGCGATGATCACAAGTCACAAGATGAGGACGGGATCATAATCCCGAACACATAAATTCCAAGGAATCCCGAGTGACAACCAACAAATGGTTTGTACGTCCGGAAGATAACTTGGGACATTCCCCCTTTTTTTTTATTCTCAAACACATGCACACAAGGAAGCACGCAAGCAAGCACGATTAATGAAATCTTGGGAGACTTGCTCCGGCAAGGCACTTTGGGTGAACGCCAAACGTTCTTCCCAAGGGGTAACTTAACCTCCGAACCCAAGTAAAAACCTTTTTTTCAAAATTTTGAGGTAATCAAAATGGCGTGGCGACTCCGTTTTTCAAATTAACTCGGATGTCTTCAAACTCGCGTGAATCCAACAAAATTTGGGCACCACATTCACAGTTTGGCGACTCCGCTGGGGAAAACCCAAAGGAGAAAAGCTTTTATTTTCAAAACAAAAAAATTGATACTCGGTATATAGGTGGAAACCACTTACCCTTCCTGTACACTCCCTGATGTGGGAGTTGGGATAACCGGTGGTTTAACAATCCACGTACCAGTATCCCTTTTCGAAAAAAAAATTTTTGAAAAAATAAAAGAAAGCTTTTCCCTTTGAGCGGGTTAGACTCCCATCGCCGATTTCATTAATCATGCTTGCTTTCTTTACCATGCATTGCGTCATTTGCATCTTGGAATCTGTGCATACTTTGAACGGGAAACAACCCGAAAAATAGCAAAAGGAGTGGAACCTGGAAAATTGATCCATGCAGTCGTACGGCTCAATCCTCATGAGATTCTGACCGGGCGACCTCAGTGGCAATTCCACCAGGAAAAATCATGGTTAATCTGGCAGTCCTAGCAGCTTGGGGCTACTCAGCTCCATGACTGACTGGGACTCCCAGAAAATTTACGTGCTTACGTGTTGCATTCTCCCCCGTCCCGAAAATCATTCCTTTAAAACACATTTCTGAAAATCTCTGTTTTAACTCAAAAAAGGAACATTTTTAGGAGACCGCACACTACGCGCACCTGATATATCCTGTACACTTTGCACGCACGTCCTTCAAACCCGAGGGTGGTTCCAGCTGCAGTCACGGACAGCCTTACGATGCTCCCGGGCGCGCACGGAATCATCCCAACCTCCCCATGGCAGCCAGTGTCGACCAATGCACAGTCCGTGTCACACGTTTCAAAAAACCGTGACTTTTGGTTGGTTTTTGGTCTAGTCCGTGTCATATAGCCCAGTTGCATACCCTCGTAAAGGTCAAACCTTAGTTCATAACGGAAGAAGAACTCTGCCAAAATTCCGACAAGGAAAAATTGGCGAGATCTCAACTCCAACATTGACTATTGACCTTGACCTGCACGGAATGCGTAAGAGTCAAGACCGAGTCTTTGCCAACAAATCAAAAGATCTTTCGCTCAAGCGAAGCTCTGCTAAAATTCCGACAAGGAAAAATTGGCAAGATCTTGACTCGGCATTGACTTCGATTCTAACTCACGCCCGGTGTATGCAACGAAGTTCAATGTGACACTGTGTCATCCGGCTTTTGCCGTCCGACCCATGCCTATTATATTCTCGGACATTACCGAAAGTCAAAACGTCATTCGCTCAAGCGAAATTCTGCCAAAATCCAATCAAGGCAGAAAGACGAGACTTTCCTGGTATTGCCTTGACTATAATCCGCATCGCTCGTGCGTTAAAAGGTCCTATGACCCGCTAGACCCGTTAGGAGCGTTCTTTACTCTCGGTCGGTGGGATCCGCGTGCCCTATAGGACCCTCGCCGTGGGCCTGCCACCCCTGGGAGGTCGAAATACAGGTGGAATACGAGGGGCTTATAGACGTAGTGACGGAACCCACTGATCCAGGATCTAGAGTAGTTGCGAAAAAGAAGGGCAAACCCCCTTTTCCAACCAAATAGAAATAAATAAAAGACATTGTTTTAAGTAAACTTGAACAATTAATGTAATCATAATTGCATGGTCCTGTCTCTGAAATCCCTAATCGAGACCTCCTCGGTCCGATTTCCTATCCCGACCTTTCATGGTCAAATCCCTAATCGATACCCCCTCGGTCCGATTTCCTATCCTGACCTTTCATGGTCAAATCCCTAATCGAGACCTCCTCGGTCCGATTTCCTATTTTCCTATCCTGACCTTTCATGGTCAAATCCCTAATCGAGACCTTTTCGGTCCGATCTCCGATTTTCGATCTTGTCTTTTCAAGGTCTCATCTTTTCCGATCAATTAGGATTAGGAGAAAATGTGTTTTAAGCAAAAGTTAAGCGATAAGTGCATGTTACTTGAGCTTTCAGCCTAAACACTTGCCCCCGAGTCTAAACCTCACCCATCTCCGAGTCTAAACCTTGCTTACCCCGAGTCTAAACCTTATCCACCTTCGAGTCTAAACCTCACCCATCTCTGAGTCTAAACCTTGTTTACCCCGAGTCTAAATCTTGCCTACCCCCTAGTCTAAACCTTGCCTATCCCTTTCCCGCAGCGAGAAAGAAGTGGGCTAGAATACTGGGTCAGCGGCTTTTCAGAAAACCTTAGGTTCAGACAGTCCATCAGCTCAGAGAGTCAGAATGGCAGATTTGACAGAAAACAGTGAGGGTGCAGGAAATCAGATGTTTAGGAAGGAAGAGTTAGTCCTGGCTTTGGAAAATGCCCAGAAGGTTCATGAAGAGCAGCTGTCATTGCTCATCGGTGCTCTTCGCCGCAATGGAGTTCAAGTAACAGTTGACTCCAACGGTTCTCTGGTAGTGGTCGAAGATGAGACTCCAGAAGTAGCCATCTCAGCTCCCCCGACCTATAACCAATACCTTCCTCCATCCACATATGATCCCTTGCCAAGGATCACTTCTCCTCGGTCCTTTCTAACATCCCAGCTCATCAGGGCTCCATCCCCCTCAGCTCCTCAGAACGGATTGGGCTTTACCCCACCTGTCTCTCAGTTTCAGCAATACCTGCCAGTCTATACTCCAGCTTCACATAATCAGTCTGAGATATGTGGCTATGTTCTGAAACCCCTATACCCGCCTGAATGCGATCATGAGTTGCCAAAGGATGATCCAAGTTTTCAGCTGTCACCTACCAGACTTAATGAATTCAGTCGTCAGTTTCACCAGTTTGCTACTATGGCTCCCTCTGCTGATACAAGTCCTGTTGCGAGAGTCCCCGTTAACCCCCATGTGGCAATACTGATGGAGCAAGTGAAACAAATACAAGAGAAGCTTGACCTCATGATGAGCATCAATACTCCATTGACCCAAGATGTTGAACCAGGCAAGGAAATGACTCCACCAAGCATAACCCAATGCCATCAGTACCAAGCAGCAACCGTACCCAGCTCAGCACCAGTTCCTCACAAAGGAAAGGGTGTCGTAGCTTCCTTCAGCCAAATCCAACAGTGGAACCAACTGGACAATGGAAATCCAAGCCTGGAGAACAGCAATGTCTCCGAAAACCCCGCTCCTTTCATTTTGACAATGCGGAGATGCCTTTAAGCAAGATCTTTGGAAAAAGATGATGAAAGAAAAGCTGATAAAGCCATTGGAAAATTGGAAGCCCAGGAACCACAATGCTCAGTTGGATGAGTCTAAGCATTGTCTTTCCCATCAATACCCTGGACACGACACTGATGATTGCACCTATTTGAGGTATGAGATCCAGAAGTTGATAGAAGATGGGAAGCTCGAGAACCTCCATGGGCCAAAAACAGAAAGCTATGGTAAGAGGTCGATTCGGGAAGTGGAAGGTCAGAAACGTCAGCCTGATAATTTTGGGATGCCCATGAGCAAAGTTTTCGATGATTTGATGAAATGAGGCCTTCTCACACCTCTCGAGAATTATAAGCCAAGAAACCCCAGTAGAGTTGACAGGACCAAGTTCTGCGAGTACCACAAGCATTTTGGGCATGTGACAGACAAGTGTGTGAATTCCGAAGAAAGAAATTCAGTGGCTGATCTACGAAGGAAAGCTCAAGCTCCCTGACAGTCCAACTAGTGAAGAGTAGCTAGACTAGGGCATACCTATCCTTAAAAAAAAAAAAAAGAGAAAAAAAAAAAAAAAAAAAAGAAAAGAAAAATTAGTCTCTCAGTCGACCTTCGTAGGTTCTAGTACTTTTTCCCTTTCAATCAGGTCCTCTACGGACATTGTAATAAATCTTCAATTTTCTATAAAAAGTCTTCTTCTTTTCTTGCTAGACTTAAGGCATTATTTGCACACCTACATTACATTTAATGAAATGGTTTTATTTTATATGATCACTTGCATTGCTCAACAAATAATCTATCGAACTAATTAACATTCTGATTAATCGGTGTGAGAAAGTCAACTAATGCCATCAAGCCATACACTTTCCTCACCCCGCAAAAGGCCTTCATCAAAGCCATACACTTTCCCAAACCATGTCCTCCCCATCACCTTGACCAAGTCAACAACGGCGGCATCATCAAGGGACAGCAAAAGGCCACTCAGCTTCAAAAGATTGACCCCGTGTCGGCAACAACCTCAAGGATATCAAGAATGTTCAAGCAGGGGCTCGCCTTGGTCCTCGGGTGCTTTAGAAAATAAAAAAATGTGTAGTGCAAAAAGAGTAATACCCAGCTAGGGAGTGAAAATCCCCCAAAAGGGCAAAGGTCTAGGCAAAAAAACAGAGTTGCACATATATAAAAAAAATCTTAGTGCAAAAAGAGTAATACCCAGCTAGGCTGACACTCCCCAAAAGGGGGCAGTCTAGGCCAAAAACAGGGTTGCACATATAAAAAACAAAAGAGGCCAAGGACCCAAGGCGCCATTAAAAAGCTTGACGGAAAGGCAAGATCAAAGCTCAGAGAATGAAAGTTGTCGATCGGGCGGTCGAAGCAAAGTCAGAAGCATTTCATCCTTTCTCCCCCAATGAAAGAGGAAGCAATTGAAGCAGCCGTCCAAAAATGACTTGGTCAAGGAATCATCCCGAGGCCCAAGCCTCACCATCCAATCTTTTCATCCGAGCCTTTTCACTAAAAGGAACCACAAATCCCATTTCCCAAAGCCAAACACAGTCCGGCCAAGGCCGAACTACGGCGACCTGAGCTCCTCACAACGAGGGGAACGTAGGCAACCAGCAATGGTCCGGTCATAAACATATCCAAATTCCTGAAAACCCGGTCTCATCAAATGACCTCTCCCATAAGACACAGTCAGATTCCAGAAAACCCGGTCTCATCAATGACCTCCCTATACACAAACTTTTCTTTCACACCAGCCAACCTTGATCCACGACATTGGTTGACTTTCTCCTCATGATTAATAAGAATGTTTTTTCATATCGATATTAGTGGTTGAATAACCCGAACATTAACAAAGGGTTTTTAAGCAATCTTGTGATCATTGTAAATAAAACAAGTTTTCAGATGTCTTGACAAGTCTTCCTTTTCTACATCTTAGGAAAAATAGTGCTAAACACTGATTTTCTGTCAGCAGGGGCTTCCATACACTTTTACCAACCTTTCTACGCTTATACTTTCTCAAAAGAGTCAAACCCAAAGCGAGTTTTTGTGCCTACATTGAATAAGGCCATCAAAATAACACAAAATCGGGACCTGTTCCCACCTTTCGAAAAATATGCCCCTGCATGTATAAATTCTTTTCTTTCACATCTTCTTAAGGTTGACTGATTGACTAAAAAAAAAGGGGGATAGGTTTCCCTCTTCTGCTACAATTCGCATTAGGACTGCCTTGACACTCTTCGAGTCTGGGGCTTTGCCAAGCCATTTCTTTAGACTGGGGCTTCTTTAGTCATTTTTGGGGTTCGCATCGGGTTCTTCACTAGGTCCCTAGATGGATTCAGTTTTGTTTAGATCAACCTCAGGATCACTTCTGCAGTACCAATCATATTGGAATTTTGTTAGGTCATCAGATTGGGGCTTCACCAAGTCACTTGTTCATAACCTAAAACTTTGCCTACTCAGTTCATCCAACCGGGGCTTTGCCAATGAAAGGATCTTTCCTTGCTTTAGTAAGACATGGGATTTTGCAGAAAGTTTTTCCTCATTGACAACATCTCAGCAACAACAGCAGTTCAGTCCGCACACAAGGGATACGACCCCACCTGTTTGAAACCCGTCTTAAACAATTCCCAAATACATTCCATATGTATATCCAGACCCAGTCCCTACCACGTTTCCAAAAAAAAATAAAAATCATCACCCCTAGGCCCAAAGTAACGTGCCAATTGCTAATGATAACGTTTTCTCCCAAAAGTGCCTCTGTTACTTCCGTCATAACGAGATAACGCCAGGCGACAGTTTCCTAATTGTCAAAACCTCAAGGATCCTAGACATCGTTCCTAACTGTCTAGATGAGGATTCTGAACTACGATCAAGGCTTGATTCCTGCGGGATACGTAGGTAGCCTTTCATAAAGGTTCAGCCATCCGACCACGTTGGTCATCTTTTCCTTTCTCCATTCTTCAATAAAAGTCTAGCTATCTGACCACATTGGTCACCTCTTTTGATTTGGCACATTCCTAGTAGGATCAGTTGTTTGACCTCCTAGGTCACCCCGTTTCCATCCTTATAGGGAGGGACTAATATCTCTTTGCCATTGTCCCAAGGAGGCCAGGTAGGTGACCTCTTTTGGTCACCCAATTCCAACCTGTGTCTGCGATTCCATTCCAGTTCCAAAGGCAATGAAAAGCACAGTTTAGGCTTACTATGTCGCGCGACATAACAAGCCATGTCGTGCGACATAACAAGCCACATCAGACAGCAGACATCAGCAGCTTCCTGTTTTCCCCAGGGCACTCCCCGACATATCAGAAGCTGCAAATACCAATCCTACACCTCTCAAATGCATAGGGAAGGGTTCATTTACCCCATGAACACCCATACATTCATATTCAAGCCAAAAATTCATTCAAGTCACCCAGTTCTAGCCATTTTTCGTACATCATTTCATAAATGTGTGCAAAAGAGAAAAAGGCTAGCAATGTACATTCAAACCAAAATAGACCAAGTCTAAGAAATGTGCATAAGCAAAAATAACATGTGTCTTCCCCAAAAGGGGTACAATAACCAAAAAAAGTCATAAATGCCTAAGGGGGGAAGGGGGGCTACTCTGAATCCTCTCCATCGCCCTCTCCATCATCCTCTCCCCCATCTCCATCCTCGTCATCATCCTCAGCCTCCTCTGGCTCATCATCAGGGTCATCCGAAGGTGCCTCATAGGCTATGGTCTCCGTGCGGTAATAGTCATCGAGCTCGGTGATAACAGCAGAGTCAAGCTCGTAGTGCCAGCGTCTCGGCTCCCTCATCCTCATCATCATCGTCTATCTCAACGGGTCCGTGAAGAGGCACATTTGGCCTCTTTGTCAGAGGCCTCGGTCCACTCATACCCCGCCGGTGCCCTCGTTGGTGCCGCGTCATCGTAACGGCTCTTCTTCCTTCTGAAGTGACCGGGTGGAGAGATATCGATTGAACCACGTGTGATCGGCAGCTGATTCTTCCAAAAGCTCATTCCTTTACGGAGCTTGCCAATCATGCCCACTGGCCGGTATAAGCCCCCGGTCAAGTGCTGTAAGCCTCGAGCCGATACATTACAAGCGGACATAATAAGTGTCAAAATACAGTTCTTGATAACAAAAAGAGATGCAAGCAATCCAAAGAGACGTAAGGAGCAATACTTACAGATTTAGAACCTCGCGGGAGCACCGGATGAGGATGAGTGCGTGACATATCAATATGGGCTCGCCTCATGCGACCGCCACCACGATAATCAATGAAAGTCGGGGCAAAGGAGGTCTAGCTACGTAGCCGATCGAAGGCCCAGCGCATGAGCACCATAACCAACCACAGTACAGTAGGGGACGAAGATGCCTAGCCACGTACAAAGTATAGTCCCCTCCCGTGTGTAGAGATGTCTTTGCCACGCCTACTATGAGCATCTACATTCGCCAGTGGCAAGGCGGCCACATCCTAGGCCGGGAGGATCATCGGGGATGCTGAGCATGCTAATTCGGCCCATCTTTGTCTATACACCCTCTCTCCTAGATCTGAGGCGTCTCAGGACAAACCTACAGATAGCTTGCGACACTCTGTCCAAGTGCGCGGCATGATCTAAATCCAAAGCGCCATAACGGCCGAGTCCGGGGAACAAACTCATCCTCATGGAATCCCTCTCGGGCATGTCAACGTATCGTGATACGAGGCGGTAATCTGCACCTCGAACCCTCGGTGTCCCTGCTCTGTTTCCTAGCATTCTTCGTCCACCGACGAAGAAGCGAGGAAAAAGTGGTGGCAGGAAACTCATCACAGTATCTGCCACTCATAACAGCCAAAGTACTCGAAGGCCCAAGCCTGAAAAGGAGAAGAAGAAGTCAAAACAGGGAAAACAAGGGATATAATGAAATGCGCAAAAGAAAAGAGATCAAGGTGAGAGAATACAGCGAAAGCCAGATGACAGCAAGTAAAATACTTCGCCTCCCCTCGGCTGACGTCATCTAGAGCCAAATACATCTCAGCCAAGCCAGCCTCGCCCCAGGATAGATTCCCCACAGTATCCCAGGCTCTCAAAAGCTCCAACAGTGAAATCAAAGCAGTAGATGCGCTGTTGATGAACAGCATGTCGGAAAAGCCCACCCATAAGAAAGCCCTAGCCAATCTCTCGGCCCTCAGCTGGCTCTCAACGGGATCATCAACCACAATGTAATCCCTACTCTGTCCCTCAATCGAGCCATGTAGCTCGCCCAACTCGTATCCATTCCCCTTCCTGATCCGGGGAATGAAACCAAGTAAGCCCATAAAATCAGCATCAGCAATCGGCTGGGGCTCAGCTCCCTGTGTAGGCTCCTCTAGGTAAAGCGGCTCATCCGTAAAGGGCAGTCCTGTGATAATCGCAAAATCCAGAGGAGTGATCGTCGTCTCACCCCAAGAGAAGTGGAACGAATGTGTGGTCTCCCACCAATACTCTCTGAAAGCTCTCACCAAATCTACACTCCTCTGAGTGTTTCCAATGGCCCTCGCCATCTCAAAAAATCGTCCTAGCCCGACGGCATAAATCATGCCCTTAGGCGAGTCTATCTGCTCCTGGCTACCCGGCAAGCTCTGCCATAGCCTGCCAATCGCCTCTGGAGAGCCACGGGTGCGTAATTTCTGCAAGAAAACATGGCAAAAGTATGAATATTTCGTGCTATTCCTTGAAATTATGATTTAATTCATAGCACAGTCTGAAGGCATTCAGTTCGAATCAATTTCGCCCAAATTAAAAAAAAAAATTCAAGAAACCCTAGGTTTCTTACCTCATTCTTCTTCCTGACATCCGAGATATGCTCATCGAGCTGTGGGTAGAACTCTCCCCTTTGAGCTTCCGGAAGAAATGGCCTTTGATTCCTTTGCACCCCTTTCCATCGATTTGCTAAGTTGGCATGTTGAGAAGCCCTTTTGGTGGGATAGAGCCTAGGAGGCATTCTTCAATTGAATCGGACTAAGAAGTGTTTGGATTTCTCTCGATTTCCCTCGAATCTCCCTCTCTGATGTTCGCTCTCTCTCTTCTCACTGACGCCCCCCTTTCCCCAGTGGATTCCGAACTACGATTATGGCTTGATTCCCCACTCGGGATACGTAGGTAGCCTTTTATAAAAGGTCCAGCCTCTCGACCAACTTGGTCACCCAATCCGTCTCGGCATTCTCCAGATTGGATCCTTTTCTATCGACAACCCCACTCGCCCTGCAAGTGACGTTGCCGAGGGGCTTCTGTAAGTACCCAAATCTGGCTCATGCCTTCCGGTTAAGTTTCCCGGCAATTCCGGCAAGTTTTTCGGTAATCCCCCGGACTTTCCTAGAGTTCCGGAACAATTCCGGAACTGTTTCAAATCACCTAAGGGGATAAGAGACTGCTTGGAGCCAAAGAAACACGTTTTTATTTCATGAGGAATTCCCTTCTAGAAGACTGCCACTTTGCATGTTTCTAGAAGGATCCAGATGTGGCTACTTATGTCGTGCGACATAATAGGCCATGAAACCTTCTAGAAACCTGCCACCTTGCATGTTTCTAGAAGGAACTGCATGTGGCTACTTATGTCGTGCGACATAACCACCAGAGAGTTCTAGAACCATGCCACCTTGCATGTTTCTAGAAGGAAAACGGTTATGGCTTATCATGTCGTGCGACATAACAAGCCCGTACGGGCGGCCTATAAATAGAGGCCTTCACCTCTCATTTTAGACACACCTCTTCCACCCCTCAGTCCCCCTCTATAGAGAATACGCCCAGAAGACTCCTCTCTCCTCACATACTCCCCAAATCACACTAATCCTCTCAAATCAATCACACACACACTTCCCACACACACACACTTCCTATACACATCAAGAGCCCAAGGTTCTCACGGATTCAAGGCTGGACATCAGCTCCGGAGGAGGATGCTAGAAGGCTCCTATATCTAACTTGATATAGGAGTTGTGGATCATCAAGGGTAACGCTCCCTTCCTCCCTATTTCTCCCTCTTTTGAACATATGTAGTTTAATCCACATAAATGACCTCAAATGTGATGTAATAACTGAGATCTAATCTTTGCATATCTATTTTTAGTCTCAGATCTTATAGATCCATCATTGTTTTACACATCATTTCACATAATCAAACCATTTGGACATTGTTTTTGCATGAACACTCGAGATGAGTGTGGATCCCTCATATCCACACCTTCTTGAAGTGTTCATAACTGAAATACTAGCTCCCTGAGACCTATTGGTGAAGTAACATGGCTATTTTAAGGCCTTGTTACCTCTGTAGATCTCGATTCTGAAGCTCTGCAAAGTGGCTAGTTATGTCACGCGACATAGGCCTATGTCACGCGACATAAGTAGCCGGTTGCAGATTCCTCATCCTTTCAAATGTAATCCGATGTTTGCCTTCTTTTAATGCATCAATACTGCATTTAAAACTAAAACACTTGCATACGAAGCGGCATCATTTGCATTAAAAGGATATCTTTTTCACCAAAATGACATCTTTGCTTTAATGGTGCATCCTTTGCACTCAAAAAACCCCTTTTCACATAAAAGATGCACTCTTTGCATTCAAAAACTCATTTTCATACTCAAAATGCATACTTTGCATTAAAAAATCATCCTTTGCCATTTTCATGCATCATTTGTGCATTAAATACTATTTTCCAACATAAAAATGCATTCTTTGCATAAAAATCTTTTCTTTGTAACAAAAGCATCCCCATTAGTAACCTTGGAACGGACCGGTGTAAAAGATCCTATCTTTACGTCGTTCCTTCCATTAAAGGTTCCATAACCTCTTTAGAAAGGGACAACCTCGAACCCTATATCTCCAATTATCGCTTAAGAAAGAGTAAGAAGCCTCTATACGAGCTCGACCGTCTTAAAGTGTAGGATTGATGGGCTAAGGACCCTCCTTTTCTAAAGAACCTCATCTTTGACTATAACGAGAGTCATTCTCTCGATCACGCAAGTCCCGAGGTTAAAATGCGATGATCACAAGTCACAAGATGAGGACGGGATCATAATCCCGAACACATAAATTCCAAGGAATCCCGAGTGACAACCAACAAATGGTTTGTACGTCCGGAAGATAACTTGGGACATTCCCCCTTTTTTTTTATTCTCAAACACATGCACACAAGGAAGCACGCAAGCAAGCACGATTAATGAAATCTTGGGAGACTTGCTCCGGCAAGGCACTTTGGGTGAACGCCAAACGTTCTTCCCAAGAGGTAACTTAACCTCCGAACCCAAGTAAAAACCTTTTTTTCAAAATTTTGAGGTAATCAAAATGGCGTGGCGACTCCGTTTTTCAAATTAACTCGGATGTCTTCAAACTCGCGTGAATCCAACAAAATTTGGGCACCACATTCACACACACGTCCAATAGGGTTTTTTTAAGACCTGGTACTAGAATGACACCTTATGAAATTTTGAATGGTAGGATACCAAAGGTTCATTATTTTCATACATTTGGGTGTGTGTGTTATGTTCTAAATGATCAGGATTACTTAGCTAAATTTGACTCTAAAAGTGATAAGGCTATATTTCTTGGGTATGCTCAGGACAGTCGAGCATATAGGGTTTATAACCTTAGGTTAAAAACCATTCAGGAATCAATTAATGTTGTTTTTGATGATTTAGCAAGTGTTACAGGTGATGGAGTACAGGAATCTCCATTAATATTGCTGGAAGAACTGGAGAATCAAAATCAAGTAAGTGATACCCCAGGTGCTGGCCCAAGTGTTGCCACTGAAGGGATAGCATCTCCGGTATCACCCAAAACCAATCCAAAGAAGCGAAAAGGATGAACAGTCAGATGATGATGCTCATGTGCATGATGATTTGAGAAGGGATCCACCAGCTAGGATCAGAAGAGACCATCCTTCCTCTTAAATTATTGGAAAAGCTAGTGAAGGGGTACGAACAAGGAACAAAGGACATTTTAGTGACCGTGAAATGGCAAGGTATGTGTGTATGTCCACCACATACCACAAGGTAAAATATTCCTGTTTTGTTTCTTCTTTAGAACCCAAAAATATTTCTGAAGCTTTAAAAGATAATTTTTGGATACATGCCATGCAAGAGGAACTTGAACAATTTGCTCGTAATGAAGTTTGGTGTTTAGTACCACGTCCTAGTAATACAAATGTTATTGGTACTAAATGGATTTTCAAAAACAAATCAGATGAGCAAGGAAATATTGTTAGGAACAAAGCTCGTCTCGTAGCACAAGGTTACACCCAAATTGAAGGTGTTGACTTTGATGAGACCTTTGCTCCCGTTGCTAGAATAGAATCTATAAGACTCCTCTTGGCTATAACTTGTTTTCTAAAAATTACTTTGTTTCAAATGGATGTTAAAGCTGCCTTTTTAAATGGTTATTTAAAAGAAGAAGTTTTTGTTGAACAACCAAAAGGATTTGAAGATCCTCATCTACCAAACCATGTATATAGACTTGATAAAGCCTTATATGGCTTGAAACAAGCTCCACGTGCATGGTATGGTCGCTTAACCTCTTTTCTACTTGAATATGGCTTTACAAGAGGTGAAGCAGATAGGACCTTATTTATCCTAAGGCATGGCAAAGTAATAGTCATTGTTCAAATCTATGTTGATGACATAGTTTATGGCTCTACTTCTCAAACATGTTTAAAAGATTTTGTAGAAGCTATGACATCAACATTTGAAATGAGCATGATTGGAGAGTTAACATTCTTTCTAGGCTTGCAGGTGAAACAATCAAATGAAGGAATATTCATTTCACAAAGCAAGTATGCAAAGAGCCTAGTAAAAAGGTTTGGGTTGGAAGGAGCAAAAAGTTCAAAAATCCCCATGTGTTCTTCTCTCAAACTTGGTAGAGATCAAGTAGGTGAGGATGTTGATCCTACTCTTTATCGTTCAATGATAGGTAGCCTTCTCTATCTCACTTCTAGTTGTCCTGATATCATGTTCAGCGTGTGTGTTTGTGCACGTTATCAAGCCAATCCTAAAGTCTCTCACCTTAATTCTGTCAAAAAGATAATTAAATATGTTTCAGGAACAAGTGAATTAGGGATTTGGTTTATTAAGGATACTAATATCAATTTTGTTGGCTTTAGTGACTCAGATTGGGCGGGGGATATGGATGATAGGAAGAGTACTAGTGGGGGGTGTTTTTACTTGGGCAACAATTTAGTTTCATGGTATAGTCGTAAACAAAATTGTGTTTCTCTCTCCACAAATGAGTCCGAGTATGTTGCAGTGGTAGTTGTTGTTCACAACTTATTTGGCTAAAACATATGTTAGATGACTATGGCCTAGAGAGTAATTCTTTGACTATGTACCGTGATAACCTCGAGTGCTATCAACATTTCAAAAAACCCAGTTCAACATTCCCGTACCAAACACATTGACATACGTCATCATTTTCTTAGAGATATGGTAGATAAAGGCCTAATTAACATTGATCATATTGATACTAAGTATCAACTGGCCGACATCTTTACTAGGCCTTAGACCACGAGAGATTTTCTAGTTTGAAAAGATCTCTTGGTCTTTGTAATCTACGAGTTCTGTTCGTCTGTGCTACCCTGTGTGATGTTATCACTTAGGGTAACACTTGTATATTAGTGTATTTTTTCTTTGGTTATTTATTTAAAAAAAAAAAAGAAAATGCTTTATTATTTGTTTAATCTGGTTAGCTTAGTTCTAACTGTGGCACATGCTGACCTTTTTGTTATGGTAGGTTATTATTTAGGTTAGCACGTCTGATATCATTCCCCTTCATATGCTTAAAGTGACAAAGTCACTAATCTTTTCTTTTTGATAAATAAAAGGCAAAGGCATTTTTTCATACTTTTCTCTCGAGCTCGGGGCACGGTGTTCGCTGCAACGATGTACTCTTGCCAATGAGAATGTATGAGGTGATTTATGCTAAGTATTAGGGACATGGAGTTCGCTACTACAGTCTACCCTACTTGAAAGGCATAGATCACTTGATCTCTACACTTGAAATATAACTTGAAGCACGGAGCTCGTTACTACGATGCTTTCTTGTTTAAAGAAGTGTATTGAGACGTGTCAAACAAGCAATGTACTTAAAAAGAATATAGGCATATAATGCCTAAAGTGCATGTTGAAAAATGCTCAGCTTATTATGCCTCAAATGTTTGAAACTGAAAATTATTTATCAAGGGGTTTTATATCATATGTGTTATCCTACGTGTTGCCATCATTGCCTTAACACATTAGTGTGTGCTATATTAGTTTTTTATTTTCTTATTTTCGAAATATTGTTGATTAATTTCTCAAAATCTGAAAGTCTTTTTAATTAAAGAGTTTACGATTTTGAAAACGTCTTCAACAAGTTTCCTTTATTTTTGGTAAACTTAATTAAGTAACTAACCCTTATTTATTTAATTTGTGCATATAATGTTTTGGGCTTAGTTACAAATTATTTAGTTTACTTATTTTTTGTTTTTTACGTTTTTACTTAAAAAAAAAATATCTTTTATTTTTTAAATGTTGCAACCGTGTTGTTTTTATTTAAAAAGAGTTGAGGTTTAAAAGGGAGTGGTTAGGGTTTTATTCGGTTTGTGTGGATAGGGATTAGTTTGAGAGATAATAGGGATTGATTAGATAGGTTTCATTATGTCAAATCAAATTAAAATCTTGTTCCCCATTAAATCTCTTCCTCCCTATTTTCACTCAACCTCCTCCGTTCCTCTCTCTAACCGTTACCCTCATCTCTCTAAAACCCTCCTTCCAGCGTCTTCTTCTCTCCCAAAAATCCTAGGTCAAAAATTCTTTCCAAAAATTCTCTCAAATCTCCATGGCATCTCCATCCAAAGCTAGTACCGAACCTTCCCACACGGACCAAATGCACATCTCACCTAGCATTGCTCCATCCGTGGCATCTCGCGTAGCTATGGAAACTTCCCCAATGATCACTCCAAGCTCTTCTCCACCAACAATGGCGATTGTTCCTACCTCTGGCCCCATTACCTCGTTTGATCAAGGCATTCCTAAGGTGACTCTCATCCCTACCGAGCCAAAAAGGAAGAGGAAAGCCCCAACTGCCAAGCTGTCTCCCCAAATCGCAAAAAGGAGGTCTTCCAACCGCATTAGATCAATCAAGTCCAAGGCAACTTCAAATACCTCTCTTGATCCAGTTGAAGTCTCAGAAAGCTCTATTGATGTGTCCTCACCCCATGTGAGTGACGAGAACTTTGAAGCAAACAAGGAAAAGGAGCCTTCTGTGGACTCATTTGATGCTTGGGTAGATGGTGATGAAGAGGAGACTCTCTCTGATTATCAGAAAAAGAAGGCCAAGGGCAACCGTGAGTGCTACCAGAAGTGCTAGCAAGAAGAGGATATCATCTGAGGTAACACTTGCCCCCTCTTCTGTTCCTAAACATTCCTCTAGTGATAATTCTGGTGATGAGGTCACTCAAACTAAAGAGGATAAAGCTTTTCCAAAACCTTTTCTTACTCTGGAATATTATAGGAAAGAAAATATGGAACTTTGGTTAAATAGTCTGAGTAAGAGAATTTTAAAAGAGAAGCACATTGATGAGGGTCAGTTGGAAAAGGAAGGAGTGGTTCAGTTTTTAAAGGACAGGAATTTTATTAATGCTAATAATCATGCATCAGTTTTTGTTGAGAGTGTCATTCGCAATTTCTTTGCCAATTTGCATGCTCACTTGGATGATGAAGGGTCTGCTAAATATGGAAAAGTGTTTGTTAGGGGAAGAGTCTATTCTTTTACTCCAGCCCTAATTAACAAAGTTTTAGGCCTCCCTAATGTAGATGATGAGAGCATTAGGGTCAATAGAGATGAAATGGTAAAATTGCTCACTCACAACAAACTGCAGTCTTGGCCTTTGAAAGAGAAACTTCATGCTTCTAGATTATCTTCTCTCTATTCTGTACTACACAAACTGTGCATCTTCAATTGGCTTCCTACAACTAATGAACCTATTGTGACTTTGGAGCATGCGAATGTGTTGTATAGATTGGGTAAAAATTTAAGGATTAACTTTGGAAGATTAGTGTTTAAACACTTAGCTTCATGGGGTAGAAAAAAGGAAGTGAACATTAGCTTTTTCCCCTATCCTTCTCTAATCTTCAAAGTTTTGGTATTTCAAACCTTGCCCATTGAAGCCTCTGATGTTTTCACCATCGAACCCGAGTATTATACCATTGATCAACAAGCGAAAAAGGGTAAAAGGTATACAAAAGATCTTCCTTGGAACAAATCTGATGAAACAACCCTGCTCCTCCCAAATGCTATCCCACGTGATACCCCAAGTGCTTCCCAGGTGTTGCCCCTCATACTTTTGCGAGAACCGATGCCGCAAGTATTCGAACAACATGATAAATCTTTTGGGCAACTACTGGACCATCAATCCCAAAGACTACAGCTTCTCAACTTCCCGCACAAACAGTCAAGTGCAATAGGAGAACTTGCGAGGGATGGGGTAAGCTTAAGCAGTAATGTATGCTTTTATTGATGAAATTTCTTCCCAAACAGGGGGAGGATCTGCTGCTGCTGGAACTTCTGAAGCTGGTGCTACTGCAGGTGCTACCACCAGTGCTGGCCCAAGTGATGGTGGAAGTGATAGGGAAGGAGATCAGGAGGAAGAAGAGGAGTTTGAAGAAGAAGAAGAAAGCTGAACCTGAAGGTTGACAAACCTGAAGGTTGATGTTGCCACTATCATATGGGTGACTGTTTTTGTGGTGGTCCTACAAACAATGTTTTTATTTTGGTGATGGTGGTGGTTCTTTAAACAATTTACTTTTATTTTGTTTATTTTTGCTAAAACACTTTAGTTTGTTTGTTAATAACTTAATCTGCTAGGTTGTTTTTTTTGCTAGTTTTTGGATGATATTTGCTACAATGGTTATGGTTTTTAATGGTTACTTAGTTTATTTCGAAAACTTTTTAAATTTGAAATAAATTAGTTTATTATGATAAATCATTGTTTAGGATTAGCTCCTTGATTAAGGGGGAGTTAATTTTTTTTGTGGCGATATTATTCTGTGTTCTATGCTGCGTACATTTGTATATAGACTAATCCTACAGACGGAAAGACATTGAGTTTGGAAAGAAATATCCAACTAAGGGGGAGATTGTTAGTGTAATCTGCAGGTGATATCGCAGATGATTTCCCAAAAGTCCAGGTGATATCGCAGATGATTTCCTGGACTGAAAGTTATATAGTTGTATATTTCTTGTTTGTTATTTAATGGACTAACGTGCTAATATGGTCTGTATAGTCTATGGTTTATGGTTATATTTCAGGGTGCAATAGCATCAAAGAAGGAGCTAGACACGTGTTGAAATTGGAAGAAAAAAATTAATACATTTTATGTATTAATTCGTAACTTTGGCAAACAACAACAACTCTTATGGAGACTTTGTCAAAGGTTGTTGCTGAGTTATAGAAGAAGTACAAGGATGATAAAGCAAAGGAGTACAAGACGTGGAAGCATGGCTTGAGGATTAAACAACTCAGTTGCTACAAAATAGGAAGTGGGAGCTAGAATTGTGGAAACAAATTAACCCACTCTCCCTATACTTCCTCCACGTGCAAGACCAGCCCCAAGGCTGTTATTGGAGTAGCCTTCAAGTAATTGAAGACTATAAATAAGCTTGGAAGGTTTATTTGAAGACATGCCAATTATTTCATCACATTCACACCTTCGAAAAGCTTAGAGATAGAGTTCTTTGTTTGGTTCTTTTTAATCCTTTCTCCCTTGTAATTTCGCACTTGATTACCTTGGTGTCAAGGTGTGTGAAGGCTAGGATAGGATTGGATTCCGTTCTTTATCTCTTGTTCCATAGAGCTTAAAATAGATATAGCTATAGGGAACTTTCGGCTTTGTAACTTCATTCATAGTGATTATAAAGTCTTGCCTAAGAGGCACTCTCAAGTTATATTTATATAACTTGAGAAAAACAATTTTGGTGTTTTTATTCCGCTGCAAACTCTTTTACAAAATTGTTTTATTTTCGAAGTGTGTGTGTGTGTGCCATCCCAAGTGCTATCGTTGGTGCTGTTATCACCTTGGATATCACTTGTGATTCAAGCCGTGACAATTTCAGTCTATCAGCTTCATGGAACCTCCGTAGAATATCTTTTGAACCACGAAAGGGCCGATCCATGTTGGTTCCCATTTTCCCAGTGGATTGGTTCGAGTGGGAGGCTTTTCTTTGAGTACCAGATCGCCTTCCCTGATGTCTCGGGACTTGACTTTCTTGTCGAAAGCTCTAGCCATTCTGCTTTGGTAGGCTCGGACGTGTTCCATGGCCTTTAGTCGTCGCTCATATAGCAGAGCCAGTTCGTCGTGTCGGCTTCGGAGCCATTCGACTTCGTTGATTTCTTTTTCCAGCAGCACTCGAAGTGAGAGAATTTCTAATTCAACGGGCAGTACTGCTTCCATCCCATATGTCAGGACGAATAGAGTTTCTGTCGTGTCTGTTCTGACTGATGTTCGATAGCCCCAAAGTGCAAAGTGCAGCTTCTCGGGCCAATCACGTCCTCGGGTGGTCATTTTTCGGATGATCCGTTCGAGGGTCTTGTTTGCTGCTTCTACGGCGCCGTTCGTTTGTGGCCGGTAGGGAGAAGACTTGTGGCGTGTGACCTTGAATTCGGCCAGCAGTCTGTCGCATTCTCCTTCAAAGTGGGAGCCGTTGTCTGATATGACCTCGTTCGGGATGCCGTATCGGCAGATGATGTTTTCCTTGAGGAAATGTGCGACTTTCTTGGAGGTGAGCACCTTGTAGGACTTGGCTTCGACCCATTTTGTGAAGTAGTCGATGGCTACCAAGACGAAATCGTGGCCGTTACTACCTGGCGGAGTGATTTTCCCTATGACGTCGATTCCCCACGTGGCGAAGGGCCATGGCGTAGTCATGCAGTAGAGATCGTAGGGAGGTAGATGATTGAGGTTGGAGAATCATTGACACTTGTTGCAGCTTCGGACAAAGTGAATGCAGTCTGCCTCCATGGAGATCCAGTAGTAGCCCATCCGAAGAATGATTTGCATCAGGGCTCTGGCGTTCATGTGGGGCCCGCAAGCCCCGTTGTGGACTTCGTTCATGAGCTCACTTGCTTTTTCCTGGCTGATGCAGCGTAGGTGCGGTCCTTGGTAGCATTTTTTGTATACCATGTCTCCAAGGACGACAAAGTGAGAGGCAAGGTGTTTTAGGGCCATGATGCTCTTGGCTTTGACTCCTTCTTTGCATTGGCCTTCTTCGTTCATGAAGGCGGTTTCCCCGTTCTTGAGGTATTGGAAGATCTGGTTGTACCATGGCTCATTGATGGGCTTGGGCTCTGGTTCGATCTCGCAGCAGTAGGCAAGAATTTCCTTTTGTCCGACTTTGAAGGGCTTGATTGCCTTTCCCTCGGGGATTTCCACAAGTGAAGCCAAAGTGGCTAAGGCATCTGCAAACCGATTTTGGTCTCTTGGCAAGTAGTGGAAGGTGACCTCTTTGAATTGTGTGATGAGGTCTTCCATGCAGGCGTGGTATTTTTGTAAGTCTGGGTCTATTGTTTTCCACTTGTTGGAAACTTGATTGATGATCAGGGCTGAGTCCCCGTAGACCTAGAGTTCCTGGATGTTCCTTTCGAGTGCGACCTCTAGCCCGGCGGCGCAGGCTATGTATTCGGCAGCATTGTTGGTTACCTCGAAATTTAGCTTTATGGCGATTGGAGTGTGCTCGTCCTTGGGGTCGACCAAGAGTATACCGATGTCGTTTCCTCTTTTGTTGGCCGCTCCATCGAAGAATAGTTGCCATCAGTTTTCGCTTTCAAGTGCGAAGATTCCTTCATCTGGAAATTGTGGTTCAGGACCTTGAGCCTCGTCGGTGTGGAAGTCAACCAGCTGTTCGGCCATTACCCGTCCCTTGATTGACTTTTGGTTCACGTACTTGATGTCGAATTCCGCTAAGAAGAAAGACCATTTGGCGAGCCTCATTGACAGAGATGGTTTGTCGAAGAGGTATTTGACTGGGTCCATTTTGAAAACCAAGTGCACCGTGTGCAACTGCATGTAGTGTCGTAATTTTCCGATGACCCATACTAGAGCTGCGTAGGTTTTCTCGAGGGCTGAGTAGTTGAGTTCGCTGCCTTGAAACTTTCGACTGACGAAATAGATGGCGTTTTCGACTCGTGACTCTTTCTTTTCTTGACAGAGCATGGCTCCAACTGCGGCGTCGGTCACAATTAGGTATAGCAACAGTGGCTTCTCCTCGTGGGGAGGATAGAGGATAGGAGGACTCACAAGGTACGCCTTTATTTCTTCAAAGGCATCTTGGCATTCTAAGTTCCATTCGATGTCTGCATTTTTCTTCATTAGTTTGAAGATCGGCTCGCACATGGAGGTCAACTGATTGATGAAATGGCTGATATACTGCAGGCGGCCCATTAAGCTTTTCACCTATATTTGAGTTTGAGGTGGTCTCATTTCGATGATGGCCTTAATCTTTTGAGGATCAACTTCGATGCCTCGCTCGGTGACCATGTATCCTAAGACTTTGCCTCGGCTAACTCCAAATGTACATTTGGCGGGGTTTAACCTCATCGAGTGTTTACAGAGGCGGTTGAAGAACTTTCTCAGGTCCATAAGATGTTGTCCATCTGATCCCTTTGAGTGGATGATCATGTCATCGACGTACACTTCGATCTCTTTGTGGATCATGTCGTGGAAGAGGGCGGTTGCTGCCCGTTGGTAGGTAGCCCCAGCGTTCTTTAGTCCGAACGTCATCACTGTGTAGCAGTAGGTTCCCCAGGGGGTTATGAAGGCAAATTTTTCTTGATCTTCTTCGGCCATCTTGATTTGATTGTAGCCGGAAAACCCGTCAACGAAGGACTTAACCTCAAAATTGGCTATAGTGTCTACCAACATGTCGATGTTTGGTAGTGGAAAGTCATCCTTGGGACTTGCTTTGTTGAGATCTCGGAAGTCCACGCAGCAGTGCACTTTTCCATTGGCCTTAGTGATCGTGACTATGTTGGAGAGCCATGTTGGGTACTCGATCACCCTTATGAAGCCGATGCAGAGCATCTTTTCGATCTCTTCCTTGACTTGTAAAGACCATTCTAGCTTGATCCAGCGTAGCTTTTGCTTGATGGGCTTAGCCTCGGGATTCAAAGGAATCCGATGTTCTACTATGTTTGGATCTAATCAGGGCATGTCTCGGTAAGACCAAGCGAACACGTCCATGAATTCTTTGAGTAGTGCAGTCAATGCATTTTGCTCTGTGCCGGTGAAGAAACTTCCGATTTGCATCTCTTTTGGCTCTTCAGCAGTTCCCAAATTCACTTTGGTTAAAACCTCCTCGGCAGCTTGGGCCCGGTTTTTCTCTCGTTTGACAACATGCTTAAAGATGTGCTTAATGAATTGTTCATTTAATATGTCTGCTTCTTTAACAAGTGAATCGTTATTAACTGTTTGTGTGTTAGTTAATTTATCAGTTGTTAAAGATGCAATGAGAGGATACTCGGAAAGATCGAAGCATTCATTAAGAGCATACGGGAATACATTATTGGCAATGAGTAGTAATCTTCTGGCGTGAGGCCATCAGATGACTCGAGAGACTTGAATTCAAAGATAAAGGACTCAGGATGGGCTTTAACACTGGACTCTAGGATGCGAGGGGTTAGACCAAGTTGTTCGATCATGTCCCTTTTGCTGGCGGTAGGTCCGGAGAAGGTGGCCTAGTTATTGAGTGGCATTGAGCTTGATAGAAGGCGGGGGTCGAAAGGCTTTGCGCTGCCGTTCCCGATCATGGCTACCATAGAGTTATCAGAAACAAAATCGATTAGTTCTGGCACCTCAATTTCTTCACTGAAGAGCTGGTGGAGCAGTGGCTCATTCCAGACATCGTCTGCGGAGTCTTCCGCTCTTGTCTTGGGCATTGCTAGTTCGAATGCAGACTCGTCCTACTTGTTGGTGGCAGGGATGTTGACAGAGAGTTTTTCGAGTTCTTCTGCCAAAGAGTGGGTTTTCCCGAACCAGAATTCATTGTGAATAGTGGTGGTCGTGGGTCCCGGCAGAGTTGGTGCGTCAAGAAATGCTCTTCTGACCGGATTTGGCTTGAGGCCTCTAAATCTTGCAAGGTTCTGCTGGAGCTTGTCCATGGTTGTCGGCCAGTTTTGTTTGGCGTTGATCAGCTCTGTTCCCTTTTTCGTGTCTTCGTTCAAACTGCCGGTTTTCTTTGTGAAGTACCTAGTCATGTCGAAGCTGTAAGGGGGGAGATCGAAGATTGCGTGTAAGCCTCTTTTGCTAGTAGCGGAGCGTTTTCGTGCAGCTCTTCTGTTTTCCGCAGCGTCTTCGGGAGTAGGTATGTATCCCAAGCCATGGAGGGTATTCTATTCCTTGATCTCGATGATTTGTTGGGTACCTTGATGGCATTTTCCCAAGCCAAGCCCCGGGATGTAGTTCATGAGCTTCATCATCTTCATTGTGGGAGGGATCTGGTCCCAAGTCAAAGGCAGGTCTATGTGGCACACCTGGGCTTTTGGGCTTTTGATTGTGAACCCTGTCAGCATCATGCCATCATTGTCGTGTTTGATCTCCAGGATCGGGATGCCGTTTGTGTCGGTCCCTTCAGTGGTTATGCTATCACCATAGATGATGGTAAGGTCTGTTCCTTGGACGAACTTTACGCACTGGTGGAGAGTGGATGCCACCCCATTGATCTGGTATAGCCAAGGGCGTCCCAAGATGGCAGTGAAAGTGATCGGGATGTCGATGACTTGGAAGTCCGTCGGGACCATCTACTTTCCGAACCACAGGTTCAGGGTGGCTATTCCCAAGACTGAGCGAGACGTGGAGTCGTATGCTTTGATTTTCTGAGTTGAGGGTTTCAGATCAGTTGTCTTGATCCCTAGCAAATCCATCATTTTGGATGGGAGGACGTTCATGGCTGATCCCCCGTCTACCAAGACCCTAGGGAGGTGGCGTTCATCAAGTTTAACTGTTATGTAGAGAGGCTCGTTGTGGTCAGCCCCAAATTTCGGGAGGTCGAGCTCCGTGAAAGTGATGATGTTGCTATAATGAACGTTGCCTATCATCTGAACCGCTTCATCTGGTGTCACGGTGATGGGTACCATGGTCTGGGCCAGGCTTTCTTCCAGCTTGAGTTTGTGCGGGTAAGAGGAAATGAGTAAGGACCAGAGTGAGATGTTAGCCTGAGTACGCTTGAGCTGAGTTAAGACAGGATCTTCAGCCTTCGGGTCAAGGGTTTCGGCTTCTTTGGCGTAGGGCCCCTTTTCAGTTCGAGGCTCAGGCATGGCTGGCCTTTTGTCTGCCCGTGGAGGATTCATCGGGATTTGACCGGAACGTGTCAGTATGTTCACCTCTGGCTTTGCTGCTTTGCTTGTGTCTCCTATTTCTGTAATGAGAGGGCCTTGGTTGGCGTAGGGCCATGCTTCGCATTTTAGCTCGTTCACTGTTATTGCTTTCGTTGAGGCGTCAACATTGGCTTTGAGATCTTCCCAAGACAGGGGTTGGGGTATCTGGTCCCTCGGGCCGTTGGTGGCGGTGCGGAGCTTGTCCCAGCTGATCATGGAGCAGGCGTTCCCGTGGTCTTGTGCAGAGCTAGGCTGAGGAGATTTATTGGAGTAGATGACGTAGTAGTCAAACTTTCCTGATGGTTCTCCAAGGGTTCCGACTGTAGAGTCACCGGCTTCGTATCTCTTCTTCAGTTTTTGTTGACAGGAGGGTTTCTTCATTCTTCGAGGGCGATCCTCGTTCATTTGATCTTGGAATTCCATTTCCAGACAAGCGGTGCAATCGCAGACGTCCCACCAGATGTGTTCATTGTTCTGCGGTGGTACAGGGACCTCAGGATGTTGAGCGGGCACGTCTTCCCCCATGAGGTCTTGTGGCTTTATGTCATAGCATCATGGCTCATACGAGGGCAACAGATTGACTTCTGGGAGACAATAAGAGATGTTAGGAGTTGTAAGAGCGGGCATGTCTTTGGGAGTCCCGAGTGGTTGGGGAATGGCTAACGTTCTGAAGTGGTGCATGGCACTTTCGATCCAGGCTTGTTGTTCGCCTTGGCGTTTTTCGAGGGCTATGATGGCTTGCCACACCTCTTCCATTGTCGGGAAGTTCCTCGGGGGTAAGGGCCCGTTTTCCTCGTTGTTATCCGCTAATCTGGCCATGGGGAGTTGACGGACTGCCCTAGTGGCTGTGCTGGGTACGATGTTGGACCTTGCGGCTTTGACACTGGGAGAATAGTTCTCGGGTACTCTCGATCACTCTCGATTCACTGGAGGGGTGACGGGTAAGGTTTAGACATGGGAAGGCCTTTCGAGATAAAAGGGGGGAAAGCTCACGTGACATGCAGTTTCCGCTTTTATTTATTTTTTATTTATATTTTTGTTGTTTCTTAAAATAGTGTTTTCTCAGAATCCTAGGTAGGTTGGAAAAGATTGCTCTTCTTTTTCGCAACTATGCTAGATCCTGGGTCATTGGAGACCATCTGTGCGGCTATAAGCCCCTCGTTTTGCACCAGTATTTCGACATCCCGGGGTGGATAGCCCCGGGCGAGGGTCCTATAGGGCAAGCGGTTTCCACAGGCCTAAAATAAAAATCGAACCTAAGGACCGGTCATGTTCATTTTAATGCGTTAGCCATGTGAATAGTGAGCCGAACCGGCCCCTGAGTCAAGATCTGGTCAAGAGTTCGGCATGACCTCTCTTTACCTTGCTTGCGCAAGGGATCTGTGACGTTAGGCGTTGGCTGGGTCATATCGTCATGGCTGATGTATTAAAGGCTTGATGACGTAGTGTCATGTAGGCATGGATGTATATCCGGGACGGAACATCGTCTGGGTGTAGCTTCAGAAATCATGATCAGGTCAAGATTTTAGCATGACATGTCATCGCTTTGCTTGCCCAAGGGATCTTGAGTTCCAAGCTTCGACTCAGAAAATGGCCGGCATGGGATATGTATCCAGGCTGTATGACACGGACTGGGTAAAAACCAACCGAGTCTGGACAGAGTGTGACTCAAGCGTGCATGGTTGACACTGGCTAGGATGGGATGTTTGGAATGATCCCGTGCGCATCCAAGAGGCCTAGGAAGACCAAACGGACTGCAACTGAGACCACCCCAGGTTAAGGGTTGTAGTATGCAGTGTATCCGAGGCAGCAGTGCGCGTAGCGTGCGATGTACCGAGGCAGCAGTGTGAGTAGCGTGCGGTGTACCGAGGCAGCAGTGCGAGTAGTGTGCGATCTCTAAAATTCTTTTTCTAAGTAAAACAGATGTTTTTGAAGAATTTTAAATGTATGTACACAGATGTATATTGATGCATTTTTTTGTATTTTTTTTTTGTAAAATAAAAAGTAAAGCACATGAACACACACACAACAGTTAAAGAAAGGGGTAAAATGAAAGTTTGACCCTCATCATTGTTTTTTTTTTAAAAATCTTTTGTTTTGTTTAAAAGTTTTTTTTTAAACAAAATCGTCCCCAGCAGAGTCGCCAACTGAAATTACCCGGATCCGAGAGGCACGCAATCACACCCCGGCATCTGGCATTTTGCTTTTTTGCGTTGGAGGGAGGTGTCTCGCTGTGTGTTTACTTTGTAGAGTCGCCACGCCGTTTTGATTAAGCCCAAAACATTGAGAAAAGGCATCAGTTTAAAAATAAACTATTTTTGTGTGATGAGATTTTTGAGTTCGGAGGTCAGGTTACTCCTCGGAAAGAGAATATTAGAATATTAGAGCTCATCCGAGTCGCCTCGTAAAAATGAGTCTTTTGGTGCCCCTTCTTTCTTTAAATGTTGTGTGTGTGTGTGCTTTAAAAAATGCATGATGTGTCGGATGTCTACATTGTACACTACGTATTGAAATGTATTGAAATAGTAATGGAAGGAAGCCTTACCAATATTGGTTCATGTCTGTCTTCCGCTGGGGAATAGTGTTTGAGGAGGGAATAGTGTTCCGAGACGGACCGGGATTGCTTCGGGATGTGCCGGTTGTCTGCGGATAGAGCTTCGGAGTGCCTCGGGTTTGTCAAGTGTGCACTCGGGCAGAGTTTCGGCGTGCGTTGGGATCGCAAGGATCGTTGGTAGGATTTAGGCAGAGGTTCGGCGTGCGTCGAGATCGTCGGTTGCGTTCAGGCAGAGTTCCGGCGTGCGTCAGAATTGCCGGTTTGACTAGGAAAGAGCCGGGACGCCTTGGGAAAGACTAGGAAAGGCTTCGGAGTACCACGAGGGGCCTCAGAATACCTCGAGAGTGCCTCAGGGCAGCGCAGGAGCATCTCGTGATGCTCGGTAGGGCTTCAGAGCACCGCGAGGGAGCTCGGAAGGCCTTGGAAGGAATCGAAAGGGACCGAGATTGCCTCGAAAGGACTTAGAGGGGCAGCCAGAGGGCTTAGGGAGAGAGGAGAAGAGGGAGATGTGTGAAATGAGGGAGGGGGAGCCCTCTATTTATAGTGTGGGAAAAATTGCAAGAAGGTCCGTACGGACCTTTATGCAAAACTAAAAATTTAGTTTTTCCAGATTTGAGGGAATAATGTGGACTTTAAGAGGATTTCGTAATTATGATGTCTGGTAGCAAAGAGGTCCGTACGGACCTTTTAGCATGCAAAGAGGTCCGTACGGACCATCTATGCTTTTCCCATTTTTGCATAATTCCTAAAAAGTCCTTTTGTGTTTGTTTGTCCCAGAAAGGCTCCCCCTTGGTTTGGTTGGTGGTTTTTTGGGCCTTTGAGGGTTTTTTGAGGGTTCCAGGTGTTCGAGACTGCATTTGAGTGAGTCTGCGGTGTTTCCCGGGTGCTTAGAAGAGGGTGATCCAGATTGGGGTACTTACACATCCTTGCATTCTTTATTCCATTCTGTATCGGCATTCTTCTTCATAAGCTTGAAGATGGACTCACACATGGTTGTTAGCTGATTGACGAAACGGCTGATGTACTGTAACTTGCCCACAAAGCTTTTGACTTCTGTCTGGGATCGGGGTGGCCTCATGTCCATAATGGCTTTGATATTTCGGGGGTTGGCTTCAATGCCTCGCTCTGTGACCATATACCCAAGTACCTTTCCCCTTGTCACTCCGAAGGTGCACTTTGCAGGGTTCAGCCTCATAGAATGCTTCCTTAACCGCTCAAAGAACTTTCGCAGATCAACAAAGTGTTGTCCATCTAGAATGGATAATCATATCGTCGACATAGACCTCGATTACCTTGTGGATCATGTCATGAAAAGAACAGTTACATAGCCCCATCGTTTTTTAACCCAAAAGGAATTACCGTGTAATAGTATGTCCCCCATGGCGTGGTTAAAGCTGTCTTTTCCTGATCTTCTTCTGCCATCTGATCTGATTGTAGCCAGCAAAACCATCAACGAACGACTTTACTTCGTAGTTGGCCGTAGCGTCCACCAAAATATCTATGTTTGGCAACGGGTAGTCGTCTTTGGGACTGGCTTTGTTTAGATCCTAGAAATCCACACAGTAGCGTACCTTACCGTTTGCTTTAGTCACAGTCATGATATTCGACAACTAGGTCGGATATTCAATGACCCTGATGAATCCTACACGCATCATCTTTTCAATTTCCTCCTTGACCTGCAGAGACCATTCTGGCTTGATTTTCCTTAGCTTCTGTTTCACAGGCTTGGCATCAGGCGTCAAAGGGATCCTGTGTTCTACAATCGAGCTGTCCAGCCCCGGCATGTCCTTGTAAGACCAGGCGAACACATCCACATACTCTCTGAGCAGATCAACCAGTCTGTCCCATTCGGCCCCTTGAAAGAAGTTCCCGATCTGTGTCTCTTTAGGTTCTTTGATAGTACCCAGGTTAACACTAGTCAAAACCTCATCGGCAGCTTGGCACGGTTTTCCCCTTTATCAATAACATGTTTAAAGATTTTTTTAATGTATTGTTCATTTAGTGTGTTTGTATCTTGTTCAAATGAATCATTATTAACTGTTGTTAGATTATTAGTTAATTTATCATTTGTTAAGTTGGCAATAAGGAGATACTCGGAAAGATCTATCATTTCATTTAATGCAAAGGGAAAGATGACATTGGCGACACACTCATAATCTTCAGGCGTGGGCCATCAGATGATGACTCGGAAGACTCAAACTCAAAGACTCCTGACTCTAGAGACTCTTAACCCTACACTACTAATGACAAAGTGTTTGACTGGACTAGACAGGGGAGTACTGTTCACTGTTGCTTCCTGGGGAGAAGCAAATTTGACGGTGGTCCAATCATGATGTGCATCCTTCAAACCATTATCACAGTCGCAGACATCATACCCAAGGTGGAGCTTCGGTTGAGCTGGTGCAGCTTCCTTTTCAAATTTGATCATATTCAGTTGCATTTCTAGAGTTCCGAGGCCAGTTACACTTTCGGCATCTGAGAGACAACTTTCTCCGTCATCGGGGTCTTCTTGGTCATTCATTCTTCTTTCCACATTTTTCCAGGCTGGTGGTTGGGACTGATCCTCCTGAACGGTAAGGGCCATCACAAACACATTATATTCACCATGGGTGATGAAAGGTTCTGGGGAGACTTCGACCATCATAGCTTGATTTACTTCGGCCTCACAATCTTCATAAGTGAGTTTTTCCTCGGTAATCTTGACTATGGTAACTGGCTCGATGTTGCCAAAAAGAGATCTTGCTTTGACGACATTAATGAAATCAGACCCTATTATAGGGCCAAATTGCCCTTCCCTGGCTGAGGCGTCAATCAGATCTTTCCATTCCCCATACAATTCGACGTAAAGAACGTTGAATTCTAGGATGTCTATAATCTTTGGATTCCCGAACCCTACTGCATTTGCCTGCTCTGGATCTCTAAACTCGATCAAATTCACTTGGTCATTGGCCGGAAGAGGATTCTTAACTGTATTGGGGCCCCGAGGCGGTTAAAGTTTGCCTTCCTCGATCAGATGGGAGATCAGGAACTTCAAATAGGTGCAGTCATTGGTGGTATGCCTATGGTACTTTTGGAAACGAAAATTCTTAGACTCGTCCAACCTAACGTTAAGGTTCTTGGGCTTCCAATTCTCCAAAGGTCTAAGAAGCCCCTCAGCTACCAAACCATCGAACACTTTTTCCAACGGCATTCCAAAGTCTTCAGAAGTGTAGAAGCGAGGCTTTGGCTTTGTAGCAGTTTGACCTAAACTTTATCCGACTTTCTCATTCTGGATGTAATTGACCGCACCTACAGTTTCTTTTCCCTTCACGACACTGGCTGGAGTGTTTGAGGTTGGTGCCCTGTACCGGTAGGAGTTGCCAGATCCTGTAACTGGTGCCATGTTGAAGGCATTTTCAAACTTAGTGCCAGCATTCACCATTGCTCGGAGATCGGGATAATAGTAATTGCCAATCTGGAACCTTAACTGGGCTTTAAGAAGGACTGAAAGATTTCCATCTGTTCTTCTTCATTAAACGGAGTCATCATTTCACTAAGCTTCCAATTCAATCTCTTGTAAAATTCACCCACCGGTTCATCTGGGCACTGCAAAGTCCCTTGCAAGTCGTTTCTACTAGTTTCCTAGTTCAAGTTTTCCTTGTATTTTTCCATGAATGTTTCATTAATCTGGTCCCATGTGGCTCAAGCCTCTGGCTTTACATGCAAGAACCACCTAAGAGCTGAACCCTTTAACGATAGTTGAAAATGATCGGCCATTTGCTGATACGTACAATCCTTGGCCCTCATAGCCAGAAGGTAACTTTCGATGTGAGTTCGGGGACAGTCTATGCCGTTGAACTTTTCAATCTCAGGCATCCGAAATTTTGGAGGAAGGGGAACAATTTTGCTTGGATCGGTGATCTGATAGGCTGCTTTCTTAGTGTTCAGTTCACCAAACTTCTCTTGCATGGATTTAACTTGCTCCACGAGCCAGGCCATGTTGGGGTCAGATGACATTATTGGATTGCTCGGTTCCAGAGTAGGTTTGTCAGACTTGAGTGGCGGTACAGTAGGTGGCACACTGGTGGCTGGTACCATGGCCTGAGGATCTTTTGGAGGGAAATAGGTGTAAACTTGACCTGGTCCCTGGTTTCCATAGGATAGGCCGGAGGCATAGGGGTTGGATTCATAGCTACCAGGGTAAGAGAAGGAGTAAGGAGCCTCATGGGGTCCTTTTGGTAAGGCCGGAGATGGAAGATCGGCTGTTGTGGGGCAAGTGTTAAGGAGATCATTGGATTGGTTCTGAGGTTTCAAAATCATCTAGGATGGTTCGTAATGAGGAGGAGGAATGAACCTTATGGGATAATGCTGAGACTGAGAGACTGGGGTGGCTGTAGCATTCGTTCTCTATCGGTAGTGAACGAAGTTGGGTCTTATCTGAGGAGTTGAGGGCAATGGAGCCCTGGTGGCTTGAGGTGCTAGGAAGGACTGAAAGGGAGTAGTCCTTGGAAAGGGATCATATGTAGATGGAGGAGGGCATTGGTTGTAGGATGGAGGGGCTGAAATCACTGTTTCTGGAGTCTCATCTTCCTTCATGACCAAAGAACCATTTGCTCCAACTACTATCTGAACCCCATGACGGCGAAGATCATCGATGAGCACGGCTTGCTGCTCTTCATGAACTTTACGGCTGTTTTCCAAGGCTAGGGTTAACTCTTCCTCTCTAGTCAACTAAATTTCGGCAGAGCTTCGCTTGCGCAATAAACGTTGACTTCGACATTGTACAAGGAAGATAATAGGCATGGGTTGGACGTTAAAAGTCGAATGACACGGTGTCACATTTAGCGTTGTTGCATACTTTGTGCAAGTCAATACCAGGGTCAAGATTTTGCCAATTTTGCCTAACGAAATTTCGGCATGGCTTCGCTTGCGCGAGGAATCTTGACTCTAGCATGTGCTCGGGTTTGACTTTTACATACCCCGTGCAAGTCAAAGTCAAAGTCAATACAGGGGTCAAGATTTTGCCAATTAGCCTAACAAAATTTTGGCATAGCTTCACTTGCGTGAGGAATCGTTGACTCTTAGTATGGGCTCAGATTTGACTTTAACGGGGGTATACAACGAGGCTGTATGACACGGTCTAGACCAAAAACCAACCAAAAAGTCACGGTTTTAAAAGTGTGACACGGACTAGTGCATTGGTCGACATTGGCTGTCATGGGGAGTTTGGGATGATTCCGTGCACGCCTGGGAGGCTCGTAACACTGTCCGTGACTGCAGCTGAACAACCATTCCGGGTTTAAAGGACGTGCGTGGAAAAGTGTACAGGATATATATAGTGTGTGTAGTGTGCGGTCTCCAAAAAATTCTTTTTTTGAGTTAAAATAGAGATTTTTCATCATCTGTTTTAAAAGAATGTTTTGGGGACGGGGAAAATGTATCACATAAGCACGTAAATTTTCTGGAACCAGGCCAGATTCAGAACTGAATAGCCCCAAATCGCCACGGTTTCCAGATTAACCTCAGATGAAAGTGTCCTGGTGGAACTGCGAATGAAGCCGCCCGGCTCAGATCAAGGAATATCAGGCAGTCCGACTGATTCAACAGCTTTCCAGGTTCCAATTTTTTTCTTTTTCAGACCGTTTTTCTAGGGATTTTTGGCAACTTTCAGCTTCACAGTCACACCTATTTGTTATTCAGAGTATGCACAAGCCAAAAAGGAACACAAAGGATGAATGAAAAAAAGAAAATTTCACAAGCACAAAGATCGGACTCGAGACGGAAGGCTAACCCTCGTAAATGTTTCCAACGCTTCTTATGAGAAAAGAAGTTTGGAAAACATTTACATTTCCCCAGCGGAGTCGCCAAACTGTGAATGTGTGCCCCCGGAGAATTTTTCCTCTTTCTTTTCTTTTTATGAAAAAGGGGTCGCCGTTCACCTCAGTTTGAAGACACCGGTTTTATGAAAAACGGAGTCGCCACGCCATTTTGATTTCCTCAAAACTTTGAAAAAAAGTAAAAGGGTTCGGAGGTTAAGTTACTCCTTGGGAAGAACGTTTGGCGTTCACCCAAGGAGCCTTGCAAAAAGCAAGTCTTCCTAGGTCCAAATTTGTGCTTGTTTGTGTGCTTGTGTGCATGCGTGATTTGAAAAGAGAAAAGGATGTGGAAAGATCACTATCCGAACGTAACAACCATTTTTAGAAGGTTTTAGTTTGGGATACCTTGGACTTTGGTGTTTTCGGGATTTTGATCCCGTGTTCACTTTGGACTTATGATCATCATTACGGGACTTATCTAGCCTCCCGTTAGATTAATCAACCATCATAGGCGTAGAAGCCTTAGTATGTCTTAACCTAACTTTCCTTGGGGATTTTAGTCACATGTGATTAAAAGGGGGTTGTCTTTAAGTTCAAGAATGAGACTGTTTAGAAAATAATGAATCTTTGTCCATCGACCCTACATCTTGAGACGATGATGATTCGTAGGGACATTTTTATGTTCGTCTCAAGTGATTATCAGAGATTTTGGGACTAAGACTCATTGATTTCTAAAGGGACAAGGATTGTGGCATTTTTATAATGGGATTGATGTAAAGATGGAGTTTTTACACCAATCCTCACCATGAAATACATCAAGAACCACGGGACTATGGGAATGGGTTGTAAAGATTGGATCTTTAAGCTCATCCTATGTCTTTTTGTGCCTTAGAAGGCTTTTAGACAATCCTTGGAGAAAAATATCCATCTTTAGGGACATGGGGGAAATAACATTAATGTAAAGATTGCATTTTTAATATGAACAATACAAGGAGTATCATTAAACTAAGAACATAATGTAAAAGGGATGATCTTTATGGCTTTTCCTATGTCCTTAATACCTCATAAGGTGGACAATCCTTGGAAAGCTAGATCAATGGGAAGGGGATGACATAAAATGGATAAAGATTGCATTTTTATACATAAATATAAAGGGGAATCACATCATCATATGGTAGATCATCCCTAGAACAAACCACTTGTGGAATCTTGTTCATCCTAGGAATAGGATCTCCATTTGAATCCTTTGTGCAGGGGAATAGGAAATATGAAGACTACATTGATAAATATCAAAGCTTTATGACAATAACAAAGGTAAACAACAAGTAATAATAGAACAAGAGTATATAGGAGTGTATCAAAGGTAAAGGAAGGAGAGATTACCAATATTGGTTTTTCTCTATCTTCCAAGGAAATTTTCCTAGGCAATATCTATTTAGGAATAGATTAAGGTAGGATTAGTGTATGAGAGAGGAGGTTTTTGTGTGTTTTTTGTGACTGTAATTTGCGGTGATATTTTGGCAGAGTAACAATGCTCTCAATTTCCTCTTTCAAAATGAATAAAGGAGGCCTCTATTTATAGGCTTCTAGTGTGCTTCTAATGAAGCCGCTCGGCGTGATCTTGCGGCTAATGAAGCCGTCCGGCGTCTTCTTCCGTCGCGTCAGCATGTTTCTGGAATCATGCAAGGTGGAACTTGGAAGCTTCTTTCCAATGAGGTCCTGTTCAGAATTCTAATTCCAAAAAGGTCCTTCCTTGCTTGGAAAGTATTGAGAAGTTCCCGAATTGCCCCTAAACTTTATGAAAGTTTGGGGAACTGCTAGAAAAATTTTAACAGGAAGGCATGAGCCAGATTTGGGTACTTACAATAGGCCATTTGTAATCAGTCTTAAATCATCAGATCATATCAGAGAATAGCATACCAGAGTTTAGAATACATTATATACAATTCCTTATCATTAGTTCCAAACATTTTGAGATTTTAGTGTTCATTGTTCTTGAAGTATTTTTGGATGAAAGCAATAAAAGTTCAAGAGTTATTTCCAGCCATCATCTCTTTACAATCATAAGTCCTTCTTTTATTTATCTTTTGTTATTACTTATGCTTGCTTGTTTATAATGGCTAGTGAGTAATCCCCCTTATTCTTGGGGTTGGAAACTCAAAATGCCTTTTGTTCATCATTTTAAATAAAAAATTATTGTCATCTATCTTCATTTAAACAATTTCTTTATATCAATCTCAAAATACTTACATTTTGGAGACGTCCAACTTGTATGATTTAGTCAATCGAGAGAAGTACCTAGCGGAGAATCTCGATTGACAGAACCATATAAAGGAACTAGGTTTCATTGATCACGAGAGTAGTACAATGGCCTTGGGATGTTCCATGAATGGAAAGTACGTTGATTTGCGAACTTTAATGGATTCTTGCTAATTATGGGCCATCGAGAGATAGGGAATAATTAGTGAAGGGTACAACACTACTTGGTTTTTTCTATATTTCCAAACGAATAATATAGGTGGCGACTCAAAAAGATGTTAAAAAAAATTCACATATCGCTACAGTGGCGACTCCGTTGGGGAGTGTAAATATAAAAAGACTTAAACTTGCGTCAAAAATAAAAGAGAGGTTTTAAAAATAAATAGTAAATAAATTCGATTTATGTGTCCAGGCCAAGCATATCTCGCACGAGACAGCCTGTCACGCGCGAGATATCGCTTCGGCAATCAGGTTTCTTCTGGTTTTTCCTGTTAGTCTCAAGGTCCAAGATGAGATTCAAACACGCAAGGGGGATCCCAGAGTTCATTATCTGCAGAGTTCCTTCATCTTAAGGCCTCCCTTAAGATGTATAACTCGAATCCGTATTTTAGTTTAAATAATTGATTATTATTTATAAACTGCGTGTGATTGGGTTTTTAAATTAAAGTCCCGTCCATTGGGGATTCGGGAGTTGTAATTAAATTATTCATCTCTCTCTCTCTCTCTCATTAATTGGAACTACGACGGCCTGAGTCTTTCTAAATTGGGAGAAACGTAGGCAACTACTTGGTGCGGCCAGTATCTATTTTTCATTTATTTCAAAAAAAAAATCTCTATTTTTTATATCACCAAGATTGACTATCACACACACGCACTCATATTATATCTTTTATTGCACTACATACCCCGATTAACCCGGGACCCACCTTAAGGACGAATGACAGTAACCACCTAGTCGCCGGTCTCTTCGAAGTTGGATCATCCCACTCCGCGTATTCAATCCATCTAGATTGTCATATCGCGGGGAGCCTAGCCTTCCAGCCTTGCATCGCCACATATCATATAGATTGTCTTTTTAGGATCACTCTGTGACCGGTCGGTTTGACTCAGTGATCTTTTCTTGTTTTTGACCAAAATAAAGCCATGTAAAATTGACAATAAAGAAGGACTCAGAATAGTCCCTTCGGAATAGTCCCTTCGGAAAAAGAATAAAAAAGTCCCTTCGGAATGTCCCTTTCGGAAGTCCCTTTAAAAAGAAAAAAAAATCCTTCAAAACAATCTTACATAGCTTTGTTTTATAAAAATCGGACTGATTACTTAGTCGTTATGTTCTGATAAAGGCCTTAGAAACCCCTCAAAACGGATTCTCCGTTCCGACCAAAAATTAGGTTTAATAAAAATCGACTTTCCGTGTGATTGTCTCGTGCGTGACTGCTTGTCTCGCGCGAGATAATGCCCCTGTTTGCTGTGTTTGAGCCTGAACCGTTTAAGCCTGTTTTCGACTCATTGGGGCTAGATTTGATCCTGACACCATCTCTGCGTCTCTTCTGTCAGTTTTCCGAAGCTGCTCAACCTCAAGACTCCCAACACAATCTCCGGCATCGACAAAATTCCGGGTGTCAAAACTTTGTCCGAAAACAACCACAAACTTCTGGAAGAAGCCAATGATCGCTTAGAGGTACTAGCTACCCAAATCCATACTCTCGTGGAATAAATCCAAGAGCTTAGGGCAGCACTAGCCAATAAAGAAAAGAAGAAGAAAATGATTCTTCCTCCGAAGAAGAGGAATCATACACCAAAAAGGCCAAGGGTCATCGCCAAAGCAAAAGCAAGAAAAAGAAGTACGAGCCTAGCTCGTCATCTTCCTCCTCTGACAACGAGAGCTACACATCAAGAAAGAAAACAAAGGGGAAAGCAAGAACGAACCCCTCACGATGGCAATGTTAGAAAAGAAGCTTGCATCTGAATGTGCGCTCGCCCAAAAAAATTTTGTTTTTTCGATGATGAAAAAGGAGTCGCCACGCCATGTTTTAAGGTACACTTTGAAAAACCTTTGAGAGAGAATGGGTCTGGGGGTCAGTTACGTGTTGGGAAGAACCGAGAGTTCACCCAACATGCCTCATCCGTGGACGAGTCTTTCTAATTAAACATCCAAGTAATCCAAAGTGTGTGCAATCAATGATGATAAGCAAATGTAGTAAACATGAATTTTATTGATTTGAACTTGGAATCTTACAACTTGTGAGCCATTTATTTAGGGAGGCCACATCCCATATACACAGATCAAAATAGATTACAAGAGGAAAATGGTCTCTGCAAACAGACATAGAGTGTCGCGTGGAACATGACATGCATGGATGAATGTGTCGCGTGATACAGGATCAACCAAGCACGATGTGTCGCGTGACCAGGACATCTGTATGCAGATACCTCACAGCTTGAACACAGAAGAAGAAAAAGCCAACACACATCTAACTATACAACCATATTAACTTCGGAATGAACAAATTATCAACAATTCAACCCAGGGGTGTGGATATGGAGAGATCCACACTCCCTTTGGACATAAACACCAATTCCCACAAGGATCTAATCATGAACACTCAATTATACAAGACAACAATATTAAACAGAGAGATTGTGATTAGATCTCAGTAATCACGACAGATGGAGTCGAATTACTGAGATCAGAAGAGGACAAGATGATTGAATTATAGAAATTGCAAAGTAAGAGAGAGAAGGAGGATTGGGAGTGTTACCCTTGTAGTATCCACGAATTCTATACCAAGTTTAGTATAGAATCCTTCAACAACTGATTCTGGGATGAACTGAACTGAGAAGGATGGATGGAAGGAGGATCCAAGTATTGGTGGGGGAATTTAGGTGAATTGGAAGGAATTGAGAGAGGGTTGGAGGGATTTTGGCTAGGAGAGAGAGAGAAGTGTGTTCACTGTGTGTGTGTTACGCTCCAATTTTGGCAGAGTAACAGTATGTGAAAGTTGGGATCCCTTTCTGAGAGGGGTAGGTTCTTATTTATAGGCTGCAGTTGATGGTCACAGGGTGTCGCACGACCTTCTGTAACCATTTTCCATGCCTCGATCTGTCGCGTGACACAAGGTGTCACCAACTGCTTTTGGCGCCAAAACCAGGTTCTGGAACATTCTGGGATAATACCCAAAAGGTCCAAACAGGTTTATTCCCTGTAGGTCCTTTAGCATGAGCAAAGTACCAAAAGGTACTTCCTTCGCAAGAAACTTATGGGATGTTTTCGGAAGTCTCGGAATAGACTGGGAATTTACCAAAATTCCCCTTAATGCAATTTTATCGTATTAAAATTCACCGAAAAGGGTAGCGAATTGGATTGGCGTACTTACAGAGCCCCTCGGCAATGTCACTTATGGAAGAAGTGAGGTTGTCGATAAAATAAGACCTAATCACAATGAGCGGCTGGGGATATGACAGAGGGCTGGACAATGATCTGGTGAGATCGGATGGCTGGACCTTTGGAGAAAGGATTCCTACGTATCCCTGGAGGGAATCAAGTCGGTAGTAGTTCAGACTATTCGGAGGTGTCTGATCCAAAGAGACTATTAGGAGGTGCCTGAACCCGATGGAAGACTGTTAGGAGGTGTCTGAACCCGGTGGAAGACTGTTAGGAGGCATCTGAACCCAATGGAAGACTGTTAGGAGGCATATGAACCCGATGGAAGATTGTTAGGAGGCGTCTAAACCTGATGGAAGACTATTGGGAGGCGTCTGAACCCAGTGGAAGACTGTTAGGAGGTGTCTGAACCCGATGGAAGACTGTTGGGAGGCATTTGAACCCGATGGAAGACTGTTGGGAGGCATCTGAACCCGATGGAAGACTGTTGGGAGGCGTCTGAACCCGGTGGAAGACTGTTAGGAGGTGTCTGAACCCGATAGAAGACTGTTAGGAGGCATCTGAACCCAATGGAAGACTGTTGGGAGGCATCTGAACCCATTGGAAAACAGTTAGGAGGCGTCTGAACCCGATGGAAGACTGTTAGGGGGCATCTTAACCCAGTGTAAGACTGTTGGGAGGTGTCTGAACCCGGTGGAAGACTGTTAGGAGGCATCTGAACTCGATGTAAGACTGTTGGGAGGTGTCTAAACCCGGTGGAAGACTGTTAGGAGGCATCTGAACCCAATTGTGCGAGATGACCTGAAGAAAATGATTTTTCGAGAATACCAGACATGATGATTTGACAATTTGAATGAGATATGGTTTCATACCTGTGCTGTACTTACTTGTAGCTGCCGGAGCGACTGATGCTACTGCTGCTGATAATTGTGGCTGCCGAAGGGTCTTATGCCATTGCTGATCGTGGAAGTTTATAGCTGCCGGAGGGACTGATGTTACCACTGTTGATGAATTGTTGGTTTGTCGGGTGCGGGACGGTCTTTGTTGACGGTTGGTTGACTTTGGAGTCATGAACTTTGCTTGATGGGACGTGGATTTTGTTTGCTAGGGGAACAGACTTTTGATGATGCTTTGGTGGTGGGGCTAATGACCTTGATGCACAATGCTGAGTTGATTGTTGTACCTGCGGGGGAAACAACACTCCAAGCACTATATATGACTATGCTATTATGTTAACAAAATTAAACTATGTTAGCTTGTTTGCACGAATCCATCCACTCCAGGAACGAGATGAAGATTGAATGAATGAAATGTGATCATTGTACTGAATGGTCGGCTTTGCCGGGTTTGTACATGAGATGATGGAACTGTATCGGGTGAGTGTGTATAGTGATACATATGGTGGGGTGACCCTCTCCCGTGCATTAACATGTGAATGTGTGTGAGGATGGGAGGTGTATTGCAGCGACGGCGAATCGGAGAGTGCCTTGGGGGTGGACTTGCAGGAACTTTGATGATGTCTGATGTTGACCAGATGTGTCGCCCGACATTCCTTGCCTGCTGGGCAAGTTGTGTCGCACGACTGGATGAAGCTCGTAACAGGTCCCTTTTTAAATCAGCTCAGGATTCATTTGTAGACACTTCCCTTTCAGTAGGAGAACACCAGCAGCCCTAGCTTGATAGACAAGCGGTTTTTGTGACCAAGGTTGGAACTTTCAATCATGATGGAACATTATAACAGAGAAGTGGCTTCCCGGGAGTATCAATTTCGTCAAGACATCCTTGAAATTTCGCATTATCATTGGAAGCATCATAGAGAGCTCATTGATGGGAGGTACAGTATGTCGTGTCTTTGGTCATTGAAAGATTGGAGGTTTGACTAGGATTTGCTCCGGGCTGCATCTTGCTTTTGGAATTCGGAGCGGCATGTTTTCACTTTGTCATATAACGATCTGACGCCGACCATGGAGGATTTCAGAGCATTGACAGGCCTGGGCGAGGCGGAGACTGTAGAATTTCCCCGGGACAGACGGTCAATTACAAAGCAATTATCAGCTTTCCTGTGCTTGCCAGCAGATCAGGTGCCATCTATGATTCTGGGTGATGGGTCCATAAACTTGACTCGGATGGCTAGGTTGCGCTTATCCAGTCCTGAGCTGTTTGATCTTTCCACGTCTCTGGACATGTTTATGCTATTTAGCTTGTCGGCTCATTATTTCTATGGGTACATAGGAGTCTGTCTGGGTGCATTGTTGGAGGTTGTCAGGCAACTCAGGGGTGACCGAGGTGTGGACCTTTGTCAAATCCGCTCTGGGCAGGGAGAGATGGACATTGTACCATTGCTGTTGGCTGAGACTTATCATGGCATTGATAGACTAGCAGGAGGATCTAATTTCATGGGTGCGGGCAGCCCCACTTTATTATCCTTGTGGCTCTCTGAGAGGTTGCATTTGATCAATCCACTTCCAGCGGGTCAAATTGCCATGCCTTGGGTGACGGGGCAACGCAGAGTGTTAAGAGATGCGGCCGCTGATAGCTGGCAAATGAGGTTGACGCGGTACGGGACTGCTGATCTGAACTTCTGGATTCCTGCGTGGGGGCTGCAGACCATGAGAGACATTCAGGATGGGTCAGTGGTAGTCAGGCTACCAGGACTGCAAGTATCTTCTTTCTGCATCCCATCATTGGTGAGTAGACAGTATAGGTACCCTCAGCAGATTGCCCGGGGTTTGAGAGAGGGACTGATTACTGATGCTGCTCTGATGGATATGACCGAGCCCAGATTGTGCAGTTTTTTAGTAGATCCTTTCTGGAGGGTTTTCTTCCCACACGGACGCTCCTTCGTCAGGCCAGAGGGATTACATTCTTGACCACAGAGTATCTGATTTGGTATGAGGAGCAACGGGGTCCTGTGCAGTTGGCGATAGAAGCTCGCCGTCGGGAGTACTTGGGAGCAAACTACCTGACCAGCCGGTCTTTCAGAGATACAGAGGCCCATGGGAACCCATATGATGTTATCGGCGATGTTTCTGAGGACTATCGGAGGCAAGAGATCTGGAGAGATGCTATAAGAGATGACCCAGAAGTGATAGCTCGCAGAGAGGCCTTAAGACAAGAGAGGGTTGCCAGGGCAGCTTTGAGGGAGACTGGTCTGATCGAACCACTGGCGCGCATTATACCCGAGCTAGGATGGACCCAAACCGACTTATTTGACATTCCTAGGCCAAGGACCTCCCGGGGACCGAGGAAAAGGAAGAACAGAGATGCAAGTTCAGGAGCGGGAACAAGCTTCTAGACACCTTATCTGAGAGATAGGAGACACTTTTGTTTGTATTTTGAGGGAGAGATTTATTGTATGGAACATGAGTATCCCTTGATTACTTATTGCAGACAAAATAGATGTTAGAATTTTGAAATGTATTGCCTTTTATTCGCAGCAGGTTATATGAGTCGAAAGCAGGCCGTGCATGAACTCATCAAAAAGAATATTAATTTATAATGAACCTTTGAAAAGCCTTGGAGCTGTAATCAAAACACATTTTGGCAAAGTTGAAAGCACCATTTTGATTGACAAGATCTGGGATTTTGCAGCATTTTAGACCGAACCACGAGTGGCTGCCTACGTTCCCCTTTTGTAAAGAGAACTAAGGGGTTCAGGTCTCCTTAGTTCGACTCAATTAACTTTTGTGTTTTAGAAATGGAAGATAGAGGGGGGACATGGTGCAACCCTGTTTTTTACCTAGACCGCCCTTTTTAGGGTTTTCAGTCTAGTTGGGTATATTCTTTTAGCACCGGGCGCGTCCCTTATTTTTGCATGGACTGCCTTTTGGGAGGTTTTTAGTCTCATCTGGGACAATTTTATTGCGCCTTTATTTTCATTTCTTTTTTTTATTTTATTATTTTATATACAGAGGGGAAGACTCGATCAAACATAATACCGCCGCAACTTATCGCCGTTGACGGGGTGCAGGAACGGGTTGCCGTCCAGATCTGTTAGCTGGATCGCTCCTCCGGAGAATATTTTCTTTACTAGGAAAGGCCCAACCCAGACAGGTGCCCATTTGCCCAATGCACTGCTCTGATTCAGGGCTTCATCTTGAGGACCAGATCACCAACCTTGATATCCCTGGGCTTCGCTTTTTTGTCGAAAGCGTGGGCCATTCTATTCTGATATGCCCGGTTATGCTCCATGGCCTTTAATCTGCGTTCGTCCAACAGTGCCAATTCATTGTATCGACTTCGGAGCCATTCAATCTCATTGACTTCATTTTCGAGCAATACCCTAAGGGATGGAATCTCTAGCTCGATTGGCATGACAGCCTCCATTTCGTAAGTTAAGGCATAGGGAGTTGCACTGGTAGCAGTCTGAATTGAAGTGCGGTAGCCCCATAATGCTAAATACAGTTTCTCCGGTCAATCCCGTCCTCGCTCGGCCATCTTCTTTATGATTCTCTTAAGGTTCTTATTGGCAGCCTCAACAGCACCGTTCGTCTGGGGTCTGTACGGTGATGACTTATGGCGCTTGACCCTGTACTCGGTGAGCAGCCGATCGGTTTCTCCTTCAAAGTGGGTCCATTGTCAGAAATGATCTCATTCGGGACTCCGTAGCAGCAAAAGATTTGTTCCTTTATGAAGCGAGCAACTTTCTTAGTTGTGAGAACTTTGTAGGACACGGCTTCCACCCACTTTGTGAAGTAATCTACCGCGACCAAAACAAATGAATGTCCATTGCTCCTTGATGGAGTTATCTTCCCGATGACATCGATTCCCCACGTTGCAAAGGGCCAAGGAGTTGTCATACAATATAGGTTATGAGGAGGGATGTGGTTTAGGTTGGAGAATCGCTAACACTTATTACAAGTCTGCACAAACTGGATGCAATCAGTCTCCATGGTGATCCAGAAGTAACCCAATCTGATAATGCTGTGCATAAGGGATCGAGCATTCATGTGAGGTCCGCAGGTGTCGTTGTGAACGTCTTCCATTACTCTCTGAGCTTTCTCTTAGCTGATGCAGAGCAGGAGTAGGCAACCTTCCCTTTTCTTCCATAACTCATTGCCAAGTATGACGTATTGTGCTGATAGCCTTTTCAGAGATTGCAGACTTTTGGCACGGATACCTCTTAGGTCACCCTCTTCATCAACAGGGAAGGATGTCTCACCATGCTTGAGATACTGAAAGATCTGGCTATACCATGGCTCATCGACGGTTTCGAGCTCGACATCACAACAGTATGCAGGATTTTCTCGCCTTCCAACCCTGAACGGCTTGATTGACTTTCCTTCTGGTATTTCCACCAACGAAGACAAAGTAGCTAGTGCATCGGCGAATCTGTTCTTTTCTCGTGGAAGGAACTGGAATGAAACTTCCTTGAACTGGCCGACGAGGTCTGCAATATAAGCATGATACTTCTGGAGACACGGGTCTATCGTCTTCCATCTGTTGGCGGTTTGATTAATTATCAGCTGGGAATCACCAAACACTTCCAACTCATCCATATTCTGCTCAAGGGCAGCCTCAAGACCGGCTATGCAAGCTTCATATTCGGCCGCGTTGTTGGTAACTGAGAAGTTCAACTTGATGGCGATGGGGGTATGCATGTCATTCGGGTCTACTAATACCATCCCGATGCCGTTACCTCTTTTGTTTGCTGCACCGTCAAAGAACAGCTTCCACCGGTTGCCATTTTCTACGACAAAAATCCCCTCATCCGAAAACTGAAGATCTGGTCCCTGGGCTTCTGTGCTTCGGGAGGCAGCCAACTAATCGTCCTAAGCTTGTCTTTTGATTGCTTTTCGGATCACATACTTAATATCAAATTCATCTAGGAAGAAGGTCTATTTCGCAAGTCTGGTAGAGATAGTGCCTCTGTCACTCTGAAACAGGTACTTAATTGGGTCCATTTTGGAAACCATATGTACTGTGTGGGATAGTATGTAGTGCTTTAGCTTTCCGACCACCCAAACCAGAGCTGCACACGTCTTCTCTAGGGTGGAGTAATTCAACTCGCTACCTTGGAATTTGCGGCTGACAAAATAGATGGCGTTCTCAATCTTGGAGTCCTTCTTCTCTTGCGCCAGCATGGCCCCGATGGCTTTATTCGTGACCGTCAAGTATAGAAGTAAAGGTTTTCTCCCATGGGGTGGACAAAGGATGGGAGGATTAACAAGGTAAGCTTTGATTTTTTCGAAAGCTAGCTGGCATTCTTCGTTCCAGATTACCTCCTGATTCTTCTTCAACAGCTTGAATATTGGCTCACACATAGAAGTCAGTTGGTTGACAAATCGGCTGATGTACTGTAGATGGCCCATGAAACCCTTTACCTCGGAGACAGTTCTGGGCGGCTTCATCTCAACAATTGCCTTGACCTTTCTGGGATCTACCTCGATGCCGCGCTCTGTGACCATATACCCTAAGACTTTGCCACAGATAACCCCGAAAGTGCACTTGGCTGGATTTAGTCTCATGGAATGCTCCCGATGTCTGTTGAAGAACTTCCTTAGATCGGTGAAGTGCAGTCCATCCGACCCTTTCGAGTGAATGATCATATCATCAACATACACTTCAATCTCCTTATGGATCATGTCGTGGAACAGAGTAGTGACGGCCCTCTGATAGGTAGCCCCAGCATTCTTCAGCCCAAACGGCATCACTGTGTAGCAATAAGTGCCCCAAGGAGTGGTAAATGCTGTCTTTCCCTGATCTTCTTCAGCCATTTTAATCTGATTGTATCCTGCAAAGCCATCAATGAAGGACTTGACTTCATAGTTCGCTGTTGCATCCACAAGCATGTCAATGTTCAGCAGAGGGAAGTCGTCTTTGGGACTAGCCTTGTTGAGGTCCCGGAAGTCTACACAAACCCGTACCTTTCAATTCGCCTTTGTTACCGTCACGATGTTTGCCAGCCAAGTCGGATATTTGATCACCTTGATAAAGCCCACTCTTAGGAGTTTCTCAATCTCTTCCTTAACCTGTAAGGACCACTCGGGCTTGATCCGCCGCAGTTTCTGCTTGATAGGCTGGATCTTTGGGTCTAAGGGTATCCGGTGCTCCACGATAGATGTGTCCAAGCCAGGCATGTCTTTGTAGGACCAAGCAAAGACGTCTACAAACTCTTTGAGTAGCTCGATCAGGGCATCCCGCTCAACTCCGGAGAAGAAGCTACCAATTTGCGTTTCTTGGGTTCCTCAGTTGTTCCCAGATTCACCGTTGTCAATATCTCATCGGCAGCTTAGGCCCGACTTTCCTTTTGCTCGTAAACCTGCTTTGGATTATTTTCTAAAATTTGTTCATCTATTAAGTCTGCATTATCTTCGATTGAATCTGGCTTAATTATTTTTAAATCTTTGTGTTCATTTTTTGTTAAACGTTCAATCGTTAAGTTTGCAATCACGGGATACTTGAAAAGATCGACCATTTTATTCAGAGAGAATGGGAAAACAGTGTCTACAACACGACGACGGCCTTCGGTCGTGAGGATGTCAGACCTATCAGAAGACTCGAACTCGATTACAAGGGATTTAGGGGAATGACTCAAGACATGGGGGACAAACTTAGACACAGAGGAATTGGGACGAGGCTTGAGCCCAAGTTTCTTGATCATAGTCTCCCTGTCGGCGACCGGTCCTTGAAATGAAGTCCAATTCTGCAACGGCCTCTCTGCAACTGCCTCCAAAATGCTCGGATCCACAACTAGCCCCCTCTCAAATTCCAACATAGCCACTACCTCGTCATCTGAAGAAAAGTTGATCAAGTCCCGAGGATCTTCAGCAACAACAAACTTTTCTGCAGGTACCTCTGCTGAATGCATACCACTTTCAGGCTCTGACAGCCCCTGATCTTCAAACAGATTTGCCAAATCACCATCCATGTCTACAGGGTCTGCACCGCGGATCTTGTGTATCACAGGCTCATCTAGAGCAAGCTTCTCAAACTGATTGACATAATCGGGCCCCCAAAAATGGTAGCTGTTCTCATATGTAGCATTAACGCCTGGCCTTCTGGGCATACTGATGAACATTTCCTTCACTGGGTTCTGACTTGTGGCAAACCTTCGTATCATCTTCACCCTCTCTTTCATATGATTCAGCTTTGGTTCCGGGCAAACGAACATTTCCCCATCCTCCTTGACAAAGTGCTTGTTTAGAGACCAGCTATAAGGGCGCATGTCGGGCTTCTTGTATCTCTTGCCGGCAGCTAAGGTCATCCTCTCTTTGAGCGCTTCGGCCTTATCATATGCTTTGTCTGCCCCAGTCACGATATATCCCAAGGATGGGGGAGGTGTATGGTAGATCTATAGAAGACCTATAAGAACAGAGGAGAGACGGATAAAGGATGGGGGAGGTGTATGGTAGATCTATAGAAGACCTATAAGAACATAGGAGAGACGGATAAAGGATGGGGGGAGGTGTATGGTTGATGGTAGATCAACTATGAAGAACACTCAAGAACATTTAAGAACATTTGAAGAAAACTTATCAGCAAGTACTAAGAGAAGAACCTTGCTAGAGAGAATTAAGAGAAGGAAATAAGAAAGAAAGTTTTTATTTCTTCAAGGGATATCTTACAATGAAAATCTTCACCCCTATTTATAGTACTTAGGGGGGAATACAAACAACATACTTTTTTACATGGGGACAATGGGGACAAGCACTATCTTATCTTTATTTAGCACTATCTATTCTTTATATTACAACCACACATAAAAGAAATCAAAAGCAAACTCCACTAGGAAAATGAAATCAGCCCTCTTAAGTGCTTTCAATGATATAAGCGCTTGCGTCATTCGGGTAATGACATCATCATGATGTGTGATGTATGTCATTAATTCAGGTTTTACTTCCATCTAGAATCCGGGTGATACGGATCATCTTCATACGGGTCAAAGTAGAATCCTTCATTATCACTTTCATCACTATCATACTGGTATGTAGTGCCATCTGGTGTTAACTGCTTGGTGAGATGTGATTCATTCCAATCTGCTAACGCTTTTATCCATTTTGCGGCTACCGGGTGATCTTTCGGCCAAACTTCCGTACCAAATAATATATTTTCAGGAATTGAGGCTGGATCAATCATATTTGCTCTTGCCATTTCTGCTCTCATACCTATATGTATATCACGATACTTTATGGAAAACTGGATATCATTCCTGTCCATATTATACCATTCGTGGATGAAGGCTATTGGAGCATGATAAGAAAATGATTCTCCTTGATTGTTGATGATTGTCGGTGTAAGGAATGAACATGGTCTTCGGAATAAGATCACCACATGATCCTTGTGCTTCGGGGTGGTAAGCATTTGCATCCATTGATGGGAAGGGAGAAACCATTCAAGGAGTTTGAACATATTACGGGAATTATTGGGCGTACGGTCGAAGTGGCATTAGAGAATGTATGACTGGAGTCTGACTGTACTGAAAGTGATGGCTATAGTATACGATTCGAATAAATACCAGAAAAAGCAGAGTGCTTCTTTTGGAAGGTTAAACAAGTCGTATATCCTGAAAATGTCAAGGAAAGGGTAATCAGGATGAAACTTGTAGTTGTCCATGATGATTCCAAACTTACGGAGGATGATAGTGAAAAGGGCTTGGTGGTTTGGGATGGCTCTTTGGCTGAGTGTCATATCTGCAATGACTTCTGCGACTTCTTCAGGAAGTTGAAGGACAGAGAAAATTTCGAGGCCTTTTGTGGAAGAGGTATTTGGGGCAGAGGAGGAAGAGGCTTTGTCTAAGGTAGAGGAGGAAGAGGTTTTATCTACAGTGAATACCATCGAAAGGATGGAATGGTTTATCTGGGAAACTGGAGAGGGAGTGCATTTCCTTTTATAGTCACCAGGCCTTGAAAGGAAATCAGCAAGGATGTTTGTCGTACCTTTGATATGCTTCACAGTAAATTTCCACTGGGAAAACCAATTTGCCCATCGTAAAAGCTGTGGCTGGGGGAGCACCTTTTTCTTGAATTCTAGCATGCGCGGAAAAGATGACATGTCCATCACGATTTGGAATTCGTGCCCGATTAGATGGAACTGGAACTTTTCTATTCCCCTTTTAACTGCAAGAATCTATTTGAAAGTGGAGTGGTAGTGCTTTTCTGATTGCTTGAACGTGCCGCTCTTGTATCCACATATCGACCTTTTGTCTTTGTCTTGGACGAATAATACTGCTGCCCAATGCTCATCACTTGCATCAGTCTGCAATATTCTCTTTTCTGAAGAAGTGGGAATCTTTAAAGGGGGCATCACCTCAGTCAGCTTTTTGATTGCCTTGACTGCTTCTGTTTGTCTTTTTGTCCAAGGGGGGATCCTTTTAGAGCATGGGGAACAACCACACTGTATGACTTGATAGCTTGGGTAAGAAATCAGCCATATAATTGATTAGTCCAAGGAACTGTTGAACTGCTTTTGGAGAGGCCAACTCATCTGGGAATTTTTGCAGCTCTTGAGCTATGTGGGGCTGAAGCTGATATTTGCCATCGGATATGTCCATGCCGAGAAAATTGATAGACGATACTCCAATCTCCATTTTCTTCTCTGATAGCATTATACCATACTTTGTGACCATGGCATGAAACTTTGAGAGTAAGTCTATATGAGACTTCTCATCAGCAGAATACAACAAAATATCATCAATATAAACCAGGGCATTAGAAAGTATAGGTTCAAAAATGGTTACCATTGATTTTTGGAAAGCAGAAGGTGCATTTTTTAACCCAAACGGCATAACTTTCCATTGGTAGTGATGATCAGGTATGCAGAAGGCTGTCTTTGGTCTGTCTTTAGGAGTGATTCCTAATTGCCAAAACCCTGACTTGAGATCAAACTTAGAGAGGATCTTTGCATCTGAGAGTGACTGGAACAAGGATTTCTTCTGTGGAAGAGGGAATTTATCATCTGCCAAAAAATGATTTAATGGCTGATAATTAATAACCAATCTTAGTTTTCCTCGAACTTGTTCACTTCGCTTGTTGACATAAAATGCTTCACATGCCCATGGAGATTGAATGGGCTCAATAACACCTTGGCCAATAAGGTCAGTGTACTCTTGAAGGGCAAGTTGGTAATGGTCTGGGTTCATACCGGGATGGCTGGCCTTGGTAGGGTTCACATCTTCATTTTGCTTGAAGGGTAGGGAGACAAAGAAAGAAGGGTTTAGCCACAAAGGTGATGAGTGTTTGGAAAGGAACTCAGTATGGGAAGAGGTACACGAGGTTTGGATAAGCTGGTGTTTTAGTGATTGAATGGAATTGGCAGCTGCCATGAACAGGTGTGAAACTGGGCTCCAAGGGTTTAGAAAGCTTTTGTAACAGAGACCATTTTGTGTCCATATTAAGTTGGGTAACTTATGAAGGATATCAAAACCAATAAGGAGGTCTTTTCCATGAGAACTTGAACCAAGTAACTTATGCTTTATGACACACTTGGGAAAGAGACGAATGTGGACGGGAACGCTGATTTTGTCTATTAAGAATGTTTCTCCATTAACTGCGAGAAATGTTTGGTGATGTGTTTTCCAGAAACTTGGAGGAAGGATTTTAGGATTCAATATGGAAACTGAAGATCCTGTATCAAAGAAAGCGACTACTTGGATGGGCTTAGCATATGTGGAGGTTAGAATATGTACCTTGGCTAATGGGACAGGCTGGTTTTCTCGGATTGGGAGGATGTGGGGAATGTGAGGAATAGGATTTACCATGAGAACTTGTAGATCTGGGTGACCATAGGATGAGTACTCGAATCGAACTTTCGTCTGATGAGGAGTCAGGATAAGCAATTGTGCAAATGGCAGAATCACTGGGCTCGTCATCAAGTGAGTACAGGGACTCAAGGTCAGAAAGATCAACTGGCTCGATCTGATTGAGCGTCTGGATTAATGCTTGGGATTTCTTCTTGTCTGGACAATCCTTCGCAAAATGTCCTTTCTTTTGACAAATATAACATTTATCAGACATTTTGCCACGTTGGTGTTTCTTCCTTATGAACTTCCACTTCCTTTTGGCCTTTGGATTTTTCCAGGAAAACTTCTCAGAGAAGCTTGATCTGGAGATCTTCTTTGAGTGTGCCTTCTTCTTTGTATGGCTGCAGCTACAGCTTGACTTATCTTTGCATTTAATCTGAAGATACATATCATCACATGCAGAACCAAGATGCTTGCCAGTTTTTTTAAACTCAGCAAGGAATTTCTTTTGGTTGCACAACTTATCCACAGCATTGATTATCAATTGGTAAAGGCCACCAAGAGAAGTCTGTGCCACCGTTGCATTTTTTGCTTCTAACGCTTTGTAGGCTTCATTCCGAAGGGACTCCGGAAAAGAGTTGAGAAAGACCTGTTTGAGATTAATATCATCAATGCCATGGAGGTAATAGAATCGCTGAGACATGCGATTGTAATGTTTCTCAAGATCCTTCTTTTGAAATGAACAACACTTCATTTTCAAAAATTCTTCTCTTGCACGGATCGTATGTTCAACTGGATTTCCAATGAATTCAGAATAGATGATGTTCATGAATTCTTCAGGTGAGGGGCTTTGTTGGATTTGTAGTTGTCGGTATTCTCCGAGGCTAAGGTACCAATCCCGAAGGCGACCTTAAAGTCGGGCCAAAAATCTCTTGATAACTATCTCTATGGAATAGTATTGGAGTTCAGCAGAACACCATGTCAGCATTTCAACACTTCTTTCTCGCCATTTGGAGGGTGAGATATCATCAAAGGTAAATTGTTGTTTCGTGTCGGATCGAGGAATGGACTTGGATTTCGGGTTATTCGGCGGTAGATTTTGGTTTGTGGACTCATCTAGATCTGAATCAACGAGTTCAGTTTCTCCTTGGAAGGTTTGCTCTGGTTCTGCCATGAACAAGTGTTCGAAGGCATCAAGGGATTCAGGGCTATCATCAATGATTGGTCCGATAAAGGTTGAGGCTGAACTGTATGTTGGAACAGGTCTATCTTGGGTTAGAGAACGTAGAAAAGATGAAATTGGGTTCATTTTTTCTATTGGGAGGATACTTGGGTCTTCTGGGGAGGTACGGGTATCTGGAAGGCTATATGGGGTGGACTGGGCTGCAAAGGTTGTAGAGGATGATGGATCAATGGGAGTTGATTTTGGCTTTGTAACAGGCAAGGGTACTGAAGCCCAAAGGGAAAGAGAAGGAGATGATTCTGTCAGGGAAGAAGTTGGAATTGGCTGTGGATCATATGCGATTAGATCTATTTTCCAAATTTATTGTCGTCTTGTCGTCTTGAGAAGGAGATGATTCTGACTGCGACCTCTTGTCGTCTTACTTGAGCCCAAAGGGACTAGTACTTAGGCTCTGAAGAACACTCAACTAGTCGCTGACAGAATCATCTCCTTCTATCAGGGAAGAAGTTGGAATTGGCTGTGTATCAAAGTTTCATGCCCTGGTCACAAAGTATGGTATAATGCTATCAAGTTGGTATCAACGCCTAACGTTCTAGTCCGATCCCAGTTTTATACGATTAGATCTATTTTCCAAATTTTCAGTTTTCATATTCAGGTTTGTTTTAAAGATTCTAATTCCTCTTTAGTTTCAGGTTTGTGTTAAAAGTTTTAATACCTATTAAAGCTCCTAATAAAGACCGACCGGCTCAAGTAAGACGACAAGAGGTCGCAGTTAAGCCATCCGGGTGAAAAAGGAGCCCAACGCTGGTGTAAGTACCCCAATCTGGATCACCCTCTTCCGAGTACACAGGAAACACGGCAGACTCACAAACGCAGTCTCGAAGACCTCTGGCACTCAAAACCCTCAAAAAAACCCTCAGCCAAACCTAGGGAGGAACTTTTCTGGGATAAAAAGGGACAAAAGGACCTCTTGGGAATTTTCAGGAAATCAGAAAAGCAATTAAGGTCCGTACGGACCTCTTTGTTTCAATGATTACTAAATCCCCTTAAAGTCCATAATATTCCCTCAAATCCCGGAGAACATCATTACCCCCCTTGCATGGTTGGTCCGTACGGACCTCTTTGCATGCTGAGATGGTCCGTACGGACCTTATTACATCTAAAAGCCATCATGGCTGAATCTTCTTCATCATCACATATTCCCTCAAATCGAGGAAAACCAAAATATTGGTTTACCTAGGAGGTCCGTACGGACCTCTTTGCAATTTTATGGCACTATAAATAAAGGGCTCCCCCTCCCTCATTTCACACACCTCCCTCTTCTTTCCTCTCCCCCCAGCCTTCAGGCTCCCCTCTAAGACCCTTCGGGGCAATCCCGGCCCCTTTCGGATCCTTCTGAGGCCTTCCGAGCTCCCTTGTGGTGCTCCGAAGCCTCTCCGAGCGCTCCCGCGATGCTCCCGCGCTGCCCCGAGGCACTCTCGAGGTACTCTGAGGCCCCTCGTGGTACTCCGAGGCCTTGCCTGGTCTTTCCCAAGGTGTCCCGGCTCTTTCCGAGTCAAACCGGTAGCTTGAACGCACGCCGAAACTCTGCCCGAGTGACTCTTGCCATCCCAACGCACGCCGAAACTCTGCCCGAGTAATCCCTGCCATCCCAATGCACGCCGAACCTCTGCCCGAACACAGCCTACAATCTCAACTCACGCCGAAACTCTGTCCGCAGACAACCGGCCCCTCCCGAAGCAATCCCGGTCAGTGCCGGAACACTATTCCATCCTCAAACACTATTCCCCAGCGGAAGACAGACACGAACTAACATTGGTAAGGCTTCCTTCCATTACTATTTCAATACATTTCAATACGTAGTGTACAATATAGACATCCGATATAGCATGCATTTTTAAAAGCACACACACACACACACAACAGTTAAAGAATATTAGGGGTATTCGAAAGACTCGTTTTTACGAGGAGACTCGGGTGAGCTCTAAGATTCTAATATTCTCTTCCTGAGGAGTCATCTGACCTCCGAACTCAAAATCTCATCACACAAAAACAGTTTATTTCTAAACTGATGCCCTTTTCAATGTTTTGGGCTTAATAAAAACGGCGTGGCGACTCTACAATTGCGAAAACAACGGCGAGACACCTCCAACACGCTAAAACGGAATAAGCCAGATGTCGGGGAGCGATTTCGCTGCCTCTCGGATCTGGGCGACTTCCCGAAGCGACAAATGCGAGATGTCGGGGTCCGCGTGTGAGCCGGATCCGGGTAATTTCAGTTGGCGACTCCGCTGGGGACGTTTTGTTTTAAAATCTTTTTAAACAAAACAAAAGATTTTTAAAAACAATGATGAGGGTCAAACTTTCATTTTACCCCTTTCTTTAACTGTTGTGTGTGTGTGCACGTGCTTTACTTTTTATTTTACAAAAAAAATAAAAATACAAAAAAATGCATCAATATACATCTGTGCATACATTTAAAATTCTTCAAAAACTTCTGTTTTACTCAGAAAAAGAATTTTAGAGACCGCACACTACTCGCACTGCTGCCTCGGTTACATCGCACGCTACGCGCACTGCTGCCTCGCTGATACACGCACACTACAACCCTCAACCCGGGGTGGTCTCAGTTGCAGTCCGTCTGGTCTTCCTAGGCCTCTCGGATGCGCACGGGATCATTCCAAACATCCCATCCTAGCCAAGCGTCAACCCTGCATGTTTGAGTCTTGAGTCACACTCTGTCCAGACTCGGTTGGTTTTTACCCAGTCCCGTGTCATACGGCACTGGATACATATACCATGCCGGCCATTTTCTCGAGTCAAGGCTCGGAACTCAAGATCCTTTACGCAAGCAAAGCGATGAAAGGTCATGCTAAAATCTTGACCTCCGATCTTGATTTCCGAAGCTACACCTGCACGATGTTCCGTCCCGATATACATCCATGCTCACATGACACCATGTCATCACGCCATTGATACGTCGCCCATGACGATATGACCCACCTAACGCCTAACGTCACTGCATCCCTTGCGCAAGCAAGGTAAAGAGAGGTCATGCCGAACTCTTGACCCGATCTTGACTCAGCCGGCCGGCTCGGTTCACTATTCACATGGCTAACGCATCAAAACGAACATGACAGGCTCGGTCCTTAGGTTCGATTTTTCTTTAGGCCGGTGGAAACCGCTTGCCCTATAGGACCCTCGCCCGGGCCGTCCACCCCGGGATGTCGAAATACAGTGCAAAACGAGGGGCTTATAGCCGCACGTATGGTCTCCATCGACCCAGATCTAGCATAGTTGCGAAAAAGAAGAGCAATCTTTTCCAACCTACCTAGGACTTCGAGAAAACATGTTTTAAGTAAATTAAAACAACAAAAAAATAAAAATATAAAAGAAGCGAAACCGCATGCCACGTGAGCTTTCCCCTTTATCCCGAGAGGCCATTCCCGTGTCTAAACCTTGCCCGTCACCCCTCCAAAGAAACAGAGAGTGATCGAGAGTACCCGGAACCCGTCTCCGCGTGTCAAAGCCGCAAGGTCCAACTTCCTTCCCACCGTCACCAGACACCGTCAATTCCCATGGCCAAGTCAGTGGATAACAACGATGAGAACGGGACCTTACCCCCAAGAAATTTCCCAACATTGGAAGAAGTTTGGCAGTCCTCATGGCTATTGAGAAACGCCAAGGTGAACAACAAGCTCGGATCGAAGGCGCCATGCACCACTTCGGGACATTAGCCACCCAACTACCCGGGGCTTCCAAAGTCATGATCGCTCCCGCAGCCTTCTAACGTCTCTCATTGTCTCCCGTAAGTCAACTCGTTGCCCTCGTACGAACCATGCAAGCATGACATAAGGCCACGTGACCCTCCGGGGAAAGCTCGCCCATTCAGCCTCCCCGAGGTCCCGTACCACCGCCGAACAACGAACACATTCGGTGGGACGCCCGCGATTGCAGTGCTTGTTTGGAAATGGAATTCCAAGATGAAATGAACGAGGGCCGTCCTCGAAGAAAGAAGAAGCCATCTTCTCAACAAAACCGAAGAAGAGGTATGAATCCGGTGATCCCACGCCGGAACCCTCGAGAACCCTCAGAAAGTTTGACTACTACGTCATCTACTCCAAAGAAGTCTCCCCAACCTAGCTCGCACAAGGCCATGGCAACGTCTCGCTCCATGATCACCGGGACGAGCTCCGCACCGCCACCGAAGGCCCGAAGGTCCAGATACCTCAACCCCCGTCTTGGGAAGACCTCAAAGCCACCGTGGACGCTTCCACAAAAGCTATGACGAAACGAATTGAAATGCGCAGCCCGGCCCTACGCCAATCGTGGTCCTCCCACTACGTAAATAGGAGAGACAAGCAAAACAAGAAGGCCAAGTGAACGTATTGACACGTTCCGATCCAAATCCCGATGAATCCTCCACGGCGCACAAAAGGCCGCCCATACCTCGAGCCACGAACCGAAAAGGGGCCCTACGCCAAAGAAGCCGAAACCTCGACCCAAAGGTCAAGATCCCGTCTTAACTCACCAAGCGTACTCAGCTAACATCTCGCTCGGTCCTTACTCACTTCATCTTACCCGCACAAGCTCAAGTTGGAAGAAAGCCCGGCCTGCACCATGGTTCCCATCACGGTGACACCCGATGAAGCAGCTCAGATGATTGGCAACGTTAATTACAAAGAACATCATCACTTTCACGTAGCTCGACCTTCCAAAATTTGGGGCCGACCACAACGAGCCTCTCTACATAACAGCTTCAACCGGACGAACGCCGTCTCCTCGAGTCTCGGTAGATGGGGATCATCCATGAATGTCCCGCCATCCAAAATGATGGATTTGCTAGGGATCAAAGCAACCGATCTAAAGCCCTCAACTCAGTGCAATCAAGGCATACGACTCAACGTCCCGCCCAGCCTGGGAATAGCCACTCAACCCGTGGTTCGGAAAACAAATGGTCCCGACGGATTTCCAAGTCATCGACATCCCGATCACATTCACCGCCATTTTGGGACGCCTCGCTACACCCGCATTAATGGGGTGGCATCCACTCTCCATCAATGCGTAAAGTTCGTCCAAGGAACAGATCTAATCATCATCTACGGTGATAGCATAGTCACTGAAAGGACCAACACAAACAGCGTCCCGATCTTAGAGATCAAACACGATGATGACGGCATGATGCTAACAGGGTTCACCATCGAAAGCCCAAAGGCCTGTGTGTGCCACATAGACTTGCCTTTGATTTGGGACAAGATCCCTCCCCCGATGAAAATGATGAAGCACATGAACTACATCCCGGGGCTCGGTTTGGGAAAACGCCATCAGGGTACCCAACAAATCATCAATATCAAAGAGCAAAATACCCTCCATGGCTTGGGATACTTTCCTACTCCCGAACACATTGCGGAAGACAAGCGAGCTGCACGGAAATGCTCCGCAGATAGCAAAAGAGGCTTGCACGCACCTCCGATCTTCGCCTTACAGCCTTCGACATGACCAAGTACTTCATAAAGAAAGATGACAACTTGAACGAAGACACAGGAAAGGGAACAGAGCTGATCAACGCCAAACAAAGCTGGCCGACAACCATGGACAAGCTCCAGCGGAACCTGGCAAGATTCAGAGGCCTCAAGCCAAATCCCGTCCGAAGAGCATTTCTCGACACACCGCCTCTACCGGGATCCATGACCACCACTATTCACAACGAATTTTGGTTCAGGAAAACCCCTCTTCGCGTAAGAACTCGAAAACTCTCTCGTCAACACTCCCGCCTTCAACAAGCGGGACGAGTCCGCATTCGAGCTAGTAATGCCCAAGACAAAAGCGAAAGACTCCGCAGACGATGCTTGGAACGAGCCCCCGCTTCCACCTCGCTCTTCAATGAAGAAATCGAGATGCCAGACTCCGATCGATTTTGTTTCGATAACTCGTGATAGCAATGATCGGGAACGGTGACACAAAGCCTTTCAAACCCCGCCTCCTATCAAGCTCATTGCCACTCAATAACCGGGCCACCTTCTCCGACTCCACCGCCAAAGAAGAAGGACATGATCGAACAACTTGGTCTCGACCCTCGAGTCCTAGAGTCCAATGTCAAAACCCATCCCGAGTCCATTATCTTTGAATTTGAGTCTCTCGAGTCATCCGATGGCCTCACGCCGTAAGATTACGAACTCATTGCCAATAATGTATTCCCGTATGCTCTTAATGAATGCTTCGATCTTTCCGAGTATCCTCTCATTGCATCTTTAACAACCGATAAATTAACTAACACACAAACAGCTAATAACGATTCACTTGATAAAGAAGCGTACACATTAAACGAACAATACATTAAGCACATCTTTAAGCATGTTGTCAAACGAGAGAAAACCGGGCCCAAGCCGCCGAGGAGGTTTTAACCAAAGTGAATTTGGGAACCGCCAAGAGCCAAAAGAGACGCAAATCGGAAGTTTCTTCACCTGGCACAGAGCAAGACGCATTGATCGCACCGCTCAAAGAATTCGTGGACGTGTTCGCTTGGTCTTACCAAGACATGCCTCGGATTAGATCCAAACATTGTAGAACACCGGATTCCTCAATCCCGAGGCTAAGCCCATCAAGCAAAAGCTACGCCGAATCAAGCCAGAATGGTCTTTACAAGTCAAAGAAGAGATCGAGAAGATGCTCCGCGTCGGCTTCATCAGGGTGATCGAGTACCCCACGTGGCTCTCCAATATCGTCACGGTCACCAAAGCCAATGGAAAAGTGCGTTGCTGTGTGGACTTCCGAAATCTAAACAAAGCAAGTCTCAAGGACAATTTTCCACTACCCAACATCGACATGTTGGTGGACACTACAGCCAATTTCGAAGTCAAGTCCTTCGTGGACGGGTTTGCCTGCTATAATCAAATCAAGATGGCCGAGGAAGATCATGAAAAGACAGCTTTCACAACCCCCTGGGGAACCTATTGCTACACAGTAATGCCGTTCGGACTAAAGAACGCTGGGGCTACCTACCAACGGCAAAGAACCGCCCTCTTCCACGACATGATCCACAAAGAGATCGAAGTGTACGTAGATGACATGATCGTCCACTCAAAGGGATCGATGGACAACACCTCGCGCACTCCGAGAAAGTTCTTCAATCGCCTCCGAAAACACTCAATGAGGTTAAACCCCGCCAAATGCACATTTGGGGTCGCCCGAGGCAAGGTCTTGGGATACATGGTCACCGAGAGAGGTATCGAGGTTGATCCTCAAAAGATCAAGGCCATCATCGAAATGAGACCACCACAAACTCAAACAGAGGTGAAAAGTTTCATGGGCCGCCCGCAAGATATCGCCCGCCACAATCAATTGACCTCCATGTGCGAGCCAATCTTCAAACCGATGAAGAAGAACGCCGACATCGAATGGAACTCGAATGCCAAGATGCCTTTGAAGAAATAAAGGCATACCTTGTGAGTCCTCCGATTCTCTCGTCCTCCCCATACGAGGAGAAGCCACCGTTGCTATACCTAATCGTGACCGACACCGCAGCTGGGAGCCATGCTCGTCAAGAAAAGAAAGAGTCACGAGTCGAAAACGCCATCTACTTCGTCGCCGAAAGCTTCAAGGCAGCGAACTCAATTACTCAGCCCTCGAGAAAACTCCGCGCAGCCTGTATGGGTTGTCGGAAAATTACGGCACTACATGCAAGCCGCACACGGTACACTTGGTTTCCAAAATGGACCTGGCCAAATACCTCTTCGACAAACCATCTCTCACAATGAGGCTCGCCAAATGGTCTTTCTTCCTAGCATAATTTGACATCAAGTACGTGAACCAAAAGTCAATCAAGGGACGGGCAATGGCCGAGCAGCTGGATGAATTCCCAACCGACGAGGCTCGAGGCCCCGAACCACAATTTCCAGCACGAGGGAATCTTTGCACTCGAAGGCGAAAATCGATGGCAACCGTTCTTCGATGGAGCAGCCAACAAAAAGGAAACAACATCGGTATGCTCTTGGTCGATCCCAAGGACGAGCACAACCCAATCGCCATAAAGCTCAATTTAGAGGTAACCAACAATGTTGCCGAATGAGAAGCCTGCGCCGCCGGACTACAGGCCGCCCTCGAGAGGAATGTCCAAACTCGAAGTTTATGGGGACTCACTCGATCATCAACCAAGTTTCCAACAAGTGGAAAACCATAGACCTGTGCTTGCAAAAATACCATGCCCGTACGGAGGACCTCATCACACAATTCGAAGAGGTCACCTTTCACTACTTGCCAAGAGACCGAAACCGGTTTGCAGACGCCTTAGCCACCTCGGCTTCACTCGTGGAAATCCCCGACGGAAAAGCAATCAAGCCCTTCAAAGTCGGACGAAAGGAAATTCCCGCCTACCGTTGCGAGATCAAACCGTAACCCAAGCCCATCAATGAGCCACGGTATGACCCGTATCTTCCAATACCTCAAGAACGGGAAACCGCCTTCATGAACGAGGAAGGCCAACACAGAGAAGGGGTCAAAGCCAAGAGCATCATGGCCCTAAAACGCCTCGCTCTCACTTTGTCATCCTTGGGACATGCCGTACAAGAAGCGCTACCATGGACCACTCCTACGCCGCATCGCCCAGAAGAAGCAAGCAAGTTCATGAACGAAGTCCACAATGGGGCTTGCGGTCCCCACATGAACGCTGTGAGCCCCGATGCAAATCATTCTCGTGATGGGCTACTACCGGATCTCCATGGAGGCATCGCATTCACTTTGTCCGAAGCCGCGACAAGTGTCAACGGCTTCTCCAACCTCAATCATCTACCTCCCCACGATCTCTACCGCATGACTACGCCTGGCCTTTCGCCACTGGGGAATTGACGTCATCGGAAAAATCGCTCCGCCAGCAAAGAACGGCCACGAGTTCATCTTAGTAGCCATCGACTACTTCACCAAATGGGTCGAAGCCAAGTCCTACAAGATACTCACCTCCAAGAAGGTCGCGCATTTCCTCAAGGAAAACATCATCTGCCGATACGGCATCCCAAATGAGGTCATATCAGACAACGGTTCACACTTCGAGGGGGAATTCGACAGACTGCTGGCCGAATTCAAGATCACACGCCACAAATCTTCTCCCTACCGGCCACAAACGAACGGCGCCGTGGAAGCAGCAAACAAGACCCTCGAACGGATCATCCGAAAAATGACCACCCGAGGACGAGATTGGCCCGAGAAGCTGCACCTTGCACTTTGGGGCTACCGAACATCAGTCAGAACAGCCACGGGAGAAACCCCATTCGCACTAACATACGGGATGGAAGCCGTCCTTCCCATTGAATTGGAAATTCCCTCACTCCGAGTGCTGCTAGAAAATGACGTCAACGAAGTCGAATGGCTCCGAAGCCGACATGACGAATTGGCTCTGCTAGACGAGCGACGACTAAAGGCCATGGAACACGTCCGAGCCTACCAAAGCAGGATGGCTAGAGCTTTCGACAAGAAAGTCAAGTCCCGAGACATCGTGGAAGGCGATCGGTACTCAAAGAAAAGCCTCCCACTCGAACCAACCCATCGGGAAAATGGGAACCAACGTGGATCGGCCCTTTCGTGGTTCAAAAGATCTTCTCCGGGAGGTGCCATGAAGCCGATGCACCTAGACGGCAATCCCTTCATGAATCCAAATAACTAAGCAAACTTCGCAGATACTTCGCCTAAAGAAGAACAACCGCGCATCTATCGGCACTCCATGTAGTGTCGAACTACGCACTCCGAGCCCTCTAGTCCGGGGGAACGTAGGCAACCTTAATTGGTCCTAGCCTAAAAACACACAAAAAGTCAAAAGTTTGAATGTCAATCAAGACCTCCATCAAGCTACACACTTTTCGGGAGCATGCCCCCACCTTCACCTTGACCAAGTCAAACAAAGTCCGCAACATCAAAGGACATCCGAGGGTCACTCAGCGTCAGACGACTGACCCATGTCTACTTCCAAGCCAGGGGCTTGTCTTCGCCTCACGCACTTCACAAAAAAAAAAGAGCTCGAGCAAGGGCTCACAAAAAAAAAAGAGCTCGAGCAAGGGCTCACAAAAATAAAAAAAAAGCTCAAACAGAAGCTGCAAAAAGAGGTCAAAAGCCCGACGCCAACAAACAAGAGGCAAGGAAGCTACGGAAAAGACTGTCAAAACGACTTGTCGTGGGATCATCCAACCTCTCAAACACAAAGCCCAAGCAAAGGGGATTGCCGTCAAGGCCTGTGCCGCTCGCCCGCAAATGCAAATGTAAAAGTCCAAAGATGGACACCGCCAAGGTTCACAAAATACACAAAAGCGAACAAGAGATCTTGCGTCTCGACAAAGCTTTAAAAGTAAATCACAAATCACTAACGGTTACAACATTTCTTGATGAGTTCAAGCACGGTCTACTCTCAAGTTCACAACATGCTAAAAGACAGCTTAATACATTTAACAAATAATGTGTTTGCAATGCAATGAATGGATACCTAGGAGGTCATTCCGCGCCATCTCGCGCTTGTCCCTCGCCATTCTTCCCTTTCTTCCCTCGTCCCCGGCGAGTCTTCTTTCGCTCCACGCGAACCAACTCTGCGTCTCTCGGGCCCGAGATCGTGGGTCCTCCCCGTAGAGTCAAACAATCCAGCAGCCTCTCGTGGCTTCATTCGCCCGTGCTTCGGCTCTGATCTCCTCCCCGCGAGTCCCGTAAAAGAGGACCTCTCCCCGTCGCCGGTCAACTCTAGTCTCGTAGTCAAACAAAGTGTCTCCCGTCACATCCCGAGGGTCGACTGTGCTTCGCACTCCTAAGGCAATAGCTACTACGGCACCTGTGTCCTGCAATCGCTCCGCGCCGCTCCCCAAAGCCGCTGGGATCGCCCAACACGCCGCTCATACTGTGCCAAGTACCGAGTCACAATACGACACTCTCCCGACATCTAAGGAGCACCACAGAGGGAAAGCGGAATACTTCCATACCCTCGTAAAATACAAGAAAGCACCTGAGCCGCCATACAAAGAGGAGCTATCTCCGCAGCAGAGCAAGGTCATCCCAGCCCAACAAAGGCTCGCTTCATCCCAAACCGCCGGAAACAAGCGAAGGAATATAGAAAGAGGACCAAGACAAACCCGGAACTCGACAACATAGGACCCTTCCCGAAAGGCCCTCCTAGTCTCAATCCCCAGCCAAGGAACCCACCAACGGATCCGATGCGTACCAAGCCGTGCCATCCATCTCTCCCAAAGTGATCGATCCATATCCAACACAAGAGGTCGCCGAGCAAATGACCACGGGCTAAACGACGTCTGAGCCTTCTGGCATGGCTCGAAGTCTCTCTCGCAGCCCACAAGGTGAGCAAAGCGGGCTTCCCTCTCATGAACCGATCCCTGCCACCGACGATCAATACCATGAAGAGTCTCCCAAGCACCAACGGGACAATATCCTCTCCAGCTCGCAAAGGCCCAACCACATCTAGCAAAGCGCCATCGCAAACCCCAAGGAGCCGACCATGAAGAGCGTCGCTATCACGCACAAGGCAAATACATCCCAAGAGACATCACTATCATCAACCATGAACCGCTCCTAAGCTCGAAATGTCAATATGACCCGAATCAAGGATCATGCCTCCGCACTTCTCCCAACGAAGTACGAAGAAAGCCTCGCAAGCTTCACGCTCACGGCGACCACCAATCAAGGGAAGCGAGATGGCCTCCACCTCTGGTCCTCCAATCAAAGCCCGAAAATCCTCGAAGGTGGGCACCATTTCATTGTAGGAGAAGCAATACACATGCCTCCTAACATCCCAGAACTTCGCGGCAGCCCGCAACAAATCCCAATCAGGAACCAACTCCTTAAAAGACTAAACCGAGCAAAGTCGAAACCTTACCTCGAAAGCCCGCCTCTGATGCCTCATACGGTGTCGCATCCACATTTTCAGCCGCTCAAGGAAGTATGCTTGCCGCTCCTGCGAAAGCCTTGGCAAAATTCTTGGAACGTATGAAGAATCCATGGAAAAAATGGAGGTTCCTAGAGAAAATGGGGAAGAAAGCTCGAAAATGGCTGCAAATGGGGAATGGGGAAAGTCCAGACACTGGAAAGCATTTATTTCCTTCCCAAAAGCAAGGCTGGTCTGTCCGTACGGACCTTATTGCATATTGGCCCCACTTTCTTAGCAAACTGGCCAATAACCACTGTCCCCAGCAGGACCTTGCTCCAAACTGCCCAAACACTGGCCAAAGCCATTTCCGGCAAGCATACACTACCCACAAACACTCTCTCAGCTCACGTGGCATGCACAAAAAAATAATAATAGCAACAATTCCTAGGACAATTCCCGAGAATCACAAATACGACATTACATCTTAAAATAAAATACTTTTGCCATGCAAATACAAGTGTTTTATTACAGGTACCCATAAACGTCTGTTGCTAAAAAAAAAAAAAAGAACGGGGATATGGAAAGAGGGAAAGTAAATGAACCCTAATCCGACTCCTCAACATCATCATCATCACTGACATCCTCAAGCGAGAAGTCGGGCATCCCGGTAAACTCGCCAGTCACACCCTCATCATCGGAGTACCGAGCCCTCCCCGAGGCCGGTACTCAAGATACTCGAAGGATCGAAGCCGAAAAAGGGTCAAAATAGGCATGCCCCGACGAACCCTCACCCCGCGCATCCGGCGGAGGAAAGAACCGATGAAGGGTCCGCGGTCTCGAGCTCCCGAGGACGCCCCGCATCCATGCTATGCCGCCCCGCGAAGGTCCCTCCCGCCGTGGCTCCGGCTCGCCTCTGGAGGAACATCTACGTAATGCCTCGAAGGCACGGCCAGACGCCGGCACACGCCGCGAAGACCGGCAAGACAGCTCGACGCCATCTTCTTCGCGAAGGACCTCATCGCCACATAACGGCGGGTCAACATGTCATAGGCTCTCCTCGGACTCCGCACAAGCAAGCCCAAAGAAACGCTCAAAGAATACAAGCCATACTCAACAACAAAAAGAGAAAAATACGTAAAAGATGCCAAGATGGAAAAGAGTAAGCACACTCACCGGCATGTCAGATCCACTCTAGGCGCAGGAGCTCGGCCAGTGGACGCACAGACACCCTCCTCCTCGACGAGTCCCCACGAACATACGTGAAATCCGGCCTGTGCACCGAAACCTCTGGGGACCCCGCGACCAGCCTCCCTCTCCTCGCCAACACCTCGCGGCATCCTCAACTTCCTCCTCACGAAGGCTCCATACTCCTCTCGATACAAAACAAACTCACGGGCACTCACGCCGCCCAAATACCTCTCAAACTCCAATACATCCATATCCCGGAATCCAACATCCCGAAAGGCGGGTCCCTGAGCCAAGGGAAGCATACCCGGCCATGCCGCCAAAAGACCCGCTCTCTCCTAGGTACACGACGTCCGCAGGTCGTGCCCCGCAAAGATCTTCCACCGCGCCGTCACCACAGAGCCCCTCGAACTCATCGCCCTCGTACCGAACCTGTGGATACGTAACAAACCTCTCCGGCTATCTCTCTCCAAATGCTCCCGCACCTCCCCGTAGGAAATGGTGAGCTTACCCCCGCCGGTCCTCCTCTTCCTCGCCGGCGTGCCCACCCTAACATAGCGGGATAGGCCGCTATGGCCCTGTGGATCTCTATCCCACGGGAAGCACTGAAAGATCTCGTAGAACCACACCTGCGACAAAAGCGGAAAAGGCTCAGTGTAAGAGAAAACGGAGAAAATGATAGGTTGCTAATCAAAAACAGTAATGAACTCATACCTCCAAGGCAAAATCAAAACATGCCAAAGAACTGGCCACACCCCTGCTGAACCGGTCCAAGGAGAAGTAAAGCTCGGCCAGGCCCGCCTCGCCCCAAGCTATGTCACAAACTACCTCCAAGTCAATCAAGCTCTCCACAGAGCAAAAGGAGCCGCTGCCGCATGGTTCGAGAACAAAGTCTCTGAAAGTGCAAACCACGAAAGGAGCGCGCGCCGCCCGCTGGCCACCCGGCCTGCACCCGACGTAGGGCCCAATACCGGCCGTAATCCTCGTCTCTACATCGTCAGACAAAGATCCCTGTGCCCCTACGAGGAAGAGGCGCAAAGCCCAAGCAGCTCGGGCCAAGCACGTCCTCGGCAATCATATCCTCCACCGCACCGGCCTTCCTCTCAAGGAAAGCCCGGTGATAGCAGCAAAATCTGGGCGTGCCACATCACCTCGCTCCACTCGAGATGGAAGGTGTGGGTGGTATCCCACCAATACTCGAAAGGCCCAGAAGACGCTCTTGTTCTTCCTCGTGTCGAAACCCCGCCAAGTTCTCTACAAACACGCCTGTGCCGTAAGCATAGACCAGCCTCCTGTGGCTCGGCCCGCCATCCATAGAGAAATTCGGCATCCGCCGCCATAACTCGACCACAGCCTCGAGCGATCCTCGAGTCTTCATCTTCTTGGCTTTCCCAGCCAAAAGCCCCTCATCCTGCAGGTAAACACAGCAAAGGTACGTCAGTCACAGTACTTAATACCAAAGCATAAAAAAAAAGAGTCCGTCACCAAACACGGCACACATTGCACATAATTTTCACATGTAACCCGTCACAAAACACGGCATGCATTACACATAATTTTTCCCATGCAGTCCATCACAAAACACGGCACACACTGTACAAATTTTCTCAAACAAGGGGATCAAGTACTACACGACACATTTTCAAAAGACCCGTCACAAAACACGGCACCCATTACACATATTTTCCCCTACACGGCCATTTTTCTCACAATGTACATACATAAATAGCATAAGGTACAAAACACCAAAACATGCATTTTCATAGAGAGACACTTTATTTTCACAAATAAGAGCTAATCTACACATTTCTGCACAAAATTCACATACCCACAATATTTACATGCTCAATTTCAACAATTCATCAAGAATTTCACAAAAAAGCATGGCAAATAACAAAAGCCCCAAAAATGCGAAAAACTAAAACCTAGTTCTAGCATTCAAAATTTCAAGCAAGGAATCAAGACGAAATTGATTTCTTACCTCCCCGACGTTCCTAACTCGCCGATTATGCACCTCCGGATTCGGATACAACACATCCGAATTCTTCGAAGAAGGCACAAAGGAGATACAATTTCTTTGAAGCTCCATCATTTGCTCGATCACTTCTTGGCTTCGTTGACGACGCCCCCTCCTTGATCCTTCCGCCATTGCAAGCAATTCAAGCTAAAAATGGAAGATTTTGGTGTAAAAATGGAGTTCTCTCCCTCTCTCTCTCGGCTGTCCAAAGGCCTATTTCAGCAGATTCAATGCAGTATGGTCCTTAACCCATCAATTCAAGCACCGGCCGTCAGTGTAAGCCCGGACTTCGCCCACTCAACGGCAATTCAAGAACCGGTCGTCAGTGTAAGCCCAGATTTCGCCCACTAAACGGCAACGCAAGCACCGGCCATCAAAGTAAGCCCGAGCTCCTTCCCCAGCAAGTCAAAAGGGAAGTTGTACAAGACCGCATATCCCCAGCACCGGCCGTCATCGTAAGCCCGGACTTCGCCCACTCAACGGCAATTCAACCACCGGCCGTCAGTGTAAGCCCGGACTTTGCCCACTCAACGGCAATTCAAGAACCGGCCGTCAGTGTAAGCTCGAACTTCGCCCACTCAACGGCAATTCAAGAACCGGCCGTCAGTGTAAGCCCGGACTTCGCCCACTCAACGGAAATTCAAGAACCGGCCGTCATCGTTAGCCCGGACTTCGCCCACTCAACGGCAATTCAAGAACCGGCCGTCAGTGTAAGCCCGAACTTCGCCCACTCAATGGCAATTCAAGAACCGGCCGTCATCGTAAGCCCGGACTTCGCCCACTCAACGGCAATTCAAGAACCGGCCGTCAGTGTAAGCCCGGACTTCGCCCACTCAACGGCAATTCAAGAACCGGCCATCAGTGTAAGCCCAGACTTCGCCCACTCAACGGCAATTCATGAACCGGCCGTCAGTGTAAGCCCGGACTTCGCCCACTCAATGGCAATTCAAGAACCGGTCGTCAGTATAAGCCCGGACTTTGCCCACTAAACGGCAATTCAACCACCGGCCGTCAGTGTAAGCACGGACTTCACCCACTCAACGGCAATTCAAGAACCGGCCGTCAGTATAAGCCCGAACTTCACCCACTAAACGGCAATTCAACCACCGGCCGTCAGTGTAAGCCCGGACCTCGCCCACTAAACGGTGAAACAAGCACAAGAAGGAGCCCGCACCTCCAAGTACAAATCTCAAGGCACAAAACGCCTCCAAAACGCTCAACGGCAACGCAAGCACCGACCATCAAAGTAAGCCCGAGCTCCTTTCCCAGCAAGTCAAAAAGGGAATTCTTGCAAACCCTTACGAGACCACATATCCCCAGCACCGACCGTCATCGTAAGCCCGGACCTCGCCCGCTCAACGGCAACTCAAGCACCGGCCATCAAAGTAAGCTCGAAGTTACCTTCTCAGCAGAAAAAGCCCCTACAAGGCCACGATAATCCCCAACGGATAAACACCGACAGTCATCGTAAGTCCAACCTTCTCCCCAGCGGACAAAGCACGAAGCATCTACACCTCTCGCAATCAAAGCACAAGGCAGCCACACCTCCATAAACCGCAGCCAGAAGACGATTCAAGTCCTCACGCATGGCAAACCGCAGCCAGAAGACGATTCAAGTCCTCACGCATGGCAAACCGCAGTCAGAAGACGATTCAAGTCCTCATACATGACACAACCGCAGCCAGAAGACGATTCAAGTCCTCACGCATGGCAAACCGCAGCCAGAAGACGATTTAAGTCCTCACGCATGGCAAACCACAGCCAGAAGACGATTCAAGTCCTCACGCATGGCAAACTGCAGTCAGAAGACGATTCAAGTCCTCATACATGACATCACTATCTCCAGCCCGGAAGGCTTTAAACCACTCGGTCCGGAAGACCGTATAAACCTCCCACATTACTATCTCCAGCCCGGAAGGCTTTAAATCACTCGTTCCGGAAGACCGTATAAACCTCCCAAATCACTATCTTCGGCCCGGAAGGCCTTAAACCACCCGATTCGGAAAATCGTAAAATTTCCATCTCAGGACTCCACCACGTCCTCACAGTCGACCTCGGCAGTCACAAACCATCTTCTAGTAAGATTGCATACCCTGGACACCACCACATCCTTACCACTGACCTCGGCGGTCACACGATACTTCAGGGCACCACCACGCCCTCATACACTCACAATTTCACAACCTCTGAACTACGACCAGGCTTGATTCCCGCCAGGGATACGTAGGAATCCTATCACAGGGTCCAGCCATCGACCTATACGGTCACCCAGGACGCCACCACGTCCTCACCATCGACCTATGCGGTCACCCACAGGACACCACCACGTCCATACACAGAGTTTCAGTCAGAGGACATCTCCCATCCTCGTGCACTACAATACTCACCCCACACACGAACTACGATCAGGCTTGATTCCCGTCAGGGATACATAGGAATCCTATCACAGGGTCCAGCCAATTGACCTAAACGGTCACACAACAGGAAACCGCCACGTCCTCCCACCGACCTACACGGTCACTTCCTCTCTCAGCCCGCGATCCAGATTAGGACCTTTATCTTATCGATGACCCCACTTCCTCCGTAAGTGACGTCGTCGATGGGCTTCTGTAAGTACCCCAATCTGGATCACCCTCTTCCGAGTACACAGGAAACACCGCAGACTCACTAACGCAGTCTCGAAGACCTCTGGCACTCAAAACCCTCAAAAAACCCTCAGCCAAACCAAGGAAAGAACTTTTCTGGGATAAAAAGGGACAAAAGGACCTCTTGGGAATTTTCAGAAAATTAGAAAAGCATTTAAGGTCCGTACGGACCTTTTTGTTTCAATGATTACTAAATCCCCTTAAAGTCCACAATATTCCCTCAAATCCCGGAGAACATCATTACCCCCCTTGCATGGTTGGTCCGTACGGACCTCTTTGCATGCTGAGATGGTCCGTACGGACCTTATTGCACAGGGGACATCATCATGGCTGAATCTTCTTCATCATCACATATTCCCTCAAATCGAGGAAAACCAAAATATTGGTTTACCTAGGAGGTCCGTACGGACCTCTTTGCAATTTTCTGGCACTATAAATAGAGGGCTCCCCCTCCCTCATTTCAGACACCTCCCTCTTCTCTCCTCTCCCCCCAGCCTTCAGGCTCCCCTCTAAGACCCTTCGGGGCAATCCCGACCCCTTTTGGATCCTTCCGAGGCCTTCCGAGCTCCCTTGTGGTGCTCTGAAGCCTCTCCGAGCGCTCCCGCGATGCTCCCGCGCTGCCCCGAGGCACTCTCGAGGTACTCTGAGGCCCCTCGTGGTACTCCGAGGCCTTGCCTGGTCTTTCCCAAGGTGTCTCGGCTCTTTCCGAGTCAAACCGGTAGCTTGAACGCAGGCCGAAACTCTGCCCGAGTGACTCCTGCCATCCCAACGCACGCCGAAACTCTGCCCGAGTAATCCCTGCAATTCCAATGCACGCCGAACCTCTGCTCTAACGCAGCCTACAATCTCAACTCACGCCGAAACTCTGTCCGCAGACAACCGGCCCCTCCCGAAGCAATCCCGGTCCGTGCTGGAACACTATTCCATCCTCAAACACTATTCCCCAGCGGAAGACAGACACGAACCAACATTGGTAAGGCTTCCTTCCATTACTATTTCAATACATTTCAATACGTAGTGTACAATGTAGACATCCGATACAGCATGCATTTTTAAGAGCACACACACACACACAACAGTTAAAGAATATTAGGGATATCCGAAAGACTCGTTTTTACGAGGCAACTCGGGTGAGCTCTAAGATTCTAATATTCTCTTCCCGATGAGTCATCTGACCTCCGAACTCAAAATCTCATCACACAAAAACAGTTTATTTCTAAACTGATGCCCTTTTTCAATGTTTTGGGCTTAATAAAAACGGCGTGGCGACTCTACAATTATGAAAACAACGGCGAGACACCTCCAACACGCTAAAACGGAATAAGCCAGATGCCGGGGTGCGATTGCGCTGCCTCTCGAATCCGGGCGACTTCCCGAAGCGACAAATGCGAGATGTCGGGGCCCGCACGCGAGCCGGATTCGGGTAATTTCAGCTACGCGATGCTGAGGCACAGGCTGACCCAGACAACGTGACCGATAATCCGACAACAAATTTTGAGAGACTCGTAGAGAGGAGGGCCAAGATGAGGGATGACCCTGAAGTTATGGCCCGTAGGACAGCTTTGAGAGAGGAAAGGGCTGCCCAGGCGGCATTGAGAGCTGCCGGATTGATTGACTCGCTGACTCATATTATTCCTGAGCCGAGACGACGGGAGACAGAACTGTTTGGGATAGCTAAGCCAAAGACCTCCCTGGACCGAGGAAGAGGAAGAAGAAAAATGCTAGTTTGGGAGTGGGAACGAGTGACTAGGGTTAGGTTACCGGTCATTGTATCCCTTGTTGCCGACACAGACAATTTAGATGTTCTTTTTAAAAGATATTATTTCTGCTAATGTTAATGAGTCGAGAGTAGACCGTGCTTGAACTCATCAATGAATGTATTAATGTGATGAAAGTTGAAATTACTTCAGAACTTAATCAAGACACATTTTGGTAATCACGAATACAACTGTTAACAGGATTTGGTGATTTTTATGATTTTTAGACCGAACCGCGAACGGATGCCTACGTTCCCCTTTTACAGAATGGACTAAGGGGCTCAGGTCTCCTTAGTTCGACCCAATTAACTTTGTATTTAAGAAAGGGATAGATAGAAGGGGGACAAGTGGTGCAACCCTGTTTTTTACCTAGACCGCCCGTTTTTAGGGTTTTCAGCCTAGTTGGGTATATTCTTTTAGCATCGAGCGCGCCCTTTGTTTTGCACGGACTGCCTTTTGAGAGGTTTTCAGTCTCGTCTGGGTACATTATTTTCGCGCTTTTGTTTTTCTTTTTCTTTTTTTCTTTTTTTTATAGAGGGGAAGACTCGATTCAGACGTAATAGCGGCGTAGTTTGTCGCCGTTCACCGGGTGCATGAAGGGATTACCATCCAAATCTGTCAACTTCATTGCTCCGCTAGAGAAGATCTCCTTTACCAAATACGGGCCTACCCAGACTGGCGCCCACTTGCCCAAAGGACTGAATTGATTCGGCGGCTTTTCTTTTAGGACCAAGTCACCCACTTTAATGTCGCGGGGATGTATCTTCTTGTCAAAGGCCCTAGCCATGCGCTTCTGATAAGCCCGGATGTGCTCCATCGTCTTAAGCCTCCGTTCGTCCAGAAGAGCTAACTCGTCATGTCGACTCTGAAGCCAGTTTATCTCGTTGACTTCATTTTCAAGCAGAACCCGAAGAGAGGGTATCTCTAATTCAATGGGCAAAACGGCATCCATCCCATATGTCAAAGCGAACGGGGTTTCACCGGTGGCCGTTCTTACTGAAGTACGATAGCCCCATAATGCCAAGTGAAGCTTCTCAGGCCAATCCCGACTCTTTTTGGCCATCTTTCGGATGATCCTTTCCAGGTTCTTGTTTGCTACCTCGACAGCACCATTGGTTTGAGGGCGATAAGGGGAGGACTTGTGTCGCTTGATCCTGAACTCTGCGAGCAGTTCGTCGGTATGTCCCTCGAAGTGTGACCCGTTGTCTGAGATAATCTCATTCGGAACTCCGTATCGGCACAGAATGTTTTCTTTTATAAAACGGGACACCTTTTTGGAGTTGAGGACCTTGTAGGACGCCGCTTCAACCCACTTGGTGAAGTAATCCACAGCGACCAACACGAATTCGTGCCCATTGCTACCGGCAGGAGTTATCTGCCCAATAACATCGATCCCCCAAGTTGTGAATGACCAAGGGGTGCTCATACAGTAGAGATCATGGGGAGGTATATGGTTGAGATTGGAGAACCGCTGACACTTATCGCAGGTTCGCACAAACTGAATACAGTCAGTCTCCATGGAGATCCAATAATAACCCATCCTGAGTATGCTGAACATCAAGGCTCGAGCGTTCATATGTGGTCCACATGCGCCACCATGGACTTCTTCCATGACCTTTCTGGCCTTAGACTTGCTGATGCAGAGTAGAAGTGGGCCTCGGTGCCTTTTCTTCCATAAGTCATCTCCCAGAATAACGTACTGTGCAGACAACCTTTTTAATGCTTATAAACTTTTGGCACGGAGACCTTCTTTCGGCCTACCATCCTTCTCCGTCGGGAACGAGGCTTTGCCATGCTTAAGGTACTGAAAGATCTGGCTGTACCATAGGTCATCGACTCTTTCTAGCTCAATCTGACAACAGTAGGCAGGGTTCTCACGCCTCCCAACTCTGAATGGCTTTACTGACTTTCCCTCCGGAATCTCTACCAAAGAGGCTAAAGTGGCCAGGGCATCCGCGAACCTGTTCTTGTCCCGGGGTAGATAGTGGAACGTGACCTCCTTAAATTGGTTGATCAAGTCCTCCATGTAAGCATAGTACATCTGCAGGTACTGGTTCACAGTTTTCCACTTATTGGACACCTAATTGATGATTAGCTGAGAGTCTCCGTACACCTCCAATTTTTCGACATTTCGCTCTAAAGCTGCCTCGAGGTCAGCTATACAAGCTTCGTATTCCACGGCATTGTTAGTAACCGGGAAATTCAACTTGATAGCTATGGGGGTGTGCACATCCTTTGGATCAACCAGCACCATGCCGATACCATTGCCCCTTTTGTTAGCGGCACCATCAAAGAAAAACTGCCAACGGTCTGTACCTTCTTTCATGAAAATTCCATCGTCTGGAAATTGGGGTTCGAACTCGGGCGCTTCTGATCTTGGGAAATCTGCCAAATGATCTGACAGAGCTTGGCCTTTGATTGCCTTGCGGTTACGAACTTGATATCGAATTCGGCTAAGAAGAAGGACCACTTCGCGAGTCTTGATGACAGAGAAGACTTACCGAATAGGCATTTGATGGGATCCATCTTTAACACCAGGTGTACTGTATGCGCCAAAAGGTAGTGTCTCAATTTGCTGACCACCCATACCAGAGTTGCACAGGTTTTCTCTAAAGCTGAGTAATTCAATTCACTGCCCTGAAGTTTTCGGCTGACAAAGTAGATGGCGTTTTCCACTTTTGAATCTGGATTTTCTTGTGCAAGCATGGCCCCGACAGCCGTATCTGTAACTGTCAAATATAGCAACAAGGGCTTGTCCTTATGTGGAGGACACAGGATTGGGGGATGGCCTAAGTAGGCCTTGATTGTCTCGAAGGCGGTCGATTTGTTCGTTCCATTCAACCTCTCGATTCTTCTGAGTAGCTTAAAGATCGGCTCACAAATAGAGGTTAGGCTGGTGTATAAATCGGTGATATATTGGAGACGGCCCACTTAAAGCCTTCACTTCGTGGATCGTCGTCGGTGGCTTCACCTCCATGATAGCTTTAATCTTTCTCGGATCGGCTTCAATTCCTCGTTCTGTGACCATGTATCCCAAAACTTTTCCTCGGATTACGCCAAAAGTACATTTTGCCGGGTTCAATCTCATGTCATGTTCCCGCAGCCGGTTAAAGAACTTCCTCAAGTCGACCAAGTGTTGGCCATCTGATCCCTTGGAATGGATAATCATATCATCAACATAAACCTCGATCTCCTTGTGGATCATGTCATGAAAATGCGCAGTGACTGCCCGCTGATAAGTAGCGCCGGCATTCTTCGGACGAAAGTGGCATAAGTGTAACAAAAGGTTCCCAAGGGCTGGTGAAGGCAGTCTTTTCCTAATCTTCTTTGGCGACTTTAATCTGATTGTAACCCGCAAAGCCGTCTACAAATGACTTGACTTCGTAACTGGCAGTAGTATCTACCAACAGATCGATATTGGGCAAGGGAAAATCGTCTTTTGGGCTAGCCTTGTTCAGGTCCCTGAAGTCCACACAAACCCTGACTTTGCCATTCGACTTGGTTACCGTCACTATGTTGGCCAACCACTTGGGGTATTCGACCACTCTAATGAAACCCACTCTGAGCAGCTTCTCTATTTCTTCTTTGACCTGGAGAGACCATTCTGGCTTGATCCGGCAGAGCTTACGCTTGGCGGCACGGCTTCTGGGTCCAGGGGTATTCGGTGTTCAACAGTTGAAGTATCCAACCCGGGCATGTCTTTGTAGGACCAGGCAAATACATACACGTACTCCTTGAGCAAATCGATGAGAGCTTCCCATTCTTCCCCGGTGAAGAAACTGCCAATCTGTGTCTCTTTGGGTTCTTCAGTAGTTCCCAAATTCACTGTAGTTAATACCTCATTGGCAGCTTGGGCCCGATTGTCGTCTCGATCAAAAACCTGTTTTATATTATCATTTAAAAAGTTTTCATCTAAAAAGTTTGTGTCCTCTTCAAATGAATCATTATTAACCACTTTTAAGTCATTAAGATTTGTTTTAGTTAACTTATCATTTGTTAGGGTGGCAATTAAGGGATACGCAGAAAGGTCAACCATTTCATTCAACGCAAAAGGGAATACGGAGTTAAAGACAAGGCGATGATCATCAGTCGTGAGAGTATCAGACCTATCTAGAGACTAGAATTTGATAACAAAAGACTCTGAGGACTGGGATTCGGAGAACCCTGACTGACTCTGGACCCTACACTACTTATTTGACTCAAAGATTTTGGCATGGATTGGACTCTTACATTCTCCTGCTGTCGTCTTGTAAACTTCAAGCTGACCGAGGAATCTGTCGGAAATCATTGGTAAGCCGGTATCTTGGAAAGATGGTGCGGGGAGCTAGAGAAATCTGATGCAATCCCTTGGCTAGCTCGTTCATGACAAATGGACTCATTGGTTGAGGGGTCTGGCTCATCTTGCCAACACCCTGCGGATAAGTCATCTCCTCTTTACTGATCTTCGATATCACAACCTTATCTGTGCGGCCAAAAGGAGGGTTAACCTGGATGATGCTGATGAAGCTTTCCTCGGGAGATACCTTGATTCCGCCTTGGTTAACTCTATATTCCATAGGAGTCTTATATTCTGCCTCCAGACCAGCCAGTTTTTCATTGGACTTCACAGTGGTGATAAACTCAGAACTTCTTATCCCAAGGGGATCAATGACGACGGGAAAGTCGGGCTGGGCTTTGTTTTGGCTGATTGCTTCCTTGGTGGGTTTCTTGGTGTAACGGACGTAATAGTCAAATTTGCCTGAGGGTTCCCCCAAAGTTCCCACACTCTCGTCTCCAGCTTCGTATCCCTCCTTCAATTTCTGTTGTATGGACTTCCTCCTTTTCTTCTTTCTTGAAGGAGCATTTTCGTTGATCCAGTCTTGATATTCATCTTCCAAACAATATTCACAATCACACACATCATACCAGATGTGGGGTGTGGGTTGAGCTGGGGCAGCCCCGCCTAGCATCTGGTCATCAGCATTTTCGATTACCACATTTGCCATTCTTAACACTGGAACGTTGAAGTCGACGATTTCTACGGTCTATCTGAGGCTGCTGAAAACGGATCCTTGACCGGAAAGAAACTGATCAATCGACCACCCGGAACCCTGACCCAACACTTGCTCGCTGAAAGGGGGAGAGAACGGCTTTAGGTAGGGGAGAGGATAGGCTTAGGACGGACTCATGCATATGCTCCTTTTGTGTTTTTTTTTAATATTTTTTTTTTGAAAAAAGATTTTTATTAATCCTAGGAATGGTTGGAAAAGGAGGACACCTTCTTTTTCGCATTCTACACTATTCCTGGATCAGTGGGTTCCATCACTACGTCTATAGACCCCCTGTATTCCACCTGTATTGCACCTCCGGGACGGACTATCCCGGCAGAGGTCCTATAGGGCACGTGGAACCCACCAATCGAAAGGGAGAACGAACCTATGGGCATACAAGCCAAAACAAGTCAAACTCGGGATTTTCAAAACCAAGTCCAAGTCAACGTCTAGACTCGGGAGGAGAGAGGGCCGAAAGTACGTTTGAATGTACAAGACCGCAATTTGCAGGTAAAATCCTGGAAGAACTGGGCATGACCTCTCCTCTTTTCGAGTTGAAAAATCCGGCATGGCCTTTCGTCGCTTAGTGGCGAAATTTCGGCATAACTCCCGTTAGTATGCGCCACGAATTCGACATGGTCCCGCGTTGGCACATGTCGAGAACGCGTCATGACCTCTTGCGAAGCCAAGTCGAGAAATCGATATGTACCTATGTCGAGATATGTCAAAATCTTAACGTGTACTTACGTTGAATTATGTCGTAATTCCGACATGAAGAGGGAAAGTATGCCAAGATTTTGGAGACGAAACATGACTCGGACTTTGTGAGAAAATTTTGAAAACCGAGTTTGAAAAGTGTTTTGAAAAGCATTGGCCAAAAACCAACCGGTCACGGTAGAAAGTGTGTCACGGACAAGTGTTGGCTGACTCCACAGGCTAGGAGGACTTTAGGCGCTCAAGCGTTAGCGAAACATGTCACTTTTCGCGATGCCGTCCGTACACTCCCGGGTTCTAACTCTATGTGCGGGTAGCGTGCGAGTAGTGTGAAGGTAATTTCTAGGAAAATATATTTTTGTCGTTTTTTCTATGCAATATGCAAAGAAAAAGGAAAAACAAGAAAATGAGTCCAAAGCATGACAAAAGGGGACTGCCCCAAATGTCAAGATTACCAGCAGCTGTATTCCGAAATCATCCTGCCCTGTTCTGATAGCAAAGGGGAAGCCCTATCACCAAAAGAAATGCCACATACCAAAGCATATAGAGCATATAGGCACAGAATCATGGCAAGGCACACAAGAGCACACAAAATGACACAATTCACACACAAGGAGAATGAAGAAATTGTCCAAGTTGATTTAAAGAAAGTTAGACCCTCTTAAGAAAAACTTTTTCTCTTTTTTTTTTCAAAAAAGAAGAAGAATGATACTGGTACGTGGGATTGTTAGACCACAATTTATCCCAAGCCCCGGGTTAGGGAGCGATACAGGAAGGTTAATGGTTTCCACCTATATACCAAGTATCGTCTTCATTTTTTTTTTTCAAAAAGTTTTTTAATGCAAGTCCCCAGCGGAGTCGCCACTGAATGAATGCTCGCCGAAAAAATAAATAAATAAATAATATATATAATGAAATTTAATGAAAATTTTCGGTTTTTAGGAGTCGCCATGCCGTTTTTTAAGGAAAACATTGAAAAACCTATTTTTAAAGAGATTTTGAGTTCGGGGGTCTGGTTACGTGTTTGGGAAGAACTTGAGAGTTCACCCAACACGTCTCTTTCGAGACTTTCAATCAACATTGAAAAATTATAGACATTCAAAGTGTGTTTGCAATATGTGTCGACAAGTAAGGCATGCAAGTTTGGAATTTCATTGATGATATAGAGACTGGGTACAACTTTGTGAGCCATGATAGGGGGCCACACCCTTTACATATGATGATTTTCATCACAAGGCAGAAGGCTGAGACAATCTGCTCAGGAAGCTCTGATGTCGTCCGACACAGGACTTCCCATGAAGGGGATGTCGGACGACAGAAGGCCTCATGGTCAGATTGTCTCTTACAATGACAAGGCTACTCTGGCACTGGAACAATATTATTTCACCCAAGGAAAGACACTATTTAGTGGTCTAAGTTCAGTTTGGGGTTGATAGGAGTGAGCAAAGTCAAGATTGACTTTTAATGATACGGATGTCATATGACATAGAACATCCGAAGTTGTCTATGTCGCATGGCAAACCGCCTCCATCAATTTATTGCACCCAAACAGACCTTCGACACTCCAAATAGTGGCTAATGAGCCAAAACTACTTAGGTAAGCTTTGAGTTACGAAAGGGGGACAATCTTGACAGATCTGAAGTCCAAGAAAAGCTTTACAGCCTTACGGGAACTACATGTCGTATGACACGGGACCTCTTGAGAGTCTGTATCGTCCGACATGAGCGTTCTATTTCGGTGCCCTTGATCTGGTTGATTTCCCCTTTGTTCCCAAAGCCAACCAAGTAACTTTATTGGATTGTAGCGTAAAAATAATAGTATTACGTGAGTAGTATGGGAGGATCACATGGCTTTAATGGTCAAATGTGATAAATCACATGTTTATGGCCATTTTTATGTAGCTATCACCTCATAACTCAATGGAAACTAGGAAAGATTCAAACTTTAATGGTGCTAACACTACCAGAAAAAGGTCGTTTAGCGACGGAAATTTCCGTCGCTAAAATTAAAATTCCGTCGCTAAAAATAATCAGCGACGGAAAAATTCCGTCGGTGGTCCGCCGCTACCAGCCCGTCGCAGTGCTCCGGCGGGTCAATTTCCGCCGCTATTTTTTTCTTTTACCGACGGAATTTAATTCCGCCGGTGAATTAATGGTTACAGCGACGGAAATTTCCGCCGCTATATTAATTTAATTTAATTAAATATTCATTTCAGCGGCGGAAATTTCCGTCGCTGTAATAAAAATTAATTTAATTAAATTAATTTCAGCGGCGGAAATTTCCGTCGCTGTAATAAAATTTAAATTGAAATTAAATTATTTCAGCGGCGGAAAATACCGTCGCTGAAATTATTTAATTTTAATTTAAATTTTATTACAGCGACGGAATTTTCATGTTGAAATCAAAAATTAAATAAAAATTAAATGATTATAGCGTCGGAAATTCCGTCGAAATTAATTTAATTAAATTAATTTTTATTACGGCGACGGAAATTTCCGCATTGAAATTAATTTATTTAATTAATTTTTCTTTCGGCATTAATTTCGGCGACGGAAAATTCCGTCGGCGATTCCGAAATAAATTAAAAAAATATTTTAAAATATCAAAAAACCAAAATTTTTGTACACGATATAACATTTCAATTTCTAAAACTAAAACTATAAAAACTAAAATTCAAATACCGGCGTACCAAATAAAAACTAAATACCAGAGTACCAATTCGGGAGGGGGAGAGGGGGGAGGGGGATAGGGGGATAGGGGGAGAGGGGGAAGGGGGAGAGGGGGAGAGGGGTGGAGCGGGGGAGGGGGAGAGGGGGTGGAGCGGGGGAGGGGAGAGGCGGGGAGGGGCTCCGCGGGTACCAAATGTCTCAAATGTTTACAAAAAGTATAAATTAATACAACAATGTCTAAAAAGTCCGCAATCAACTTTGGGGACGCTGGGAATTATCACGGGAGTCCGGGCGAGACGAGCCATCAACGGCGCCAATTGTCTTTGAAGTCTCTCGCATGACGTCGATCGTTCTCCTCCTGCATCTGCGTACGAGCTGCCAAAGCATCCGCAAGCTTTGCCCGCTCGCGTCTCTCCTCCTCCAACGCAGCCTCCAGTGTCGACCCTCGGATCATGAAACATGGGCTGGGCAACATTTCTCCGACGGCCGGTCGACGTCGACGGGCATTGCCGCCCGTAATCCCCCATCCCTAACACTCGGGCTCCTCTCCTTGGATGTCCCTGAGAGGTGACCTCCACGCCAAACATCGAGCACGAAGGGGACGGGCTCGCCGGGAGGCGTTCCTTCGGGAACAACGGCGGCTTGATATGCAGCCTGAAAAATAAAACAAACAATTATAATCATATACACAATGTAAGGTACATAAATAAATTTACATATTCAAAATCAAGTCATTTAATGGTAGTTTACTTACAAAGCGTAGTGAGATCGATCGTCAACCCATTGCGGAGGTTGATCGGGCGCCGTAGAATTCCGAATATGGGTGCTAGCGTAAACATCCACAAAAGTGATATTCGGACCATACTCCCTTTCCTATAAATAAAATAAGCGAGATTATTACTTTGAAATTGTATATATAAATGCAACATTTAAGCCGATTTAAAAGCATGCATACACTACATTTACACTAAAACTATGGATTTCATAGCATCAACATTGGCTCCCGGCTAACATACGTACATAAACCTATTTAAAAGCATCCATACACTACTACATTTAAATTAACATACATACCATGCGGTCGTGATGCTCGGCGGCCGTGAGCGTCCCCGGTATGCAACGCCGCCGACCCCGAGAGCTGCTCTCTATTGGCCTTGGCCTGTTCGGATACGGCCTTCGCCGCGGGCGACCCCCAATATTCGCAAAATTGAGCAAACACCTCAACGGTCATAAAAGTAGGACACAAGGGTCGTTTGTCCCGCCGCGAGCCGAGCAAAGATAATAATTTCTCTTCGTGGTACCTATAAAAAATATGAATATCTTGTAAACATATAATGATGACATTATAAAATTAAAAGAGTATAATCATTGTTAATTAAACTAATTAAGGATAGATAAATATGTTACAAATAAAATCCTTAAACAGCTTGTGAGCATGCTCAAAGAAAACATATCTAGACGTCGCCTCGGCGATGTACGGATCCCAATAATATTTAGCCTACAACATATAATGATAACATTACAAAACTAAAAGAGTATAATCATTATTAATTATAACATTTTAATAACAAACTAACATTTAAGTTTTAAATAAAAACCATTAACACATTACCCTAAACTCATCCCACGCATCCTCCTTACGCCTCTGTGGCAATTTTTCCAGTTGGGCCAAAACTCGGTCATTTTCCGAGACCGCCGGTATTGCCCGATCTTAGTGCCGGTGGTGGGGTATCCACCTACCCACCTGCCAAGTATATTTATACAATAACATTTTAACTTAAATAATGAATTATATATAAAGCAAAAAGGAACCAACTTATATCAAATTAATGAAGAGTTACTTATTTGGTCATAAAGTGCTTGAGATCCGGACATATATCCTCCCCTCGAGAATCTACGGTAGTACGAGTACCGGCCCGAGAGGTGGAGCTAGTACTGCGAGTGAGGGGTCAACACCATCGCTACCGGATCGGGACGGTTGCGTCCCGGTAATCAAAGTGTAAATGGGCTTGGTCCTCTTACCCTTGCCCTTTCTACTAGAACTCATAAATACTACGGTAAAAATATTAAAATATACAACTTTAACAATAGGAAACAATATATTCACAATACATCTAAAACTTTAAAGTTCTAATAATCTAAAGCATTCACAATACATATAAAACTTTAAACTATTAATAATATAAAGCATTCACAATACATATAAAACTTTAAAGTTCTAATAATCTAAAGCATTCACAATATATATAAAACAACGGATATTAAAAATAATCTAAAGCATTCACAATACATATGAAACTTTAAAGTTCTAATAATCTAAAGCATTCACAATACATATAAAACTTTAAAGTTCTAATAATCTAAAGCATTCACAATACAATTTTAAACTTTAAACTATTATTAATCTTCGTCCCCATCATCATCATTTGGACTACGAATTACTACAAAACTCGAGTTCTTCATCTTCGTCTTCGGACTACGATGAATCAAACTGCAGGTTCCTCTTCCTCTTCCTCTTCCTCTTCCTCTTCCTCTTTCCTCTTCTCGATTCATCAATATCAATGTGCGCGAGATGACACGAACGAGGCGGGGAGTTGGCAAATTCAGCGGTAAGATATCCTCCTCGGGTTCATCAACATTTTGAGGAATATGAGTGACATCATCTAATGGATGATTAGGCGATGAAACGTTAGGTGGCCTTTGGCATTTCATCCTCTTGATAGGGTGCTTCTAATGACGACTGTAGTTGTCGACGAGGGTAGGTTGTCAATCATGCTCCTAGCCTTGGTCATCCAAACGACCCACAATCCGTCGGGTCGCGGACGAGGGTAGGGAGTCATGTATACTGTTGTGCTTGAGATGCTAAGATGAAGACGTCGTCGCCATTATGTCGGGACGAGTCCTTTACATCGACGAGGTCAAATATGGGGTGCTTCTTAACACCTCGCACGGCATCCCGCCAATCACAATTGAACAAGACAACACTGTTTCTACCCGAATACTCCACCTCGACTACTTCTTTCGGGACGCCATAATAATCATTCCCTATAAGCTTCACACCGCTATTCCACGTCAATTTAGAGCCCCCGTAAGCTTTGGTATGAAACACGTAGCCATTCACGAAATAACTTAGTTGTATAAATGAACGTTCAAGTACGGAGATGATGCTAAATGTCTTAACCTCGCGACTTTGGCATCACCCGGATGTTCGGCTATCTATAAGACAATATTGTAACCAATTTAATACAATTTTAAGATTGAATGTTTAAAGAAGTGTATAGAATAAATTTGAATGAAACGAAATATTTACATATTTCCTTAGCCGGTTTGGAAATTCTCTTTACGTCCTAGTTGCGATGAGTTACGGAGATAAATCTGAGCTAAATCTTCAAACGATACGCAATAGGGTTAAACAAGGCATTTCATATGCGGGTAATTAAACATGCATAATTTAATCGACGAGGCGTAAACATAACATCAATGACTTACTTGATATATTCCCAACCTCGTCGCGGTTAAGAAGAACATACGTTTCGGCCGCGGCAAACTCTTTAGCGGTTAACGTACGCGTACCAACCCGTTTGCCGAGGAACCGACCGGGGGATGAAAATACGAGATGTTTCCCTTAGACGGAAAACCACCATCGTAATTGCGGCCAACCCTAGTCAATCTCGTATCAACATCGGGAGGAAAATATGTTCCGACAAAGGCAACAATCTCATCTATGATAATGACCTACGAAATTGAGGCCTCGACCGTAGCCCTATTGCTCATCTTCCTTTTCAATTGGCCTAGATACCTAAAAGTCATTCGTAGATTAAAACATAAATAATGTTAAAGAAGGTATATTGTTAACGCTCAAATTATTTAGAAATAGAATAAATTCAATTACCTCTCAAATGGATACATCCATACGTATTGAAGCTTGGACCACCGACTCTAGCTTCGTATGCCAAGTGGACCGGTAAATGCTCCATAGAATCAAAGAATGAAGGAGGAAATATCTTCTCAAGTTTGCACAAAGTCACTACGATGCTCTCCTCGAAGCTTTTTCATGTGATCAACACGCAGCGGTGTGGTCGATGTGCAGCTCGGAAAAACTCACTTAACTCATTGCGCCACCCGAGATATTGTCGGGCGAGACCCACGAGAGCAATCGGAAGTAGCCTATCCGGCAAAACGTGGCAATCGTGACTCTTCAAACCTGCACTTTCCCCTCCTCTACATTGACACGAGTTACCAATGTTAGACGCGTAACCATCTGGAAGCCTTAACTCCTTGAGCCATTTCGGGAGGAGGAGCCTCTTTTCCTTTGTAAGCACGTATTGAGCCATCGGTCCTAGCGGTTTTACCATTGACGTCGTATACCAAGTCTAAGGCCGGCCGCCTACATATTTCCTTAAGGTCCTTTCGAGCTTTTCGTTGTCTTTAGTTGTTCTCTTGGAAATCCATCAACGTGTTAAAAACATTATCGAATACATTCTTCTCAATGTGCATCACGTCAAGGTTATGTCGAATGAGATTTGTTTTCCGTATGGCGGCTCCCAAAATATACTCCTCTTGATCCGAGTTATGGGTAGTCCCAAACCCTTGTATTTTGGTCTTCGAAAACTTTTTCCCCACCGAGGATCGGGCAATCTAGATACCTCCTCATAGGCAGTGTCACCACTTAAACGAATCGGGGCCTCATCATGGTCAATCTTGTTCTTTTTAAACGCATTCTTACGGGTCTGAATGGGTGGTCCTCGGGAAGAAATTGTCTATGGCAATCGAACCAACATGGTTTTCCGAGTGCGTGAGCGTGAAAGACTTTGTGTCACTCATACAATACGGACAGGCCAACTTCCCGTGGGTGCTCCGACCCGATAACATCCCATATGCGGGGAAGTCATTAAGCGTCCACATCAAAGCGACCTTCATCTTTGAAATTCTCTCGCTTGAAAGCATCCCACGTTTCGACCCCATCCTCCCAAAGCCGCTTCAATTCGTCCATCAAAGGTCGGAGATAGACGTCAATGTTCCTCCCGAGTGTTTGGGTAGGGGATGAATAACGACAAGAACATGTAGGGATCACTCATACACAACCGGGGGCGGAAGATTGTAGGCGGTGGCTATAACCGGCCAACAAGAGTAAGATTTTGCCCCAGGACCAAACGGATTGAAACCATCGGAAGCGGATGCATGCCGTATATTTCTTGCTTCGGACGCAAAGTCGGGATAAGTCTCATCAAAGTGTTTCCATGCCTCCCCATCTTTGGGATGAATCAACACACCATCTTCACGCAAACTTTCCTTATGCCAACGCATTGCCTGCAACGGTAGATTTAGACGCGTAGAGGCGTTGCGGTCTTGGAATCAACGGCATGTAGCATAGCTTGCTTATGTGGTATGTTTTTCTTGTGTTTTGAACTCCCCCTCCGACTTGGCTTATATCTACTTTGTCCGCAAATTGAACACTCTGTCTTGTGAATCTTCCTTGTAGAATAGCATGCAGTCATTCTTACACGCATCAATCTTTTCATAACATAGCCCAATCATGACCAAACTTCTTTGTCTCATAAAAGTTTGTAACCATCTTATTCTCTTTCGAGCAACATCCGCTTAATTGCTTTCATGATACGATTATAAAGCGGTGGCTAATATTGCAATCGGCCTTTATGTTAAGGAGCTCGGCCACGGCCTCCCGACACGGCGATCTCGCAACTGGATAGACCTTCTCTTTTGCGAGTCCATAGCATCAATAAATTTCTTGGCCGCGGGGTTGGTTCTTCTTTGTTGGTTCTCGACCAATCGAAGGAAGGGCATTTGCATCCCTAACCATATCTTCCATATTCAAAGGTGGTTCTTCATTGTCTGAATAATAGGTTCGGGTTCGGGAGGTACATGAATATTCTCGGGGATTATTCGCAACATTTGTGCGCAATCTCGGCTCACCATGACGGGTCCACCGTTTGTACCCAACTTCAAACCCGTTACGCAAAAGATGTTTCGAGTCTCGATCAAGCTTAGATACTTGACATTACAACACTTGTCGCATGGACACCTAATCTTACCATCCTTATCCATGTGACCGGTTTTATTTAATTGAGCAAATTCAACAAACCCCTTCAACCCTCTATAAAACTCGGGATTGATACCGCGTTGATTCGGCAACTTCCGCTTATACATCCAACTACGATCATCGTTAACGAGACATCACTCTGCATTGCAATCCATATATTATACGTACACTCAATTTAATCGACGGATGAAACAAAATCGGGATGTTAATAATTATTGGATTTCATAATATATTAACGCTTAGAAGTAATTAACGTATTATCATTCCCTAAATTTGAATTACAAACTTAAAAGCAACACAGATCTTCTTAAAATAAATATAAAGCTTCTAACTCATATTTAACAATATATTAACGAGGTCTTCTTAAAGTGTCTAGGAACTCGTTCCCGCTCCCGAACTCGAATCTCTACTCTTCCTCCGCCTCGGTCCCAGGGAGGTCTTTGGTCTAGGTATGTTGAAAAAGTCGGTCGGACCTCGTCTGGCTCGAGGTATCGTGTGGTGGTGGATATATCGGTCACAGTAGCTCTCGGTCTTGCTCTTTCCTGCCTCAGGCCTCCTCGCGAGCTATCACTTCGGGATCATTTCTCAAAGCGGCTCTCCGAATCTCCGTCTCTCATGTCTGCTTTGCAATGTCGCCGGTGATTTCATCGGGAGTTGCTCTTGGCCTCCATTGCCTCTTAATGTCGTCATTTGGAAGAATAGTACGCCCCAAAACACTCTCGGCGTCGAGCCTCATCATCGAGTGTACGGGACCTTGCTGCTCCTCGTACCATGTCGGATACTCGGTGGTCGAAATGTGCTACCTCTAGTATGACGGAGTAGTGGTCGTATCGGAAGAAAGCCCTCTAGAAATGCTCGCCAAAGAAATGTGTGAGTACGAGGCTCGGTCATAATCATCGGCATTGTATTAGTCGTCAAGCTTGCTCTCTCGAAAGTCCGAGATAGTCTGCTGCGGGTATCCGTGCTTGTCTGCTCACTAGAGATGGAATGCAAAAGGATGATACATGTAGTCCGGAAGTCGGACAATAAGCCGGCCCGTCTGAATATCTCTCATGTCTGCAATCCCCATGCCTGGAATCCAATAGTTCGGGTTTGCGGTCTCATATCGGGCCAAGGCCCCGACCTCACATGCCAACTCTCGGTAGCGGCATCCCTCGATATCTGTGTCCAGTCACCCAAGGTAATGCGTACGCCCCTCGCGGTGGCGAGATCAACGAAATCTCTCATACGGCCACAATGATAGTAATGCAGAGTGCTGAGACCCAATGTACTCGGATCCTCAGGCTAATCTATCAATGCGCGTGGTATGTCTCAGCTAACAACGGTGGAATGATGTCCATTCGCTCCACGGCCCGATTGAATATGCCGGATGTCAACTCCTCGATCACCTCTCAGTGCTGATGATCTCTAACGGCGTAGTGGACACACACTCCAGATGTAGCCGCGAAGTAGTGCGCAGACGGAATGAGCAACATGAATATATCTAAGGAAGTGGATAGATCAAACAGTCAGGTTGGTCAGGCTCAATACGGCTATATGAGTCAAGTCTACATGAATCTATCGTCAGCAAATGCCAGATACCCGGTGCTGCTGATAATCCCAAGAATTCGAGATAGTTGCTCAAGTAGCGATCGTGCATCTCGAGGAAATGCCACGAGTCCTCGACTCGGCCGCGCCGATCGGTGCTCGAAAATCCTCCGTCGTTGGCACCGGATCGTTTGTACGATAGGGTGAACAGCATGTCGCTCAGAATCCCAAGCACGAAGCGGCTCGGAGCGGATCCCAATCAATCTTCCAATCTTTTAGAGACCGGATGCATGGCATGCTATACCTCCTGTCAATAAGTTTAGGTGTTGTTTTTTTTTTTTTGGTGACGCGTGAGTTCAAGAATGTCTTGTTGAAATTGAAACTCGCGGGAAACAATTTCTCCATTATGTGCTCCATCTTGCCTTAAATTGGGGTCTTTGGGACTTTTTACCTATTAATATTGTGAATAATTGTATCAACAAATCTTGAGCTCTAGTTCAAACTAAACTAAAGGATAATGGTGTCCCTACCTAACCACCTACTCTGTCCTTTAAGTGCGTGTTTGATAAACCTATCCCATCCGAAATGCGTGATTACTATTGTGAATAATTTTAAATATTAATATTTAATTCTTTGTTGTAAAATATATAATTTTACAACGATGAATTAAATTAACATTTATAAACAAGATGAGAGTCGTTATCATCCATGACTATCAAAACCCTATCTCGGCTTAGAACAAGAAAGATAGAGCAAATAAGTTCTTGTCGGTTTGAAGCGAAAGGATTTTACATTTAATATAGGTTTTTCCGGTTTCCTGTCCTCCTCTCTAAGAATCTCGAAGATCACGGCCATGTCTGTGACGGTGCTGTTTTACTCTTCGCTTTGGTGATATACGGTCACAAGTAAAAACAAGGTAACAGTATAACACCCGGTGAAGAGAAAAGCAGAACTTTCCTCCAATTTTTCAATCTCACCTTCCATTTACCCAAGATCACGATTGCAGAGAATCTTCCTCGCCACATGAGCTGAAAGGCTGGCGGTGTTGCCCTCGATCTCACGGTTGCACATGCGAAGCAGCCGTGAGATTGAGCTGCATACCGCCGACAAGCTCATGAGAAGATTACCTGTCGAATCTCAATAAATGGAAGGTGAAGACAAAAAATTGGAGGAAGTGTTTTCTCTTCAGCGGTGTTATCTTGATACCTTGTTTTACTGTGACCTTACCGATGAAAATAAAGCATGGCTTAAGAGTATGGCTGTGATGTTGAGATCCTTAGAAGAGAGAACCGATGAAGCTGAAAAACTCTTATTAAGAGAAAATCACTATGCGCAACACTATTTGCTCTATATTCTTGATCAAAGATGGACGGATTTTGATAGGCGTAGGTGAAAAGGCTCTCATCTTATTTATATTTTAAGATGTTAACCACCAACCACAATACCCTAAGGTGCATCTAGGGTGCCGGGATTGATATCGGGCGCTCGAACGTAGGCGATATTACATCACCGTTCGCGATGCCGTCAATCGCCCCAAAATGGGATCTAGAACCATACTAAGGTAGTGTGCGGTTGAATATGTTACATTATTGATACATTCACCCCCTTCACTCCCCACTTTGACTTTAAAAGACTTGAAAATTAGATATTTAGTAACTTATCTAATTGTTGCATATGTAACATTGTGTTATGTTTACTAAATATGTAACATGTTATATTTACTAAATATAACATGTTACACAGTGGAAAAATATCAAAGTCTACATTTTTGTTGCACAAGACATTGTGGCCCAAAGATTGAAACTTTAAAAAGTAGATTTACTATTATAATTAATCAAAAAACAAGAAAATCCCCAAGCTGCCGCAGATTTTTGTATCTTCTGAAAGCGAAGAGTTGGGGATTTTCTTGTTTTTCGATGTAATTGCTAAATCTACTTTCCAAAGTTTTCCAATCTTTGGACTAATGCTTGTGCAAAAAAGCAAGCAGTCAAAGGTTCGGCACTCCGGCTATAACCCGCTGGTAGTATTGGTTGTACAGCTGATAGTAGGTGGGGGGTGGAAAATATCAAGTTTGCACAAAGCATTTGGCCCAAAGAGTTGAAGCACTTTGAAAGTAGATTTATTATTATAATAATTAATCAAAGTTTCAATCTTTGGACTTTTAACAGCATTGTGCAAAAAACTTGTGCAGCTGAATTTTCCACTCCGGCCACTTAACCCCGTGGTAGTGGTTGTACGTGATAGTAGTGGGGTGAAAAATATCAAGTTTGCACAAGCATTTATTGCCCGAAAGATTGAAACTTTGAAAGTAGATTTATTATTATAATAATTAATCAAAGTTTCAATCTTTTGGACCTACTGCTTTAATTGCAAGAAAACTGATATTTCAGCTCCACTCGGCCTGCTTATAGTAGTGGTTGTACATGATAGTAGTGGGGTTAATTCCTATCCCGTCCCGAAATACCCATGGCATGAATTGCAAATATCACTTTGTCTACTTGGCTTTATAATCGAAAATCCAGAAAATTTTTGTGGCCTTAACCCCATGGTGCTCCAAGTGCGCGAGCGTGCGCGCGACGTGAAGCTAGGTCAATATTACAACTTGTACATCGATTATAATCGACGGTGTAATCAACCACGTATATGTCTAGTATACACTCGAGAGAACAATAGGATTAATGCGCCAAGAAAAATATTTCAACTATCGACAAATTCGAAGCTTAATTTTAATAGACTTGATAATGATATTTATATATATACAATATATGTATATTTTTATTTTTAATTTTTATTAAATATAACATGTTACATATTTGATTATGAGTACGGTTATTTATCGTTTTCCTTTATAGTGGCATATGTATTTTCTTCTATTCGATTTAATATTACTAAATATGTAACAAAGCTAGGATACATAAGTGTATCCTTAATTTGTTTTTCATTATAAAGGTGCATCTGAGTGCCGGGTGCCGGTTGATTTCGGTAAACGTAGGCGACATAATCACATTAGCGTCCGCGATGTAGTCTGATCGCCCAAGGAAATGAGATCTAGGAACTAGATGTTCCTAAATTATTTCATCCTTTGAGTTTTCTAACTTATTTGTTTGTAGCCAGATATTACGTTTTTAAATTGAGTATTACCGCCCATTTAGATTACGCATTATTCGTTTTTCTTTAGCTCTTTATCAATTATTTTTGTGAGTTTTTTCATAGATACTCCTTTATTCTCGGTTATGGTTCTCAGAAGCACATTTTATGATTTCGGGTTACTACACCTTAAATGTTGGTTTTTTACTTATTTACGCGACACGTATATCTGACTGTATCCTAGTTTGTTTTCATATAAATGGATTTACAAAAATTTTAAAAATGTCTTTGACTTGAGATGCTTTTCCTTTAATGCCTAATATGTATCACATGGTGGTGGTTTCTCTACCTCATCAAAAAAAAGAAATTGATAA
>JAFEMH010001452.1:0-7500 GCA_022495995.1 Adenophora triphylla var. japonica | reverse complement strand
TATCGGCGGCGGAAATATTCCGTCGGTGTTTATTAAAAAAAAAAAAAAAAACCATTTAATTTCACCGGCGGAATAATTCCGTCATTTGTTAAAGATTTAGCGGCGGAATTTTCCGTCGGTAAATCAACCCAAATTAGCGGCGGAAATAAACGAATATTCGGGGAATATTCTTTTTAGCGAGGCGGAATTTAGCGGCGGAATTAAATTCCGTCGCTAAATTTGGCAGCAAAAATAGTTTCCAGGCAGCTAAATACTATATTCCCGTCGCTAAATAGCGTGAGATAAATCCGTCCGTCATTGTTTTTCCGTCGCTAAATGACTGTTTACAGTAGTGAGAAGCGAGATAGGACTTTATTCATTCTTAAACATGGAAAAAGAACTTGTCGTGGTTCAAATCTATGTTGATGACATAGTATATGGCTCTACATCAAAAACTTGTTTAAATGATTTTGTAGAGGCTATGACATCAACATTTGAAATATGAGCATGATGGGGGAACTTAACTTCTTTCTAGGCATGCGAGTTAAGCAATCAAGTGAAGGGATTTTCATCTCCCAAAGCAAATATGCAAGGAGCACTGGTGAAGAAGTTTGGGTTGGAAGGTTCGAAGAGCTCAAAAAAAAAAAAGATTCCTATGGGCACTTCTCTCAAGATTGGAAAAGATCCAAGTGGGGAGAAGATGTTGATCGAACCCTATATCGTTCCATGATTGGTAGTCTCCTTTACCTTACTTCTAGTCGCACGATTTTGATGTACGGTGTGTGTGTATGTGCTAGATATCAATCCAATCCTAAAGTGTCTCACCTAAATTACTGCTGAGAAAAAGATCATTAAATATGTTTACGGAACTAGTGATTTAGGGATTTGGTTTATAGTAAAGATACTAATAATACTAATTTAGTAGGCTTTAGTGACTCTCGGATTGGGCGGGGGATATGGATGATAGGAAAAGTACAAGTGGGGGATGTTTTTACTTGGGAAATAATTTGAAGTATCATGGTATAGTAGAAAACAAAATTGTGTTTCATTATCCTTGGGTGAATGTCGAGAATATGTAGCGGTTTGGTAGTTGTTGTTCACAACTAATTTGGTTAAAACACATTAGCTTGATGATTATGGTGCTTGATAGCAATATTTTGACCTTATACGTGAATAATTTGAGTGCTTTATTAATATTTCCAAAAAATCACATGTACAACAACTCCCGTTACTAAACATATTGACACTCCGTCATCATTTTTTAAGAAGATAGGTAGATAAAAAAAGATAATAAATATAGAGCATATTGATACAAAGTATCCAACTTGTGAGGAATATTTTTCACTGAAAACCACTTAGAGCCATGATAGATTCTCTAGTCTAAAGAGATCTCTTGGTCTTTGCATTCTCTAAAAATTGTCCTCTGTAGTAAGGTGTTACCATGGGTCTTGATAACACACAGGGTAACACATGTATACTAGTGCATATTTTTTGCTAGTTTGGTTTTATTCTCTCTGTTTGTAAGGGTTCCCATAGATTACGTGAGCTATGAGAGTTCTCACGGTTTGCACATGCTGACCTTTTTGTTGTGGTAGGATAGCACCATGAATAACACACTTGATAAAACTCCCTTCAATATGCTTAAAGTGACAAAGTCACTAATTTTTTGATAAATAAAAAGGCAAAGGCATTTATCCATACTATTCTCTCGAGCTCGGGGCACGGTGTTATTTGCAACGATGTACTCTTGCCAATGAGAATGTATGAAGTGATTTATGCTAAGTATTAGGGACATGGAGTTCGCTACTACGGTGTACCCTACTTGAAAGGCATAGATCACTTGGTCTTTACACTTGAAATAAAACTCGAAGCACGGAGCTCGTTACTACGATGCTTTCTTGTTTAAAGAAGTGTATTGATACGTGAGTAACAAGCAATGTACTTAAAAATATATATATATAGGCCTATAATGCCTAAAGTGCATGAAAAATGCTCGGCTTGTTATGCACGAAATGCTTGAAAATGGCTAAGCTTGTTATGCCTAAAGTGTTTAAAATGCTCGACTTATTATGCCTCAAGTGTTTGAAGCTGAATATATTTATCAAGGGATTTTTATCTTATGTGTTATCTAGATGTTACCATCATTGCCATTAACATATTTGTATGTGCTATATTATGTTTTTTATTTCTTTATTTTCGGTTTTGTTATTTAATTTTTTTAACTTTGAAAGTCTTTTTATTGTTTAAGAGTTTTAAAAGTTTGAAAAAGTCTTTAACAAACCTAGTTTATCTTTAGTAAACTACTCAAATAACTAAGTCCTAAAATTTAGGGATTTGATTTTCAAAAACCATATGGACTTAGTATATTTGGTATGTTTATTTTTATTTTCGTTTTATATATTTAAAAAATTAAAAAAATGAAAATTAAAAATTAAAAATTAAAAAATTAAAAAAAAAAAAAAAAAATTTTCAAAATAATGGCCGGATGTTTAATTTGTGTGGGAAGAGTTTTGTATTTGATTTTTCTTGTGGCCTAGAAAATAGGGAGTAAATTTTAATTGTAATTATTTTGTGTGGCTAGGAAAATAGGAGGAGGTTAATTAGGTGAGTAAAAATAGGTGGGATAAGTCTAATCAAATTAAAATCCTATCTAATTTGAATTCCTATTTTTCTCCCTATCTCTCTCTAAGCCAACGCCTCCTCCCCCTTCTCTCTCTACACGGTATATACAATCCCTCAGTCACCGTCTCTCTCTTCTCAAACCTTCCTAAATTCCAAACCCTTCCTAAACCCTAACCATGGCAACCCCTTCCAAAAAGCAATCCGCCCCTTTGGAGGTCTCTCGGAGTGTTGGCTCAGTGGTCCAAGCCAAATGGACACTTGACCACCCCTCTCAATGTGTCTCCGGCAATGACAATGTCGGTTGATGATCCTCCATTGGTGACAACAATGGCGCAACACTTGCCCATTGTGACCTTACCACCTCTTCCACCCGTTCCATCAACCAAAAAGCGAAAAGAAAAGCCATTGCTCACAAACCCTCGGCACAACTTTGTCAAAAAGAGGAGCTCAGTAGGCTCTACGCAATGAGGCACAAAGGGACCTCTAAATCCAACACATCCTCGATCCGGTTGAAGTTTTAAGAATCCTCTCTTGGTCTCTCCTCGGCTCATGTTTCGGATGAAGACTTCCATGCCGATCTTTGAAAAGAGCCATTACATTGAGACATTTGAAGATTGGGAGATTGAGGAAGAAGAGCCCTTATATGAAGTTGTGAAAAAAAGAAACATTAAAGGCAAAAAGCAAAGTGAGCTGCTTTGTCAAAGATGTTACCCGAAATCTGCAACACCCAAGGTAACATCCTCTGTTTCTAAAGCTTGAAGTCTTCTATCGGTGAGTTTGCCTATTACGAGTCCTGATTTTCTTGAGAAAGAGTTTGATGATGTGAATCTTTGCTTTTCCAAAACCTTACTTCTCATTGGAGTTTTATCGAAAAGAAAATATGGAGTTTTGGTTAAGGCATAGTGACACGAAAATTCTCAAAGAAAAGCACATTGTGAGGTTGATTTCAAAAAGCATGGTATATTTCGGTTCTTGGAGGATAGAAATTTTTGAAAGCTAACTTGCATCCTTCGAAATTTGTTGAAGCTATAGTCAAAAATTTCTATGCCAACCTTCATGCCAACCTAGATAATGAAAAGTCCGATCAATTTGGAAAGGTGTTTTTAAGGAACAAAATTTTTCTATTACTCCTTCTTTGATCAACAAGACTTTAGGACTCCCAAATTTGGATGATGATGGTCCTATTGTTCATAAGGATGAAATTGCTAGGTTTATCTCTCATGATGTCGTGCATGAATGGCCCTCCAATCCTAATCCCAAAACCAAAGTTCATTTTCTTGCTTCCCGTCTCACTTCACTCTTTGCTTAGTGCTTCACAAGCTTTGCATATTTAATTGGGTTCCTACTTCTAATGAGCAATATGTGACATTGCAACAAGTGAAATCTTGTATAAGTTAGGAAAGAATCGAAGAGTGAACTTGGGTAGATTGATCTTCAAACATTTGGCTTCGTGGGGTAGAAGAAAAGACATTACTATGTTTCCTTACCCTTCTTTAATCTTCCAAATTTTGAAATCTCAAAAATTACCCATTGAAGAGTCGGATGAGTATACGCCAGTCTTGATCTCTATGCTATAGATTCCCGGTGACTAAGAAGAATACCAAGAGTGTGAGATCTGCGGGTGATCTTCCTTGGTCAAAGATAAATGAATTTGGGTCAAGTGATGCGGTTTTACGCTAAGGGTGTTACTCAATCATTTATCCCAAATGTTACTCCGAAATCTCCAAGTTTTCGGAGTACGAGATGCGGCTCATGTTCTTGCTAATGTATACAATTTGTTGGGAATGCTTCACCAACAATACCAAGACCACGGTTTTGGCGTTTCTCCACAAACAAACTTCTACCATTTCGAGATTGTGCAAGGTTGGACAAAGCTCAAGGAGATTCTTGATGAATTCATCCGGCGAGTTTCTTCCTGGCCCAGGGGAGTTGATAGTGCTTTGATGGAGAGTTTGGTCAGTGGTGGTGGTGTTGGAGATGCCGGTGGTCTTCTATGCGAGATGTTGCTTGATGGTGCGACTTAGATGCTTTGGAGATGAAGAAGGGGATGAACGGGGAGGAAGAAGAAGAAGGCGATGATGAGCGAGAAGAGTGAGTACAATACATCGCTGAAGGTTGATGTTGCCGCTCTTATGGTGATGATATTTTTGGTGGTTGAAAAACAAACAATTTACTTTTATGTTTTTATTTGGAACATGTTTTTAAATACTTTGGTGGTTTGTTTTATTTGCTTATGGTGCTTAAACTTTTAGGGTTGTTTTTGAACATGGAGTAGCTTAGTAACTTTGATTTATCTTTGGTACTTTAGGTTACTAGTTAGTTGGAAAACTTATTTTGGAAAATATGTTTTTGATAACTAGTATTTTTGTGATAAATCATTGTAGTTGTTAATTCCTTGATTATGGGGAGTTGATAACTATGAAGTTGCTCTGGATGGCTAACAATATCTTGCGGGGATCAGCACTTTAGAGTTTGGAAAAGAAATTATAAATTATGGGGAGATTGTTAATGCGAGACATGTGGGTGTTACCACGGGTGCTATCAGCTGAGTTGGGTGTTACCGGATTGTAATGATTTGTAATTTAATAATTCTTTCCATATTATTTTATATTCTAATGTCTAATATTATTTGCAAGATATATGTGTTTTTGGTCCATATTTCGGGTTAATATATGGTTGGATTAATTGCTAGAAACAAGGAAGAAGTTGGAGAAGGAGTTACACGTAAATAGGAGATTTACGTGTAACTATTGCTTGGTCCATATTAATTTGAAGAAGGAATAAAAACGTGGGAAGACCAAGTCAATGGAGTTGTTGCTTGATTATTTGAAGTGTACAATACAAAGAAAGCAAGAGAGTACAAGGTGATAAAGCGTGGACTTGGGCTTCAAGAAATCGGTTGCTACATTCTAGGGAAGTTGGCGAATGATGAGGAATTCAAGCCAGAAATCTCTCCACTCCTCACACACGATGCGAAGGTCCAAGGCTGTTATTTTGGAGTAGCCTCCAAGGCATTGGAAGGCTATAAATAGGCTAGGTGTGTTTCATTTGAAGTATGCCAAATATCAAACACACACATATAGCAAAGAGAGACAAAAGTTCTTTGGTTCGCATATCCTTCCTCCCTTGTGATTCTAGCTTAAACATGAGTGTTTAAGAGAGTGTTGGCTAAGGATAGGATTCGTTCTTTGTCTCATTCAGTTCCATAGAGCATTATCATTGTATTAGCAATAGGAAACTTTCGGCTTTGTAATTTTTCTATATTGATTATAAAGTCTTCGCCATCTAGGCACACTCAAGTTATATATTTATATAACTTGAGAAAATTATATCTTGTGTTATTTATTTCCGCTTGCACAAAGTTTTTATAAACTATTTATTTTGGTGTGTGTGTCTTTGTCCGTCGGTGTGTTAACAAGGTGTTGGGTAACATCTACGGTAACATCTCTTTCCGGTGAAGCCATTGACAATTTCGAGTATTACTCGATCACGTTCATCGAGAATTCGTCTCATGTGGAGGGACTAGGGTTCAGGCCACGTGCAACTAGTTTTGAGGGTGTGGTAAGTTATATATTACATACAATGCTTTTACAAAAAAAAATTACCATTTTTTCCGTATTAATTAATTTAGTTAATTGTTTTGAACAGATTCAAAGTCTTCAAGGGATGCACATATACAACGAGAATGCCACATCCTTGGAAGAACTGCGCAATTACAACCGTCAATATATCAGAAACACATTGACAGCTATTAGGGAGCAGGAACGACTGGAAGCCCAAGCTCCCCCTCCAACGGTTGATCATACTGCTGAAGAGGAGCCACAGAGGCAAAATCGGGTTCGTAGACGTGGCCGATACCAGCTGGAGGATGAGCCAGAGATGGAGGATCAATACGATGAGATGCATCAGTTTGGCTTCACTCCGACAGGACCGGGTAATTCTTTTACAGAATTGATGAATCAGTTTGGTTTCACGCAACCGCCTGAGATCCTTTCTTCTAGCAATTATACTCAGACTCCTGAGCAGGCATTCGGGATTCCGGGATTTAGGCCTAGTTTTCATTTGCCTCGTGTGCAGTTTTCAGAAAATCCATCTGGATCATCCTCATCCTCATCTCAACAATCTAGATCAGGTGGTCGCCATATACCGAGGAGAGGGAGTAGGATTCGCAATCCTCCTGATGAATTTACCCCGTCTGATTATCCTTGACGGGTATCCTAAGTGGCCGGGATGTGGTCAATTTTCCCTCATACTTATTCTTTTATTTTCCACACCATGCCTTTCTATATGAATGAGTGATTGTTCAACAAATGACATTAGTTTGTTTGCATTGCAGGTATTCCATAAGGATTCTACAGTCATGATCCAATCAGGATTACAATTATCAACACCAATTCAAGTCAAACAACGACTCTTTAGCAGATATAATTCTCTTAGGATTATATCTTATCTCTTTACAAGTTCACTTCAACATGGATTCTATCAATCCATCCCTATAAATACAAGGCCCATGGCTCATTATTGGGTACGTTACTTTTTACATTGCAGAAACTCTGTCAATTTGTTTTCTCACATACAAACCGTGAACTTACTCTCACGCCGGAGGGCCTTTAGCCGGATCCGCCTCGGCTTAGTTTACGTGTTTTCTCTTATTTTCAGGCCTGGCAATCACCGGAGCATTCATCGCTTGGATTTGGGCTGATTTGACGATTTTGGCATCATCAATTGGTTCCATTGCCGGGAATCGATTCAAACACCCTTTGTTTGGCCTGGAATAATCGCCTGAAGCTCGTTTTCTGCCGGAAATTTTCTAGTTTGAACGGAATTTTCTGGACCGTTCTGGGCTCAGTTTTTGATTCGGTCGGAATCTGCAAATTTCCGCCGGAATTTGCAAATTTC